>JAIFKI010000002.1:58562925-59094744 GCA_025389145.1 Misgurnus mizolepis
ATTTTTTAGTTACTATGGTTTTACTACAGTAACCATGTTTTTTTGGTTTTAACTGTAGTAAAACCATGGTTAATTTTCGTAAGGGGTGGCAGCCGAGGGCCACAAAGTTAACCTCAGTAAGGTACAACTAGCACAGCGCTCGGTGCATTTCCTGGGTCACAACATAAAAGGCAGAACCAAATATCTGTCTGAAAAAGAATCATGGCCATAAAACAGATACCCAAGCCCACCACAAAGAAACATATGATGTCATTTTTAGGGATGACATCTTACTGTCACTGCTTCATCCCATGTTACACAGAAATGGAAGCAAAGTTGACAGAACTTATTTATGGCAAAGACATGAAGCCAAATACTCACATTAAATGGACAGAGGAAGCTGAGCAAGCTTTCTGTGATTTAAAAACCGCACCCTGGCCAGTTGCCCTTGTTACAAGTCAAAGAAGTAAGCAGGTGTCTTCTTGATGCAACACATTTATTGAAAGGTGGTATGCATGTATCTGCAAAGAATATTGAACAGGGCTGCGTTCAGCCCCGACAAAACTTTGCACAACGTTTATTAAACAGAAACGGTGATGCATTGAACACCCTGTTGTGATGACGCAAGAGTTGCAACTACGGTAGCTGAGAGGCCATTCTTTGTGTTCTTTTTTAAATGTTTCTGAAGCCTGATGAAATCGTTATAAATGTGTGTTTAATACTGTAAAATACCCTTGATGTTACAGTCACTGACCTTGCCGTCCAGAATGAAAGACAACATTCCAATTTGAACCCATTGAGCGAGCTGTCTCTTTACTACCGCGTGGTTTTATACATCTTGCCGCTGATTGGGCCGACATTTCTGACACACCCACCAAACAAGAGAAAACGCTTCTAAAACCTGTTGCATTCCGTTGCAAACCGTTTCCAGGAAACATGTCGTTCAACCCAGAAACCGTAGCAAAACGTTGCGCACCGGTGTGAGATTGAACGTGCCCCAGGATTGATTAATTTGTCACGGAGCATCTCAAGTTACTGTTATCTGCTGTGTGCATTCACTCATGTATATAAAGCACTATACAATTTCCTAAACACTTTGATATAACCTATTTACTGTTCATCAATATAATATAAACATACTCATTTAATAACAGAAATAAACATAGTCATTTGAACATATTTACTCAATTACCCAGAAAGTAACATAACATTTCTTCAGACTCACTATATTCAATGTATTTCACATACAGGTTATTATTTACCTCTTAATTATTATTTTAGAAATCATAAATTCTCTATTTAAGCACTTATTTATATGCTTTAAAACAACTTCACATCATCTGAGTTATCTGAGGCCATATTTTTTTACTCTTGCTCCATCCCTGGTGAAAAAATAGTATGCTAAATATATTTAATTTTGATATACTTAAGTATACTTGCAGTCACACTAATGACCAGTATACTTAAAGTGTGCTATTGATTAGTTTATTTAAAGAGTGCTATTTTGGAACAACTAATTTTGTACTTAATATATTTTAGTTGTATATTAATTGTAACAAAGTACAACTTTAAGTGTATTTAGTGTACTTTTGTGTGCTAAAGTGGAACAACTTTAAGTGTATTTAGTACAATTTAAGTACATGACTGTTTTTGTGCTAAATTCATACTTGATAAGTGGATTTAGAGTGTGTTTTATTTATGTTAGGAGTACATTACAAATGTATTATGAGTGTCTTGCAAACATACAATCAGTATACCTTAAATAGACTGTTTGCGTACATTCTATATATTTTTGGCCAATCCAAAATTCTAAAAACTGCCCTGGTGAAAAATAAATATGCTAAGTACATTACATTTTGTATACTTTTACATACCTGCAGCTAGATTAGTAATGAGTATACTTCAAGTGCGTTAATAATTAGTTAACTTAAAGAGTGCTATTTTGGGAATAGATTACTTTAGCTGGTAACATAACCAAAATATTTTTTTCCAAATAAATAAAAGCTGATTAAAACAGTCAAAAACAATTTATTTTAAATATATTTAAAATATAGTTTTATTCACAGCATTCAAAGTGTACAGTATTTGCCTAAAAATTGAACAATTACTCATTGAAGAATGTCAAGATGAGTGAGTTTACAACGTCTTTCTCTCCCAAATCAACTTTAGTCTGGCAGGTTTTGGTTCAGCCTTAGGAAATCTAAAAAAGAGAGACAATAAGCTCAATTAAAAAGTGTTTAATATTAAAACATTACATTTATTTAAGACTTACTGTATTAAATCTATAGTTTACTGGCAGAGATTGTATAGCAGATATATTTTTACCTAAACTAGAGCTTGACTTAAATGTCATCATATATATTAAGAGGCGGTTTCCCAGACAGGAATTAGACTAGTCCTAGACTAAAATAAATGTAAGAGCTGTCCAAACTGAAAACAACTTGCTCTGACATATCTTAAAATACATCAGTGCCCTTTGTTTTACATCGTAAAGCACATAAGTAATGTTTTTAGTAAGGCATGTTTGTTAAAACTATCCTAATTAAACTAAGGTCTAGTCCTGGATAAAGCTAATCCCTGTCCGGGAAACCACCCCTAAGAGTTTTCATTATAATGACTTGCCTATATGGGCTGCAAAATCCTCCTTACATAAAATACTTCAGCTCCTAAAGAAAGATTCTATTGTATTAAATTTAAATGTAAAACTTGTCAGAAAGAAAATGCAACAAGCAGACAATTGGGTGGTTTCCTGTAAAGGGATTAGCTTAAAACAGGACTAGGCCTTAGTTTAATTAAGAAATATAACTAGTTTCAAAAAACATGCCTTAATAAAAACATTACCTGTGTGCATTTTGAGGCAAAACAAAGGACACTGGTGTATTTTAAGATATGTTAGTGCAAGTTGTTTTCAGTTTGGACAGCTCTTACATTTATTTTAGTCTAGGACTAGTCTAATCCCTGTCCGGGAAACCGCCTCAATATGTATATAACGTTATCTAAACTGAAGCTTGATTTACTACTACGAATGAATTATTATATCTTAAGAGTTTAAAATGACTTACCATTAGCTGCAAAGTCCTCCCTACAAATGTCTTTGAAAAACTTAAGCTTCTGAGGAAAGAATGCAGCATCATTAATACTAAATACAGTTAGGTAAAAGCCTTACAACCTCTAAACAGTCAATAAATGGTTGACTTTCACGCTACATTAAAAAAAACAGATTTTCTGACGCTACCTTTTTTCATTAACATATACATACACACCAATACATATATTTAACAAAACAATCGGGTGTACTAATTCGATATAACAGGCTAACAGTGCTATCTTTCAAACCTTTAACATTAGCTATAAGCTAAGCTAAGTTACACAGCAGCTTATCACTAATAGCGAGTTAAACACCGCGTTATTGACAACATTTCGCATTCGAAATATGATAGTCTACTGATAAACTTCAGAATGGTCAAACGATAATCAAATATATTAATTTTAAGATATTTTAACGTACCTTGGGACTGAATCCGTCTGTCTTGAACGATTGGTAAAAATCAAAATACGTGCGTCGTGACGTCATCACACATGTCAGATGCATTATTCAAATCTCAGAATTCACTTTTCTCTTAAATGCATTTACGAAAACTGTTTAAGTTAATTAATGTGTACAGCTAAAAGCGGTATGCAATTGACTCAAAAACTACAAAAAAACAAACACTCATATTCCCCTTACGAAAATGAATGTTTTTTTTTTGTGTGGTAAAAGTTTAGTAACCATGTTTTTTTTTGGTGTATTGATTATTATTAGCAAAACCATGGTTATTTTGTGGTAAAACACAGTTATTGGTTTATCCAATGCTTGACTATAGTGAAGTTAAAGTGTACCTTATTATGTTAATAGTATATTACAAATGTATACATCTACAATATAAAATGTAACAGAACATACTGCTCTCCCGTAATTTTAAGCCCACGTTATTTCTCCATAAAATAATATACATTTGTACACCCCATATACTTTCAAAATGTGCTTAAAATATACTGTTTCTAAAGAATACTAAATAATGTATTTTAGAAATATACTGTCAGTGCATTATTATAATGATAACTTTAAGCATACCGATAAAGTATACCTAAAATACATTTTAAAATAAGTTTAAATTTAGTATACTTTAAAAATTGCACAAAACTTTAACTTTAAGTATATTTTTCTAAAGTATACTTTTAGAAAATATACTAAAGTATAATTATTTTGAAGTATGTTAAAAGTTTAATTGTAAAAAATACGCGCAAATATGTTGTAAGCATACTTTAAATATGTTTAAAGAAAGTACATTCCTTTGTAAGTATATTTGTAATGTACTATTGCAAAGTTAAATATACTTGAAATACAATAAAGTATATTTGTTTTTCACCAGGGATAGCAAGCATATTATCTCATTTACGTTTCTATTGGTCACACGATTACCATGGCAACCTTCAGTTTACACAAAAAGGCGGACACCCGCGACTACATGTGCATCATCAAACTCACATTACTCTCAAACAGTTGTTTCACTCTCAAAATACAAGTATCAACGTAATTGCTTTTCATCTCTGTGTATACTAGCAATATCTGATTTCAAAAGAACTTTCAATACACTTACATTAGTTACATTGTGTTGCTCACGAGTACTCAAAATAAGGTTTTGTAATTCAAACTCACTCAAAACATTAACCACTAGGGGTGTAACGATACACTAAGCTCACGGTTCGATCTGTATCTCGATGCTTGGCTCACGATACGATACACATCACGTTTTTTTGTTAACAATTTCAGTAACTTTTTTGTTGTACATAAAACTTAATAAAGAATTTTAACATTTTAAGGCTTAACTGAACCTTCTGTAGTGCAGGTCTCTCACTGAAAAAAGGGAAATTTTACATAAAATTAGAATTTAGGGACTTATCAGGGGCGTTGTTAGATATAAAGCTCTACTGGGGCACAGGCCCTCTATTTTTTCTGACTTTTTTGAAAGCCTAACACTTCTATACAATGCTCGTTGCTTAATCCACTATTCCTACATGTATTTAAAAATATTTTAGTATCATGTTAATTATACTTAATGTTTGGAGGCATAAATGGCATAAAAGGTTTGGAAAGGAACATATTTTCTTGCACATTTGTATTTTACATTATACAATTATAACAATGATTAATAACTTATTTTTTACAAGAATATTTTTACAATAACACTATTTTAAGTAACCCTTCATTTTATGACTGCTATACTAAAATAATCTGTCATCGTTTTTGCCAACTGTGTCCTTCAGCTATACACTAAATATTAATTTAATATCTGAAAATACAGAATAGTATAACACATAAATGTTTTCAGCAACAATGAAATTCTATAGACTTGACAAAGGTTTACTTGAGATTTTTCCTCTAATGTTTGAGATCTGACTGGGTGAGGATTAAACTCTCTTAAACTCATCATCTCTCATTTCTGCTTCCCTTTCCCTGCTTTGCACAAAACATTTCTGATGTCCATCTAAAGGAGTCAATAGTGATCGAGTCCAAATAAGATTATCATATTATTTAGGAACTTACTTTAGTTTTGTCATGTTTTCATAATATATCTCAATCGCGTGGCATCACCTTGACTTTTGTATAAAGCTGCGCGCAGCTGAACGCACAGAAGGATCGACATGCTTTGGTGCGTGTACGCGACGTGTCCGTGCGATTTATTAAGATTCCCGTCGAGTGATATGACAACAAAATGCTG
The DNA here is from genome assembly GCA_025389145.1 of Misgurnus mizolepis. Classification (NCBI taxonomy): domain Eukaryota; kingdom Metazoa; phylum Chordata; class Actinopteri; order Cypriniformes; family Cobitidae; genus Misgurnus; species Misgurnus mizolepis. Next base: position 58,568,667 of record JAIFKI010000002.1, read on the forward strand.
CCAGACGTTGGACTTAAAAGATGACGGGGCATTATCTATATCAATTTCTGTTTCTACCGAAGTCATGTTTGCTGACCTTCAGTTCAAGCTGGGGATGATTCAAGCGATGACGCTGGCGCAGAGTAGATCACGTCTTGACCGGTCAACGAATAAAATTAAAAGAACGTCATCATATAAATATCCCCATCATGCACGATGCAACATTGTGGCATTTTTGTATCGTGAAGTATCGTACTGCGAAGTATCGTTACATCCCTATTAACCACTAATGATAATCGTTCAAAAACACCTTTAACTTGATATATATACTTAAATTAACCTTACCTGCAAAGAATATTGAACAGGATTGATTAATTTGTCACGGAGCATCTCAAGTTAGTCCCTGCGTCCCAAACCGCATACTTCCATACTATATAGTAGGCGAAAAGCATTACTTCTCTTACTCTTTGCATACTATATAGTATGGAAGTAGGCAGTTTGGGACGCACGGACTGTTATCTGCTGTGTGCATTCACTCATGTATATAAAGCACTAGTCAGACCTTTGCGAGAGCTGCCCCTAGCTGCCTGTATGATGCAGACCGCCTTTTTAAACACAAACACACTGCTCTGTAGATCTCTTTTATAATGATAAGAGGTGTCCCTAATGTATACTTTAATAAATTCAGTTCAGGTAATTTACCCCTTCTGAATAAGAATTTATATATAACACTCAAAATTTTATTGGGGGGGGGGGGTCTTCCGTTTCCTTGTCTTATTTAACTAGTACCACACTCTCCCCTACAAAACTAAATGTCTCCTGACATTTCAATTACCATCTTGAACATTTAACCATTTTCAACCTTTAACAACTCTCAACTAAGCTCCACGGTCTCCAGAAATTAACATCAGAATCAGGTAACTGCTTTAACTTTACCGAGCAGTCTCTCTGAACAACAGAAGGTTGACCCAAGGTATTGTATGTGAATACCACAGATTTTTTCTCTGTCTCTTTGGATACTTTCTCTCAGATTTAGGAGAGTCTACCACAGATTCACTTTCTGATACATCATTGTCACTGCCAATGTCATAACTTAACCTGTAACAAGAATTTTTCTCAGGTATAGGAGGCAAATCATCTCCTGCAGAACAATTTTGAAGGGGCAAATCCTCTTCGCTGTGAAGGGGCAAATCAACTCGTGGCTCAAAAGGTGCTGCTTTTGGGTTTAGAGGTCTGCGATTCTCCTCTTGCCACTGACAGGTGAGTACATACTCCTCCTCTGAGTCACTTTCAGAATTTACTGGAATTTTCTCTTTTTCCTCCTTTCCACTTTATTCCCTTTAGGTATGTTTCGGGTGTTTTGTGAGCAGACTACATCAAGTTTCTCAGTTTCCAGGGGCAGGAAGTCACACGGTAGGAGAAGATTTCTGTGAATCACCCGGGTTTTCCCTTTCCCAACTTCAGGTCTCACCTCGTAAACAGGACTTTCGGCATGTTTCCTCTCCTGAACCACATGTACCTGATCTTCCCAGAATGATCGTATCTTCCCTGGACCTCCTCTAGGAGTCAGATTGTGGATCAAGACCCGGTCACCAGGCTGAAGATCTCTTCCCAGAACTTTTAACTTTTTGATCATAGTGAGCTTTCCCACGGGCTGCCACCTTTGAAGCTGTCTTAGCTGCAATTTGGTACGCCTCACTCATCCTTTTCTTCCAACGAGACACATAGTCCTGGTAAGTGTGATGCACCTTTTTTGTCTTCAGGTTAAAGAGAATGTCAATCGGTAAGCGCGGGGATCTTCCATACAACAAATAATATGGTGCAAATCCAGTCGCGTCACTCCTTGTACAATTGTAGGCATGTACCATTTTGGCCAAGGAATTTTTCCAGTCAGTTTTTTCCTCATCCGCAAGTGTCCGGTGCATGGACAGTAAAGTGCGATTGAATCTTTCCACTTGTCCGTTGCCTTGTGGGTGGTAGGTTATGGTGTGCGACCCACGGATTCCACAGAGTTCTTTCATCCTTTTCAGAAATTTGTCGTCAAATTCTTTTCCCATGTCATGATGGATTTTACTGGGAAACCCAAATTTCAAAGCAAAGTCATTAAACAGCTTTTTGAACTCCACTACTACTCCTTCCACTGATGCTCTAATGACATCTGGCTGCAGTTGTTCTGTGCATTCCTCTATAAGCTTGTCAATGTCCATTGGCATGCGGGACAGGCCACCCGCATCAGCATTACTTTTTCCAGGCCGGTATTTAATAGAGAAGTTGAAGTCTGCAAGCTGCGCAACCCATCTGTGCCCGGTGGCATTCAGCTTGGCGGTGGTAAGTACATAGGCAGTGATGGGAATAACGGCGTTATAAGTAATTGGCGTTAGTAACTGCGTTATTTTTTTCAGTAACGAGTAATCAAATAAATTACTGTTTCCCCCGTTATAACGCCGTTATCGTTACTGACATTAAAATGCTGCGCGTTACTAAAATTGATCTAACTGTAGTGATTTTCACCCGCGTATGCTCACTCTCTCAGCCAAACACTGATTTTCTCTTGTGTGTGTGTTGGGAGAAACATAACTGATGCTGATTGGTGTGTCTGTGTGTTAGAGGGGGTGGGAGAACCACATAGCTGATGGTGATTGGCTTAGTCTCCAACGTTAGCCAACCAGAGGCAGAGTTCACAAACAGGCACGCCCACTCGCACAGTCCGACTGAGTCTGAGCAAGCGAGCAGTGTCAAAAAGTTTGAGCAACTTTGTCACTTTGTCGCTAGATTTAGCAACTTTCTATCACTTTAGTGACTTTATAGGACAAATCTAGCTATCTTTTCTGACGTGGTTGGAGACATTTGTAGACTGACATGAAAATACGCGTCGTTTTCTCTTCTCAACGAGCAGCGGTGCTGCTGATGACTGTGCCCCATCTCAAAGCACTGACAGGCAGCCCGGGCATTGCGCATCAATCACTCCGAAAACACCGGCGACAGGGTGATGGCAAGTACAACAAGCTCAAAGGTAGCGATCGCAAACACGAAGTATAAAGCACTACTTTTCCATTGTTGAGGTGAAAGGCAATAATGTTTGTGTAATGTGCAACTTATGCCCATGAAGAAAAAGTCTCTCCACGTCTGTGGCAAGTAATTCTGATCTAATAAAGCACCTCAAATCGTCACATGCTGCCAAAAAATTTGTGATTTCTCTTTAGTATTCATTTTAGTCATTTAACATATTTAATTTGTAAGGGGTATTCAAGTTATTTGAAATATTAGATTTTTTTAAGTAACGCAGTAATTACTTTTCCTGGTAATTAATTACTTTTATAATAATGTAACGCAGTTACTAACTCAGTTACTATTTTTGAGAAGTAATTAGTAACTATAACTAATTACTTTTTTAAAGTAACGTTCCCAACACTGTACATAGGTGAGTGGGTTGTTATCTGTGTAGACGACATGGTGCATAATATAAGTAATGTCGAAAACACTCACAAACAGCCCACTTTAGTGCTAAAAATTCAAGCTTGCCCGCGTGCATACGGTAGTTCTTCTCAGGAGCACTAAGTGTTCTGGAGCCATAAGCTATTACCACCATCTTTCCTTTCTGGCGTTGATACAATACTGCACCCAGCCCTTCCTGGGAAGCATCGCAGTGTAGCACAAAGGGCTGAGTGAAATCTGGGTAACCCAGGATTGGGGGTTTCACAATGTGACTTATCAGGTTGTTTAATACTGTCTGATGGGTTTGTGTCCACTGAATAGGAGTCCGTGAAGTCAGATTGCTTTCTTTCCTTTTCCGCATGGATTTTCTCTCTCTTGACTCCATTTCTGAACCATTTGAACCCTTCTCTATCATTGTCAGTAGCTGATAAAGAGGTTGGGCAATTCGTGAAAAATTTGGTATATAGGAGAGGTAATAGGACAAGAATCCTAGCATTTTCCTTAGGTCACCCACTGTGGACGGTGTCTTTTCCTTCAGGGCCTGCACTGGCGCAATCTCTGCTGGGTCCATTGTATACCCTTCACCAGACACCATCTTACCCAGGAATCTTACTATGCGTTTGAAGAGCTCACATTTTTTCGGGGAGAGCTTCACCCCATGCTCCTGGTAGCGCTGGAGCACCATTCGGACATGGCTCAAATGATCTTCAAAACTACTGCTATGGACCAAGTTGTCATCTAGGTAAGGTTGACATATCGTGTCCCTAAGGCCTGACAAACAGCTTTCCATACTTCTTTGGAACTCTGCTGGTGCCAAACTCAGCCCGAATGGTATGCGTTTCCATTGGTACAGCCCCCAGGGAGTTATAAATGCTGTCAGCGGCTGGCTCTCCTCATCTCCAGTTGTATTGGGAGTGTCAATGAAGATAACTGGGACACTTCAGGGAGGACTACTGATGGTCCCGTCTCAGCAGTCCCTGGTCGTTTCCCGAATTTGGGTCATATACTCTACATCCACGTGAAAAGTGTCCTGTTTGTGTCACACCCAGGGGGTGGCCACTAATGGCTAAAACCACGCCCCTTCTCAACTTCCACCTCGAGGAGGTCCCCAAAGCCAACCCAATGACCAGACAACAACAAGGACAGGTAAGTATAAAAATAATCTTTATTGATTAATTAAATATTTAAAATGTTCTTGGGAAATGGGGAGGGGGGCTTAAAACTAATATCCGTCTCTGCCCTCCAGGTGTGCCACGGACAGGGAGCAGGGGAGCGAAGGAAATGTCCGGGACACTGTGGACCAGGGGGGCGTGAGACTCAGGCTCCAAACCTGGTCTAGGGTATCCGTGGCGCGCTCCTTTGTCCTCCTGGAGGCAGAATCAAAAGCAAATGAGTGTTGTGGATTCTTATTTGGGCTGCGTACCTGGGTCTCCCTGGTGCGGGCTCTTCCTCCCACTTTCAGAACTTTCGTCGAGTCACTCACTATTTCTTCTCTCTCCTCCGCAGGTAACAACTGGCGAAGAGACACAGTTAATCGGATGTGGATGGTTCTCACCTCCTGGCTAGACACCGCGTACCGTAAGTACAGGTTTCGTCGCTCTGTCTTCAGGTTATTCACTCTCTCTGTTCTTTTCCCCACAGGTATCAGCTTGGACACAAAAACACAGTTATTTGGTCTTGAATGGCTCTCACCTCTCGGCTGGACACAGCGTACCGTGAGTACAGGTTTCTTCGATCTCTCCTCAGGTTATTCACTCCCTCGGTTCCTTTCTCCACAGGTATCAACTTGGACACAAAAGCACAATGACTTGGCTTTGAATGGCTCTCACCTCTCGGCTGGACACAGCGTACCGTAAGTACAGGTTTCTTCGATCTCTCCTCAGGTCATTCACTCTCTCTGTTCTTCTCTCTACAGGTATCAACTTGAATACAAAAGCACAGTGATTTGGCTTTGAATGTCTCTCACCTCTCGGCTGGGCACAGCGTACCGTAAGTACAGGTTTCTTCGATCTCTCCTCAGGTTATGCACTCTCCACAGATATCAACTGGCGAAACGTCTGATGGAGTAAGTGTTCCCTACGTGGCGTCGGGGGCTAACCCTCTGGACGACTGGGCGGTGGCAGGGGGGTGGGATAACTCAACGTCTCACCGGGCCGAGCGCTTCCCTTTCCTCGCTGCCGTCCGGCGTTCGAACCCTGGACAGGGGCGCCCCTTTGTAGAGGCCACGGGACGATGAGATTCACTTCACCTCGCTCTCTGCAACAATAAGACTCGCACAGTTTAACAGTATAGAATAGTAATAGCTACAACTCGTACTCACAATGCTGCTGTTTCTCCAGCTCTTCGTTGTTGCTCGCACCACCCACCAAATGTCTAGGCGGGGAAAGGATCGTCCCGGAGCACCGTGCTACTTTCTGAGATCTGAAACACGCTCACAACATATACAGGATTGAGTAAGCTGAGGCCAGCAGCCTCTTGGTCTTCCCTGAACGAAGTGCGTGAAGGCGGGGGTCTGTCAGACAGGACATACAGTAATCCACAGCAACCCACAGCAATATGCAACACCACGTCAACTTAAAGGTTTTCACAGCACAAAGACTCACCCACCACGCTCAGTGCACAAAAAGGACTCCCGTCTTCCTTTACTTCACTTCGGTCAGACCTGGCGATGAATAATGCGGCCCAGCTAGTGGTGTCGTCGTTGTGACGGCTTCGGTGAATGTCCACTCGGCTCACCCACCACGCTGTAATAGGGGTAGGGCCGTCTCCTTCCTCCTAGAGGAATCTCACATGCAGCTAGATCGATACACAAGGCATTTATAACTTGCACTTGGTACTCACAACCACGTCGTTTTCAATCCTCGTTTTTCCTTGGTCTCAATTCACCAATTGTTCCGTATTCTCCTCAACCTTTAAGGTTCTGGATGTCTTCGCAAGTGTATTACCACAACCTGAGAGCGAGAGAGAGTTTAGACAGCCACCAACAGTGCACCAACACGGCCCAACACAGCGTTTCAACGCACACCAAAAAGCTCCCCAACTGTGAATAGACTTGGCCTTAAGTACTGCCTTGCTTGGTGTATCCTCCAATCGCCAAACGCTGTTCCTAACTAGGCACAGGTGCATCGAATTCGCTGATTTTCCCGCTCGCGGCGCTTACCGGAAGTCCGGTGTTCGTCCTTTCCGGTCCGGGCGGAAACACTTCCGGGCGGAACCAAACTTCCATAACTTTGGTTCCGCCCCAAAGAAAAAAAGATCGTCACCTTGTGACATTTGTCCACATGTGAAGCAGTGTCTACAGTTTTCACCAACTTTCTCTTCTCTAGACTTCTTACAGCCTCGCTGTCGTCCCTCTCTGTAACAGGGTAATGATGTCTTTTTATTTTCCTCCATTGCAGCTGTAATCATTTGTCTCATCTCCAGTCTCAGCTCCTCCACAATCTTTTGAGTGTCTACAACGTCCTTACCGACCTTGTGGTATTCTTTTGATTCCTTTCCTTTTACGGTTCTGACAGCTGTCACAATGTCAGGCTCTTTTGCTGACTGTGCACCCCGGGCAGGTGAGTACTCAGAGCGTGGTTCTGCATGAAACTCGTGTATGCGTGGAGGTTTACCAGAGTGGAGCCTTTTCAGTTTCTCCTGCCTTTCACCGTCCAGCTTAGCAGCCTCATTCACCACTTCAATCTACTCTTCGTCCGTCATCCTGATGTTGCTGAGATAGGGTTGTATCTGAAAATTAAGAGCATCACTTATTAGTCCAGTTTCAATTGAACGCAGAAATTTACGCTGGATGGTATCTCTGCTGTAGCGGTCACCATCGCCATCCTCAGCCTTCCATAGTAACTTCTCCTTTAATTCAATTGCTCTGAAGATAAAATTCTGAACTGATTCTTTAGGCTCTTGTGATATATTTATGAGCTGGTGATACAGGGCAGTAGTGCTGTCAACCTTATAGTAGCCCTTTAAGATGGTGTATAGTGACTGGAGCGTCCACGTTTAATTTCCAACATATCTCTCAGGGGCATACCTGGGGTGACAGCCCTGACTACAGCCTCTACTATTTCAGTCTCAGAGTGGCCCTTCTCTAATCCTACTTCCATCTGGTGGATTAAGCTTGGGTAGGACAGTTTGTCTTTTTGCCCACTTTCTCCTATTTGTCCCCAGATCTTGAATTCCCTCCTTAAAGCTACCTCAGTCAATTTCTGTGCAGTCTCAATCCTCTTGCCACACTTTGAGTTACTTTTAACAGACCTGTGACTGTCAAGCATTTTCCCAGCCTCATGATGACATTCATCATCTCTTTGTGGGTGGCCAAAGTATTTTTCATCCAACCCTTTCTCTCGCATTGGTCTTTCCTCCATCACCTCAACATCAGTGGTGCCCTGTTTTACCTCATTCATGAAGGACAGTAAGTCTTTTAAGCATTGAATGACCTCACTTTCCTCCTCATCCTCCTGCATTCCATCCAACATGTTTTCGACTGTCTTAATGAGCAACCGTCTGGGCTTACCTGAGGACACATCACACTTCAGATAACGACAAACCTCTCGCAGATGGTCCTCGTCTAGCTGCCAGAGTCCGGCGCTGACTTGGTCGACTGTTTTCAATAGCTAAGCTCGTCTCTGTATGAAGAGGTAGTGTTTACCACAGTGTTTTACCCCTCCTGGCTGGCTCGCCAAAATATGTTACAAGTCAAAGAAGTAAGCAGGTGTCTTCTTGATGCAACACATTTATTGAAAGGTGGTATGCATGTATCTGCAAAGAATATTGAACAGGATTGTTTAATTTTTCACAGAGCATCTCAAGTTACTGTTATCTGCTGTGTGCATTCACTCATGTATATAAAGCACTATACCATTTCCTAAACACTCTGATATAACCTATTTACTGTTCATCAATATAGTATAAACATACTCATTTAATAACAGAAATAAACATAGTCATATGAACATATTTACTCAATTACCCAGAAAGTAACATAACATTTCTTCAGACTCACTATATTCAATGTATTTCACATACAGGTTATTATTTACCTCTTAATTATTATTTTAGAAACCATAAATTCTCTATTTAAGCACTTATTTATATGCTTTAAAACAACTTCACATCATCTGAGTTATCTGAGGCCATATTTCTTTACTCTTGCTCCATAGCAAGAATATTATCTCATTTACGTTTCTATTGGCACACGATTACCATGGCAACCTTCACTTTACACAAAATGGCGGACACCCGCGACTACATGTGCATCATCAAACTCACATTACTCTCAAACAGTTGTTTCAGTCTCAAAATACAAGTATCAACGTAATTGCTTTTCATCTCTGTGTATAATAGCAATATCTGATTTCAAAAGAACTTTCAATACACTTACATCAGTTACATCGTGTTGCTCACGAGTACTCAAAATAAGGTTTTGTAATTCAAATTCACTCAAAACATTAACCACTAGTGATAATCGTTCAAAAACACATTTAACTTTATATATATACTTAAATTAACCTTACCTGCAAAGAATATTGAACAGGATTGATTAATTTGTCACAGAGCATCTCAAGTTACTGTTATCTGCTGTGTGCATTCACTCATGTATATAAAGCACTAGGCAGACCTTTGCGAGAGCTCCCCCTTGCTGCCTGTATGATGCAGACCGCCTTTTTAAAGCAACACTATGTAGTTTTATATACCTTAAAATAATGTCTCTAAAATTATTTCAGTGATAGAACAACTTTTAACTGGACAAATTGTACTGTTGCTGCAACCTGAGCAGCCTCCTAGCTGCTACAAGTACACTCTGAAAGTGGCGGTGGAGGGTAGGAAACACAGCCCCGCCCCTCCCCCTGCCTGCAGAAGAGAAGAGTGTCTGATACCAGGCACTGTTGCGCTTTTCAACCACATGGGGGAGCTGTAAGTCATTTTTAAATGGAAACTACATAGTGTTGTTTAAACACAAACACACTGCTCTGTAGATCTCTTTTATAATGATAAGAGGTGTCCCTAATGTACTTTAATAAATTCAGTTCAGGTAATTTACCACTTCTGAATAAGAATTTATGGTAGCACTTTATTTTACAGTACGTGTACTTACAGTGTACATATATGGTAAATAAGTTGTACCTACCGACAAATGTGTGGTACTTACTTTTAGGTATCTACAAGGTAATTAATTGGTATCATTACTGTACTTACCAGTTGTACATACTTGGTAGTTAAAATGTAACTCTAGATAAGTACTGGGTAATAACATATACATACGTATAGTGTAGGTATACTGTAACTAACTAGAAACACTACTGTACTTACAAATGAATGTACAATATAAGTATTTAGTATTTACATGCAAGTTAGGGTAAATGACAGATATTTATAGTGTACATATATGATAACTAATATCAAACACTACTGTACTTACAAATTGTATATACATGATAAGTGTGTGGTACCTGTAGGTCATAAATTAATGACCGGCACATATGGTGTATGTATACTGTAACTAACAAGAAACACTACTGTACTTACAAATAGTATATACATGATAAGTGTGTTGTACCTGTAGGCCAGTGTAAGTTAATGAAAGGCATATATGGTGTATGTATGTATACTGTAACTAACTAGAAACACTACTGTACTTACAAATTTTATATACATGATAAGTGTGTTGTACCTGCAGGTAAATGTAAGTTATACTTATACCATACCTATATGATAAGAACAAACATTACTGATGTGCCATTTTGGTACTCAGTATCTTTGTCCTTTAAACCAAGCATTAAATAACCGTATGCATTAACTACTGGGTACATTCACTAGTACATCCATGGTAACTACATGGAAACAGGACTGTAAAATAAAGTGTTGCTTTTTACACAGTTATTATATAGGACCTACCACCTAAGATATAGCATCATATACATGTCACTGTGAAGCAAATCCAACCATTGACTATAATACGTATTAACTACTGGGTACATTCACTAGTACGTCCATGGTAACTACATGGAAACAGGACTGTAAAATAAAGTGTTGCTTTTTACACAGTTATTATATAGGACCTACCACCTAAGATATAGCATCATATACATGTCACTGTGAAGCAAATCCAACCATTGACTATAATACGTATTAACTACTGGGTACATTCACTAGTACGTCCATGGTAACTACATGGAAACAGGACTGTAAAATAAAGTGTTGCTTTTTACACAGTTATTACATAAGACCTACCACCTAAGATATAGCATCATATACATGTCACTGTGAAGCAAATCCAACCATTGACTATAATACGTATTAACTACTGGGTACATTCACTAGTACGTCCATGGTAACTACATGGAAACAGGACTGTAAAATAAAGTGTTGCTTTTTACACAGTTATTACATAAGACCTACCACCTAAGATATAGCATCATATACATGTCACTGTGAAGCAAATCCAACCATTGACTATAATACGTATTAACTACTGGGTACATTCACTAGTACGTCCATGGTAACTACATGGAAACAGGACTGTAAAATAAAGTGTTGCTTTTTACACAGTTATTACATAAGACCTACCACCTAAGATATAGCATCATATACATGTCACTGTGAAGCAAACCCAACCATTGACTATCATACGTATTAACTACTGGGTACATTCACTAGTACGTCCATGGTACCTGCATGGAAACAGGACTGTAAAATAAAGTGTTGCTTTTTACACAGTTATTACATAGGACCTACCACCTAAGATATAGCATCATATACATGTCACTGTGAAGCAAATCCAACCATTGACTATCATACGTATTAACTACTGGGTACATTCACTAGTACATCCATGGTAACTACATGGAAACAGGACTGTAAAATAAAGTGTTGCTTTTTACACAGTTATTATATAGGACCTACCACCTAAGATATAGCATCATATACATGTCACTGTGAGGCAAACCCAACCATTGACTATAATACGCATTAACTACTGGGTACATTCACTAGTACATCCATGGTAACTACATGGAAACAGGACTGTAAAATAAAGTGTTGCTTTTTACACAGTTATTATATAGGACCTACCACCTAAGATATAGCATCAACCATTGTACAGTAGGTTTCTAGTTAGTTACAGTATACATACTGTACACCATATGTGCCGGTCATTTATTTATGACCTACAGGTACCATACACTTATAATGTATATACAATTTGTAAGTACAGTAGTGTTTGATATTAGTTATCATATATGTACACTTTAAATACCTGTCATTTACCCTAACTTGCATGTAAATACTAAATACTTATATTGTACATTCATTTGTAAGTACAGTAGTGTTTCTAGTTAGTTACAGTATACCTACACTATACGTATGTATATGTTATTACCCAGTACTTATCTAGAGTTACATTTTAACTACCAAGTATGTACTACTGGTAAGTACAGTAATGATACCAATTACTTACCATGTAGATACCTAAAAGTAAGTACCACACATTTGTCGGTAAGTACAACTTATTTACCATATATGTACACTGTAAGTACACGTACTGTAAAATAAAGTGCTACCGAATTTATATATAACACTCAAAATTTAATTGGGGGGGTCTTCCGTTTCCTTGTCTTATTTAACTAGTAGCACACCCTACCCTGGGCATACTAGATCCAAGCAGACCATTTACTTAGACTGTAGATGAGCACTCATGTATTATGATGTCTGTCCTCCTACAGGACCATGGTGGCAAACTCCGCCCTGTTGCTCACTTCTCTTCAAAACTAGAACCAGTAGCACAGGGCCTGCCCCCATGCCTGCAAGCAGTGCCCGCAGCAGAGAAAGCAGTGTAAAGGGCGATTTATAGTCGTGCGTAGGTCCTACGGCGTAGCTACGGCGTAGGCTATCCGTAGCCTGTGCGTAGCTCTGCGTAGCCTGACGCGCACCTCACAAAATTTCTAACAGTGCGTCGGCTCTACGCGGACCGTAAGCGCTGTGATTGGTCCACCAGAACCCCTCCCGTCAGGTAAAAAAACTGCGTCATAGGTATTTCCGTTTGAGACGGTGAAAACAAAGATGAGCCAAGTTGAGGAGTGATTTAACTCAAACTGCAACATTAGTCGCTGTTTATTTACTTCCATCATTGCTGGTCTTCTCAAATTATACACAACAAGTTGCTATTTCTTCTTCGTTTGTGGGTTAACTTGCTTAGCTTCTTCTTCTGTGACGACTTCTGCTGCTACTGTGGTTACACGCGTGATTACTGCCAACCAGCGGTTTCGCGTGTGTTTGCACGTCGACGCGGACGACCTACGCACGACTATAAATCGCCCTTAAGCCTTAAGAGAGTTTGTGGGTTACTCTGACCTCACACTTTTGGGGCCGGTTGCATAAACATAGCCGTGACGTTAAGACTGTGTCTTAAAAGCAGGGTAGGCAGGAATTATCTAAAAAACTTTTTTACAAATTTGTTTAAACTGTCTTTATATACAAATGCATAATTAAAATGTAAGTACTCTGAAAAAGAGAGTATAAAACTCGAGTGTCTGTAGACCTCTCACGACTGTGTTAAACACAGTTAATTATTTCCATTCGGGACGAAACAAATGATTAGCTTGCACGAATTTCACTCTCTCTGGCGACCATGGCACCACCCGTTGCTATGGGATCTGCCCAGACACGCGCACACCCGATTGATTTGAACGTGCACGAGGCACTCTAGGAAGAGCAAAAGTATGGCAGAGAAAGTTCATTCACAACCTGCATATCCAGTCAGTGAAGGCAAACAAGGCAAAAAAAAGGAATAAACGAAGCAATCAAACATGAGTAAATATCGCGTGGCTTTTCCTCGAGTCGATGATGCGGTAGCGGTATTGGCTCCTGAGTGTAGTCCTCATCAGAGTCAACAATGCTTTCATCACGGAAACTCTTCCATGCAAAACACTGGCTTAATAGTGAGTACTAAAAGCCATCCTATCTGTTTAAATTCCTAGTGATAAAGTTAGGTGTATTATTACATGTGATTGTGACTTGATGTTATTACATGCACCGTGCTTCTTCCTCTCCGCTTGTCTGAGGTAAATCCTTCTCCCAGCAAAGCTGTCGGTGTCGCGCGTTCATGTGTTTTGGGGGGTGTCTTTAGAAAAAACCCAGAAGGGAGCGGGTGGAGTGAATGGAAAAATTAGCTGTGTTTATCAGTGGTGAGAGGTCTACAGACACTCAAATTTTATACTCTCTTTTTCAGAGTACTTACATTTTACTTATGTATTGATATATAAAGACAGTTTAAACAAATTTGTAAAAAAGTTTTTTTAGATAATTCCTGCCTATCCTGCCTTTAAAGGGATACTTCACCCATTTGCATTAAGCTTTGTATAGTTAGAACCCCAGTCATATTTTTTAATGGTCATGCATCATTCCCTCAGTTGCCGCTGAGACAGGAGAAATACAGATTTCAGTGTTGCACTTCCTTCTTTCAATGATGTAAAAATCATCATTTTGCATCATTGAAAGAAGGAAGTCCAATATCTTTGTTGAGGGAGTGAGACTACAAACACCCCTTTTCTCGGTCAAATAGGCACCAAATTCTAAATGTATGTTACATTTCGACTACAAATATGACACACTTTCAATAAAGATTAATGTTTCTACGGGTGAAATGCTCCTTTAAGAATGATTCTGACTAACTAGCAATTACTTAGGGCTAATTAGTATGTAAAATGAACAGGTATAAATATATTCACAAGCATACAGACAGGATAAATACCTGTATATGAGAGACGGAGCTCTAGATGAAGTCTGTTTTAAGGTCTTGATGCCCTTTACTTTCTATTACACATTAACATTTGCGTCTCTTTCTCGTCTGATCAAAGATGTTTGTACTATATGTCCAAGACCTGCAGGCAGTTATTGCAGCTGTACAGCCCAGGGCACCTGAAGTTCCCAACCCTTATACCATTTTGTCTCAAAATCCCTCTGATTCTGAGTGGTATACAGTCGCTGACATCTCCAATGCTTTCTTCAGCATACCTATCCACAAGGACAGTCAGTTTTGGTTCGCTTTTTCATTTGATTGCAGACCATACACTTTTACATGCCTTTGTCAAGGTCATTCTGAAATCCAACAATATACAACGCTGCCCTTAAGGCATCATTGGAACATTTCCAACTGCCCAAAGGGGCGCATTATTGCAGTATGTTGATGACCTTTTGCTATGCCCACCTACAAGAGACCCGTGTCTAAAACACATCATTCGACTGCTATATCACCTGGCAGCCGAGGGCCACAAAGTTGACCTATAAGCGAATTAGGAGTCAAACTACATCGCTCCAGCAGCGCACGTGTCACTGATACAAACACGATTTTTGTCTTAGCTTGCTTAAAGTTCAGAAAACTTTACAACTATTAGCATTATGTGCGAGAACAACTCTTTATTTGGCGACCCGTTGCGCACGCCTCAAGAAACCTCTGGCCGTCAGAGACCGGCTGCATGAGCACAGAGGGGGAGAGAGAGAGAGAGTTTCGCTGGAGACCCGCGGTGGATTCACTGGCGCTTTATTATAAAAATAACACAAATAACTCATTCATTTGTTATGAGTGGATTATTTTACATATATGTCGCAGCTTTGAGCATTTCTAGAGTTTTCAAAACAACCGCTTGCTTAACGTTACTGACCACAATGTTCGTTGTTTTAATGTCCTTCCACCTCGCACGCATGCATGAATTCGCGGCAAGTTTAAGTTATTAATTATTAAATCGATCCTCTGGGTTACGGATCGATCTTTAGAAATTAACATGAAAATGTCACGGTAAAACTAAGGAAGAACCCAAACGCAAAGGATGTACAAAAATAAACTATAGGTTTATTTAAACAGAACATAAAAACCACGTGGGGGTAAAACAGAGGATGAAATAAAAACTGTGATGGAACACAAAACACTGGCACTAATAAACACAAGCGCAGGAACAAATCTCAAGCACACGAAGAACATGAACACTAAGATACGACAACCAACGCGCACACGACAGAGAACGAGAGGGCATTATAAAGACACGACATCAATGGGGAACAGGTGAACATAATTAATTACGTAAGACACGAGTACATAAGGGAGTAGGGTGAAAGTGACAAGACACTGGGAACACGTGACACAAATACATCATGTGAAAACACGTGTCCCCACACAGAACACAATGCTGCCATAATCTTGCCCTCTGAAATAAGACCTGAATCTACCCAAAGGTCTGGCAAGACCATGACAGCGACAAGACACTGGAAACACGTGGAAGCCACACACATAATATGACTCCACATGTCCCCACACAGAACATAGTACTGTCATGGTCTTGCCAGATACACTCAGACCTGAGTCTAGTACAAAAGGTCTGGCAAGCCCATGACAGAAAATCAATTCAGAATCGGTGAATCGATTTTTTCAACACAGCCCTACCCATGACTGTGTTGAAGTCCTCACTGCTATATGTACCCCGAGACCAGATCTCTCTGAGACCCCTAGAAAACCCAGACATGGTCCTTTATGTGGATGGTAGTGCTAGTAATGATGAATATGGCAAAAACAGAGTAGGCTTTGCTGTAGTTACAGACCATGTGGTTGTATGTTCTTCCCCATTGCCTTCTGCTCAAGCAGCAGAACTGGTTGCCTTAACTAAGGCATGTGAATGGGCCTGTGACAAATCTGTCACAATCCACACGGATAGCAGAAATGCTTTCGGAGTTGGCCATGATTATGGGGCACTGTGAAAACACAGAAAATGTCTTAATGCTGATAGAAAACATGTTTTAAACCATTTACAAGTTGCTGATTTACTGTCTGCCATTTTACTGTCTTCCAGTATAGCTGTCTGTAAATGTGAAGCTCATACTAATGCATCTTATTCTGTTTCTCAGGGAAATGCAAGATCTGATGGTGCTGCAAAAGCTGCAGCTCTTCAACCACAACTTCCTGCCTCCCCCTACCCTACTCTCACATGAAACTTCTAACAACACATCTCATCTTTCATTCTCTGACATGCAGTCTTTTTCTAATGCACAGAAGAGAATCTGTGGCTGGAAAATGATTGTCATTTGAACAACAGTATCTGGATGGGGCCCAATGACAAACCATGTCTCCCTAAACATTTCTTTCAGGCGTATGCTGTTTTGACACATGGCTTGGATCTAGTGTCAAAAGGGGGAATGCTGAATGCACTAACACTTTTTGGTTTGTTAAAGGTTTCACTTCAGTTGATGAAAAACACTGTCAGCAGTGTGTGACCTGCCAGACCTACAACATGGGAAGATGCACAAAAGAACAACCTTTGGCACACCCTCCACCCTCAGGGCCTTTCTCACATGTAATGATTGATTACATTGAACTGAGCCCTGCTGAAGGTAAAAAGTATTGCTTGGTGCTGGTGGACATGTATTCGAAATGGGTCAAGGCCATGCCCACCAGCAAGGCAGACAGTGGGGGGTAGCGAAAATGTTCCTACAAACAATCCTGCCCAGATGGGGCATCCCACAGAAAATCAATGGTTTATCAGGTTTATCTTAAATAACTGATAATATTACTTTAACATACAGACATCTATTCAGCCTGCTGTTCTGTCTCCTATTGTTTAGTTGAATAACTTGCCTTTCCAGGTTAAATGTCTGTTCTTCGGCTTGGATTTTGTGAAATAATTTTCTAAATAAACGCGACGTATAGTCCACTATGACTTATATATGTTATTTAGTCATAATGATGCATTTTTGAATGATGCAGCATATACTCCGGTGTGGCTTATAGTCCGGGAAGTACGGTAAACATTCAGGCCTGTCAATCATCATTGTGAGCGTGTATGAGGCACCCTCTAGGCCAGTGGTTTTCAAACTGGGGGCCGCGAGATGGTGCCAGTGGGGCCCCAGTTTTATGACATTTTACGAAATACATTAATTTATCATGAATTCTGTGTAATTAAACCTAAAAACATAAGGCTACTAACCAAAAACACTACTTTTTTGTATAATTTAATGTTTTTTTTTATTAAAATGTTGACTTTTAGAACAGTTTTTTGTCATAAATTTTCTTTGGGGGGCCGCAAAGGAATGCACCGTACACAAGGGAGACTGCACGCTGAAAAAGTTTGGGAACCACTGCTCTAGGCCTCTGCTTCCAGCTGCAATTCTTGCCGCTCGAGCCCCGGCCTCAGGTTCGCTCTATCTGAAGGTTTAGAGTAGAGGTCTACACAGGTCCAAAAATACTTGAAGAGACCCGTAAATGTGCTACACTGAACTGACCCGGACCCGTCTATTACTTTGAAAGTTGGACCCGGTCCCGTGCAGAACCAAGAAATGTCAAAAATGTACTATACGGAAATGACGTGGACCGTCTATTATTTGAAAGCTGGACCCAAACCCGTCCGGTTAGACACAGACCCGACTGGACCCAATCCGCAAAAATTATTTAATTAAATGCTATTAATAATAAACAAGTTGCGAAAATTAAACTTTTTGTCTTACCCATATAGCCTTCTACCTTGTACCTGTGGCTGTGATGCAAAATCCTCCTTGCCAAGAAAGTTCCATCCATGTTATTCCTCTCTTGCCGATTGAAATGCTTAATCCACTCATTATTCTCAAAAGTCGACTTGCAGTCACAGTGATGGATGACGCAGTTTTGCATTTTTTGTTTCTCGAATCAACTTGCATAATAATTTAGACTGTTTGCCCATTTGGATTATAATAACGATTGCTCGTCCAGGGCCATGGCTGCTGACGTTAGCTTTACTTCTGTGCTATTATCTCTGTGCTCTTAAAGCAGAGTCTGTGCGAAAACTTTTTTCAAAACAACACACACACAGCGCTGTGTGTTCTCCGAGTCCGATCGACTCAGGTAGTACCCACAATTTTCAACTCTTTCACCGCCAGCGTTTTTAAAAAAAGTTGCAATCCAGCGCCAGCGTTTTTCATGATTTTGACCAAAGTTTAATGCCTTCCAGAAAATGTTCTTCTTTAAATATATAAACATACAATATACCAAATGAAAGAACACACCCTCTGCTTTCAAACTAAAAAAAACGTTTCATCCTACCTTTAGCGGTTCTTTTGCAATCAGCTTTTGAATATGGGTAGGTTTTTGCAAAAACACCATATTTTGAGCAAAAAGCTGAGATAATTCAATTTTTATGACGGACTTTTCATAGAGATCCCATTCAGAGCGATCTTTAAAACAGACACGGACATGCAGCAGCTTGCCATAGGGCAATACTTCCGGTTTTAAAAAGTTGCGGAAGGACGGAAAATCTCGTCATTGGCGGGGAAGCATTTTCTCTTAATTGACGAGATATCTCTTCAATGGCGGGGAAAGAGTTAAACAGACCCGGGACCCGAAGTAATAGATTGGAACCTGACCCAGACCCAGCTGATAATTTTTTTTTAAATATAGACCCGAACCCGTACCCAGGAGTTCAGAGCTCCCTTCGAGGACTACAAGCCAAGTTTGTTTACCATAGTCTTTAAGACTGAATGCGCAGGCGAACTAGTGAATTGACAGCACAATTGAGTTTCAATTTTAACCCACCACAATTATTGTGATCAGTTTTTGCATTTCATCAGCTTATTTGCATTTTCCAAAAACGGCACATTTTTGTTCACACCTTCGAAGTGGCAAATTTAATGTGCTGTAAGGTATTTTGAGCTAAAACTTCACATATACACTCTGGGGACCGGGGTTCTAAATTAAGTTTTTCATAAAAACTTACTAGCCAGTTTGGCCGGGGATGCATGAGGCATTGCATGCATGATACATAATGCTCTGTTCTCTGTCATTTATCCCAGTACTTCCTACATTTCCCATCATGAACATTGTGCGTAATGCTACGTGATGATGTTTTATTTTCCCATTGGCTGCACGCAGTTTGCAGTGAAACCAGCACGAGACACCATGGTAAACGAATGGAGCGCATCCACCAGAAACACAAGGAAGAAGGAGAACAAACAGAGCAGTTTTAGCAGTTAACTTGTGTATTCCTTTACAAAGATAATAGCGGTAAAAACGGATCTATATGCAATGTAGTTATCCAATTAACATTTGTAAAAGCGACGGAGCAGTCGCACTTACGCGTTTAACACACAAATCCATGTCTGTGCGCGTCTTTGCGTTCTTCCGCGCACAACCGCATTCAAAAGTCCAGGTGACGCCACACGATTGAGTTAGCTTATGAAAACATGACGAAACTAAAGTAAGTTTCTAAATAATAATGATAATCTTATTTTGACTCAATCATATTGGTTAATGTGAGGTAAGTTAAGAGAGGTTAAGACAAACTACATACTCACCCTGTCAGGTCTCATACATTAAAGGGAAAAATCTCAGGAAAACCTCTGTCAAGTCTATAGGATTGCATTGTTTAACACAGTCTCACCCCATGTCGTCAATATTTGACGACACTTGACCATTCGTCAATATGTGACGCGGAGGGTATACCTTTCGCGTCATTTTTTGACGAACTGGGGACTTCAATACTATTACGTCCGTTGCATTCTCTTCTCCTATTTTCTTACCATTTTCGCGTCGGTTTAGGGTTAGATTACGCAAAATTAAACAGTGTACGCGAAATTAAACAGTGCACGCGCAATTAAACAGTTGTCACCTGGCTTTGGGGTTAGAAACAGTTGTCACCTGGCGTTGGGGTTAGAGTTAGGTTTGGGTAGGGATGTCATTATGTAAATCTAACCCTAAACCGACGCGAAATTGGTAAGAAAATAGGAGAAGAGAATGCAACGGACGTAATAGTATTGAAGTCCCCAGTTCGTCAAAAAATGACGCGAAAGGTATACCCTCCGCGTCACATATTGACGAATGGTCAAGTGTCGTCAAATATTGACGACATGGGGTGAGACTGGGTTGTAACATGCAGAGAAAATCAACAGATGTATGTGCTATACTGTTCTGTATTTTTCCAGATATGAAATTAATATTTAGTTTACTAATATTTAACTCTAGGACACTACATAAACAGTTAGCAGTAACTATGACTGAGATTATTTTAGTATAGCAGTCATAAAATGAGTGGTTTCTAAAAATATTGTAAACATATTCTTGTAAAGATAAGTTATTAATCATTGCTATCATGGTATAATGTAGAAAATATTTCTCTGCTGTCATTATTTCCAAACATTTTATGCCATTTATGCCTCTAAAGATGTTAATAATGTTAGGTATGATAAAGATCATACTCAAATATTTTTAAAAACATATTTATTTTTCGCATTACCTGTTGCACTGTAGAATAAGAAAAGGACACTGTATAGAAGTGTTGCACACTTCTTGCACACAGCAGGCTTTCAAAAAAAGGCAGCAAAAAATGGGGAGCCTGTGCTGCAGTAGAGTTTTATGTCTAGCAACGCCTCTGCTGAAAGAGGAAATTTTAAAGATTAAATTAAATGCAGAGGTGGTTGGGACAGACTTCGGAGGCCAAAAAGAGGAATGACGCATGGGATGAGAATATCAACAGAGAAACAAAGAAAGCTTGTGTTTGCTCACAAAAATGTTGTCATGTTTTGTCAGGATTGTCGCATGTAGGCTACTCGAAAGAAAAAACTAAACAAACAATTTAGAGAGCCTAACGTTAATTAAAACTGCCAAGACAGGTCGTATTGGAGAGAGCCCTGCTGGGAGAAGCCTCACTTTATGTTTGTTGTTCATGCCAACAATGTTAATGAAATTATCAAATGCATTCAGTGGCACTTATAATTTTTTCCTATTTTCCCCAGAAGAAATTTTGCTAGTGGAAATTCTGATTGGCTGGTAACTTTAAAAAAGTACCAGCCACATTGGCTGGTGATCAAAAAAGTTCATTTAGAACCCTGCTGGGGACACCAAATATTTATTTTAAAAATCTTATAATATGACCTCTTTAAAAATAACCTGATTGCTGCTCATCAATTGCTGATTTATTATCCACTACAACATTCTTTAGCAATTAAAGCAGATATCTCAAAAGATATATTAAAAGAAAAAGCTTGATCTTACCTGTTGTGCAGGGTTTGTGAGTTCCAGACGAAAAATTTAATTCTGGGCAATTAAGCTCAAAAAGCTATTAAGCAAAACAAGACACATGAAGTAAACAGACAGACTCAAATGATAGTTTTAAATGTAAAAGCTCTTAAATCATTCCCAGTGCAACCAATGTCTCATTATAATAAACACATTACCAGAAATTCCACTTACATCACTAAAATCCTTCACAAATGACAAAGGTGTCTCTATGTCTGGCCCTGTTTAAAAAGAACAGGTTAGAGTTCAGTTGGGTTGTGAGGTCAATATGAAACTCTTCATATTCTGATTGAGCTGAAACAGTTTAGCTTTATATTGCAACAGAGACCTCATAATCTGAAGTCCTAAAGTTCTTGAGCTCTCTCCCCCTCCCTCCATGTGTGCACGTGCACGAGATAAAGCGCATCTTTGCTTGTTTCTGAATTTAGACCGTTGCATTAACAGTGTTTCCGCTATATACAGTACATTCTACCGTGGCGGTCCGCCATGCCTAAAACACTCCTGCCACGGCTGCTGTTGAGGATAGAAGGGATACAGCAAACAAAATCTCGCCAGATGAGCACTGTTTTATCCTAATCCTTCACCCAAACCCAAATTCAAACACAACATTTCACAGGATTTAGGATGTATTTGTATCTCATTTAGCCAGAGCCGCTGTTTTCCTCCTAACCCTACCTACAAATCTCATCCTAAACTTTTCGGCATTTGCTGCAGTGTTAATTTCGTTGACGAAGACGAAAAATATTCGTCAACAAACCTTTTTCACGGACGACAACTAAATAAAAACTAAAGATGACGAAGACTGTAACGAAATATAACTGACACTTTAGTCAACGAATAAAAATAAGACAAATGTTAGGGTGGTATGAATGGAGAAGAGATCCAATCAGAGCTACTCATTTTGTGGGACAAGTTGGGAAGAAATTCAATCAAAGCGAATCTTTGAGGGTAGGTTGATCTACTCAGGCAACAGAGGCATTTACAAAAAATATGCGGCAAAGTTAGTTTTCACAACATGTTGTTTACATTATATTTAGTTGTACAGTCTTAGTTATCTAGCTTTGGCTGATTTCAGTTGACTTCGCTCGTTAGCAACATTTTTTTGCGGTGCACCCGGTCCGAAGACATGTCTCTTTAACAACAAAAATGTCAGAGCTAATGTCTCTGGTCACACTTGAAATATGACAACAAGACTGCCTGTAAAGACGACTCATCCAGAAATACATGCGAAGGTAAAGATACACGCTAAGGTTATTGTATCAGATAAACCACTGTGTTTTCGCTTAACTTGGAATAACATTGAAACTAAAGGAATACATAAACCTCTGAACTGTATTGATTGTATTGGATTGTCTGAATTAATACAGAGTATAAATATTCAATGTCCTCAAATTGAATGAAATGTGTAACATTACTATTATAATAGATGTTGTGCGTGCTTAAGTGCCTGGTCTGCGCGCGTGTGTGTCTGTGTGTACATCTCATTTAGAGAGAATGCATATCTTTTTCAAATGTATATTGTTTGGGTAGAGTAGGCTTATTTTAAGTTAGATTATTTTTTGTGAAAAAGCCACGGTCAGTTTTTTTGACATTAAGAATAAAATAAAATACGTGTTTTCTATAACAACCATTAAAGCTCACGTAACACACGCTGTTTCTGCATTTTTGATGTTAACCTGGAGTACCTATAGAGTGGTATGACATCCTTATATATGTCCGATGAGTCTTTAGTTTAATCAGATTTATAAAAGAAAGATTAGCATTACCGAATCTTTCCTATAACGTACGAAAAAATGAAGAAGGAGGAGTTACTACTGCGGGTGGAGCGAGTACGAGTCATGCAACACTATACAACACTGTTTTAACTTATGATTCACTACATGTTCGTGTCATTTATATAATATGCACGCGCCTATTTCCAACATAAGACAGAAGTCTTACTTACCGCATGCAACTCATAACCCGGTTGGGAAAATCCACCGCATCAAACACACACGCAAAACTCCACTGCTACCCCGGATAATAAACTATATCCATTGTTTTCATAAGGCTGGATTTCTTCTCCTTACATCCAAAAACACACTTCTTCATTCGTGCCATTGTTGAGTTTTGAAATTAAACAGAGCTGTCGCGTGGTGTGATTGTTTGTAAGTTGTAGCGTCTCCCGCTGATTGACGGGTGGGCGGGGTTTTTCGGGGGAAGTGCCCATATAAAGAAGTGATACGTATAGAAAACCCCTGAAACGCCAGTTGGAACTGTAATCGAATAAAACTTTCCGAAACTTGTACGAACCCTGGCGAAGTGCATTCGGCACAGAAATACTCTGTAACACGTCCAACTGCTTTTTTGACACTTTGCCTACGTTTAGCATGAGGAAACAACTCTATAACTGTGTTAATAAGTCAGAATGCTTGAAATACCATTGAACCCCCCTTTAAATCTGTGTCTGTATTGCATATTCAAACCATTCCATAACACACTAAAAAACTTAAGACTTGACTAAGACTAAAACATTTGTGATATTTAGTTGACTAAAACTAGACTAAGACTAAAAGATTTCAGATGACTAAAATAAGACTAAAACTAAATGGACTGTTATTCAAAAGACTAAGACTAAATCAGAATTTGCTGCCAAAATTAACACTGATTTGCTGTATCCCTTCTAGACAAAACCCATGGCCGCAGCTCGCAAAATAAAGAGCCCTGCCATACTGCCAGTCTTAAAAAATAAATAAATTCCTTTCTGGATTCGCGTTGTTCACTCATTTATAAATAAATCTCCTAAAATATCATAATTTGCCCCAGGGGTTTAGTTTCATGCACAAATAGCCTAGGCTAGATTTAAATCAACAGATGACGATTACATCTCTGTTTTGAGAAATAATAATAATAAAATAAATAAGCATACACGAAATATGTTACACTTAAATAATTTTCAAATTGACAAAACCAATAAAAAGTATTTGAGTTTCTGTTCTTTTTTTGTGACGCGCTGTAAAACCAAAGCAGCAAAAAGCACGTCATGATTTTAAATAGGCTAAGCACAATGTTTTCTCCTTATTGTGAGTTTACACAAATAAAAATTCACCATTTACAGTTTCGAATGTTGTTTTACCTTTATCTGTATATGACCATAAATTTAGGGTAATTTGGTGCAAGGTCATCAAGCGTATGCTGTTCACAGAACATATATATACAGACGCAGCTCAGGGCTGCGAGAAAATACATAATTAAACTTTTAATTTAACATATTACGAGTTTTTTGACATTTCATTTGTTGGCCATTAGTTATTCAGAATATAGGCTATAAACGCAGTGCACTGCTGACTGCTCAGCTGTCAATCTGCTGTTCTTCAGATCGACACTCACAAAGTTTCACATTAAATGACAAGATATTTGTCCAAAAACAAAAGGCTAAATACTGAATACTACTTATATGGGACTGCAAGACATTAATAGTCGAATCTGTTAGGAAGGAAACTTACATTATTCCTGTGGGAAGAGAAGGACTTGGTAATAAAAACTTGAGGCAGACTGTGAGACGGTTTCATTTGTTTTCAGACAGTAGGGTCGGGGTACCCGCGAGTGAAGCGCATAAATTATATTTGATGTAACGGGTGTAATAGTATTAACATGTCATTTGCGTTGTAGATGCAGGTCGGGACTCAATAGGCAAAATACGGGTCTAACATCCAAAATTCGACTCGATTCCGATAGGTAGCCGTTTTTAAATGGCCCTGTGCTTATTTGTGTTTAAGATCTGTCTGAAGAACGTTAAAAGTTTATATTTAACTGCGTGATTTGCGGTGTGACCGGGTCTGGGTCTTTATGTCAAACGGGCCGGGTGTGGAATAAATGTGCTGCTGATGTCGGATAACTGGTCGGGTGTTCTGTCAATCACAGCAGTGCGGATTATCAAACAGGACTGTGCATGGCTTTGAAACAGGGAACTGTAACGCTAAACACAAGCACGAACTTGCAATGCACACTACATTTAAACAACGATGAAAGATCTGTACTACGTAGCTATGTAACGTATTTTTAAGAAAATACAGTTTAGATCAAACATAGAAAAGCAATATGCTATAAATATAAAGGAAAAGTAAATGACAGCATGAAAATGATAAAAAATACATGTTAGTTTACTGTAGCCTATATTCTACATAAAAAAATAATGTTCATTTATAATCACCATGGGTGCCCCCTGCCGCCACAGCTGGAAAAAATCCTAGAGGAAACATTGATTAAGATGTCATCTCAACATAAGTTACAAAGTTTCAAAAGTTAAAGATGTAAAGCACTCGCGTTTTTCATTCTATGACTGAGAGAAATAATAAAGCATCTAGCAAGTAATGCTATCCCTGCAGCGCTGGGGAGCAATTAGAGTTAAGGTGCCTTGCTCAAGAGCACCACAGTCACAACCTGACAGCCATGAGACTCAAATCAGCAACTCTCGGGGGACAAGCCCGACACTCTAACCACTAGGCTACTAAACTCCTTATTGCATTCTGTGCAGGTCTTAAGTTGATGATTTACTATCCATTATAACATATACCAGCATTCAAATAGATCTCGTATTTAAAAGAAAGCATAAGAGACAACCATACCTGGGCCCTGAGGTCTGACCACTGGGATTATCCCATGTGAGGCAGATTCTTGGAACTTCTTCGTAGTTTTCGAAGACTGTATGGAAGTAAAAAAAAGAGAAAGTGCACAGACAGACTCAAATGACAGCTGAACAAGATAAAATAGCTTTTAACACTGCACTTAACCCTGGGTATCTTCGTTCTTAACCCTGCGGAGGGTTTCACACTTGTAATTTAGAAGCGGGATTATTATTATTATTGAAATTAAACCAGGGTAATGAAACCCAGGGGTTGTTTGATAATTACAGACAGGTATGTTGGAGCTGGGTGGGAATGGAGATTATGAATACCCAGGGTTATCTTTAAACCCCTGGTTAAGTATGAACAGTGTGAAACGTGAAAAAGATAACCCAGGATCCGTTAACCCGGTGTTTAGAATAACCCAGGATTAACGATTTCCATTGTGAAAAGCCCTTAATATTATTCCCAGTGCAAAAACTCATGTAATGAGAAATTCTTTATCACTTACATAACCCTTCGGCTCTGCTATCTCCTCTATGTCTGGCCCTGTTTGACAAATACAGTTTAGAGATCAGCTGGATCAAGTGAGAAAAATATAAAAATGTTTTGATGCTGAATAAACAGTTTAGTGTTCTGTGCTTTTGATTCTATTATGGATGCACCGAAGAAAAAATTCTTGTCTGAAGCCAAACCAAATAAATAAATGATAAATTAAACGTGTAGTGCTGTATGTTTTTGTGTCTTTCTCTGACACTTTAACTCTTTCGCCGGAATTGACAAATTAAATTGATTCGACAATTAAGAGAAAACGCTTCCCTGCCAATGACAAGTTTTTCCGGCAATCCACAATACCGTTATTATCCACCTGATGGCGCTCTTTCCCAACTTATGCAACCAGGAAGCAACCCCTTCCCCCAAACAGTTCAGATGCAGTGCATGTTTTGGATCATCGCTCTAAATAGGATTTCTATCAGAAGTCTTGTAAAAAAACGCAATTATCTCAGATTTTAGCCTAAAAAATTTAATTTTTGAGGAAACCTACCCATATTTGATAGGTGATAAGAAGAGAACAAATGAAGGTAGGATGAAACTTTATTTTTAAAGCAAAGGGTCTATTTTTTTCATGTGATATATTGTGTGTTTATATATTTAAAGAAGAGCATTTTTAGAAAGGCATTAAACTTTTGTGAAAATCATAAACAATGCTGGCTGGCAACGTTTTAAAAACCGCTGGTGGAGAAAAAGTTAAAATGCTTTCAACAACATGTTTGATGCATTTGCGCACCTCTCACTCTGCACTGGTTGCTATTTTATTGCGTCATTAAAGACCTCATTGTTTGTAAAATTAGTTTTTTGCTATATTTTCAGCCGAATAATTTCGGTTGCCAAACATTCCGTGCATCCCTAGATTCTAGAGCTCATAACCTGATGTCTTAAAGTTCTTTAGTGCAGACACATCCACACACTGTAAAAAAAGTCCGTAAAAATTACAATGTTATTGCAGTTGGGTTGCCGGTAATTTACTGTAGATTTAAATTTATGTTATTTACTGGCAAGAGTTTGTTCAAAGTTGAATCAATTTTAAATGTAAACAAGTCTTTATCTTTACAGAATAAAACTATACAATAACAGCCTCATGCAAAGCATTCTGGGAACCAGAAATCATCATCAAACTTTTTCTGTTTTTTGCTTCAGATTTTGTTTCCCAGAATGTTTTGCTTGATGCTGTTTTTAGTTTTATTCTGTAAAGACAAAGACTTGTAAATGTTTAATGTTCATTTAACTTTGAACAAAATGTTGCAGTAATAACACAAATTTAAATCTACGGTAAGTTACCGGCAACCCAGCTGCAAATTTCTACGGAATTTTTTTTACAGTGAAGGATGTGTTTTTTGGGAAATTCGCTCAAAATCTATACTTTATGAAGCACTGCTAAGAAAGGAGAGCGTGCGTTTAGGTCACTTTAAGGTGCAAACTTGAAAAAATCTACACTTTCATTTGTAAGAAGTAAACGAAGCCATGAGGCATTAAAGACACCTTTGAAATTCCATGTAATCATCATATGCCTTCACCTGCACTGTAAAAAATAATATGCCCCATCTACTCAATAAAATTGTGGCAACAGATTACAAGCAATATCATTAATTACATTCAACAAATCAAAATTGATTTAGATTTACTCTATAAACTCTTTAATATTAACATATTCAAAAAGACAAACTGCAATTTGCAATAAAAAATTTTATTAAAATTTAAACAAAAATATTGGGTATACTAGACAAAGATCTAGCACTATACAATAAAAAATATGCCATATCTACTCAATAAAAGTGTGGCAACAGATTACAAGCAATATCATTAATTAAATTCAACAAATAAAAATTGGTTAGAATCACTCCATAAACTCCTTAATAGTAACCCATTCAAAAAGGTTAACTGCAATTTGCAATTAGAAATTAATTTAAATAAAAAAATATTTGGTATACAGGACAAAGACCCAGCAATACAATAAATACTATTCAATTATACTATTTTAATTTAACATCATGATTTAAAATGTACACTGAAAAAAATTATTCATTGCATTTAATCAATTTTTTTAAGGTAAGTGGTTGCAATTCTTATTTTCAATTCTTAAGCATCTCATTTTTAATGGTGTATTTTGGAACAGTGTAAACTTCAAAAAGTATTTTACAGTCTTTAGAGAAAACCGTACACATTTCCCGACGAAAGGTTCCATGTTTGTGTTCTGCTACATTGATTCACACCCAGAACATCAGACAGCAGTTTAGACTTACTGTACTGTTATCAGTTTATACACTTTGAAGAATCCAGCTCCAAGAAAAGTTTCTGAAACACCTAAAAAGATGCCTGGGATACTGGAGATTCAATGCTCCAATCCAATCCAAGGAGGATAAAGCATGCCCTGGGAACACCTTTAAGGCCTCGATAACAATTCCCGCATCCCTTGGGCTGCCACTCCTAGAAGATCCATTCTTTACAATTACAGCCATCACAAGCTGCTCAAGTCCCACCTCTTCATCTTTATCCTGCAACATTAAACAGCAATTATGTCTTAAAACCTTTATAAATTTATACAGCTTGAATATTGAAATATTCAACACATTAAACTTTTATATTAAAATGTTTTGAATAAAACTGATAATAAATTCTCATTAGATTACAAATAATATCAATTTTTTTTTAAAAGATATATAATCTTTATAATTAGGGCAAATCTTTTCCCTACATTTTTTCTGTCACACGATAGGATACAGTCACATATTTATTTGTTAACCAAGTTACTCACATGTGTATATACAAACACATACACTATATACACAATATAATATATACAATATATATTTTTAATAATATTCCTCACCTTTTGTTGTGAATATAGTTCTCCCTCAGCAATGTTTCACGTTGCCTGCAGGAAATTGCAGTACGTTACAGGCCTTCATGAACACATAATTTAGTTAATAGGTCGCAAAATTAATAATGTTAATTTTACATTATGTAGAAAGCTTAAACATTTAAAAAAAGATAACGTTTACATTTAATATCTTCCTCACCTTTTGTGGAATTAAATGAATAACGTTACATTTCCCTTCAGTTTTGCTTCAAGTTTCGGAGGGCAGCAGACAACTCCAGTAAGATGCCTTTGTCAAACAATTCAGTCAGCCACGCGAACTTCGCAATTGAGCACACAATTAATTTACAGCGGATAATAGTTTTGCATTAACATTTTAATCGAATACTTTGTGTATATAATTAACACAAAACTAAATTAACTGAAAAAGACAGCAGTAAAGTCACACTTATCTTAAAAACACGAACGTCCTCAGAGCGAGCGAGTGGATTAAGAGAACCCACCCATTCAGATGAACAATATGATTGGTCAGTTTTTCTGTCACTTAAAATGAGTTACAGCTGGAGCACCAATCGCAGGCCGTTTCTGACTCCAAAGGGTGCAGACTGTGGAGGTCACATATGCAGACTGCATACGCCATTAAGCCTGGTTTGTTTAAGTTAACTAAGTATTACATTCGCAAGTCATACGCATATTACAACAATTTACAATTAACTAAGAATAAAAGTCAACTTGTTAATATGCTGAAATAAGTCTTGATGACGAATGCATCCTAGAAATGCGACCTCCTAAGGTCCTAAAGCTGAAGTTACGTCCAAACCCAGTTCGTATTAATCCTTATTGTAATTAATATTTACGGATTACAAACAAATTATACAAAGAAACACTGCTTATATACTTATAAGACCAAAGATTGCCCGTTAAATTTACCCGAAATGAATTTTATCCACAGTTTAAAAACTACATTGACGTCAAAGCCAGCGGTGATTTTCAGCAAGACTGGCCGAGGTGAGGCGCCGTTGTCCGGTATATATACGCGTGGAGCGCCCGCTGGTTATCTGGAGCTCCCATCGCCACAAAACTCGAAGGAAATGTTTAAATAGGCGATATCTTTATGAACCTACTGCAGATTTTTGTTTAAAAAACATACATTCTCGACTGAAATGCTTTCAAAACTTTGAATTTTGGCACAATAACAGAAATATTTCCTAAATCCGTCTGCTCAGCGCTCACGACCTGCATATCAACCTGAACTGGTTTTTAATTTAAACAGCTGATTCGTATTACGTTGGATTTATTCAGTATTCGCTGCATGCGCAGATACACAATAAGAATAGCTAAATCCTTCACAAAAACAATAAGTTGTTTTTAATCCAGTCCTTTTAAAGAATTTTAACACAAAAAAATACCAAACTACATGAAATGAATTGTATAAAATAAAGTTTACAATTTCATCAAATCTTCAAGCCTGCAGAATGACTTTTTTACAGTGTGGTTGTTTATTTAAAATCATCTCAGATCTATCATTTGCTGCATACCGTAAAACTTCAAATAATAGCCGAGTTCCAAATAGACGCCTGTCTCTTTTAGACGCCTGGTGTGACGACAGGTTTGGGTAAATAAACGCCTGTCTCAAATAAAGGCCGGGTCTGTTTTTTAGTTTCGGGTTGTATTTAATCTTCTAAAACCCGTCAGATTGTCTGTTTAAGCCAGTTCTATGGTGCAGATTGCACACGCTAAAGTTTTGATTACCGGTAGATGTCACGTGACAGACGCAATCATTCCGTTACTTATCACTATGACAACACAAGGATCGTCAGGATTGCAGTGATGATGACAGTAGCGGAGTGGCAATCGGGAGAGTCGGGACTTTTCCCGGTGGGCCGGTAGTGTTTTGAGGCCGCTGATAATAGCCGGGCTTTCAGTCTTTTGTCATGCATGCACTCCCGCCACACATTGTATTTCTCACGTGGAAAAACTATTTATCATATATTTAATATGCTGCAGCGCCCAAAATGTATCTGGCTGCACCACTCTCTCTCTATCAAGCCCGTCTTCCCTCGATTTCTAGTCGAGCGTGCCACTTATTAGCCAATCAAAAAAAGAAAAGAAAATAAAGAGGCTACACAATAGCCAATCAGAAAATAGCACTGTTGTATCTGTGTAAGATTTAACGCAACAACCAATAAAAAAGCATATCCTCGTTTGCTTTATTTATGCTGCCAATAATTTAAGACTGGTATTTTTACACTAACTAATTTGTTAAACACATTTAAATGATAAATAAAACGTAATATGTGGTAACCTCCTGCTGTCATGCTTGAACAATTAAATTAAAAACCTGTCTCTTATAGACGCCTGTCTCTTTTAGACGCCTGGTGTGACAATAGGTTTGGGAAAATAAAAGCCCGGGCTATTATTTAAAGTTTTACGGTATCAGAATCTCAGAATCCTGTGCATGGGTTAAAAAAGAGGTTCTTGACAGTAAAACTGAAAGCAGTACATTCATTTTTAAATGTCCTTTTCTAATTTCCAGTCAAAAATGAACATATCAGTCAGTCATTAAGTATTTGTCCTGGGTACCTCAAAAGTTCAGTTAATAAATCACATTGTCTTTAGTATTCTCAGGAGGTGCTGTACTTTATGAAAATGCTGTCTGTTAAGCTCTTGATTGTGCACTGAATTAGTACAGTAACGGGGTGTTTTGAAATACAATTTACAAGTTCACATTAACATGTAATCGATAGGGAATGAGTTAAGCATATTTGGTGTGCTGTCCGAGGGGAGGGTTCCAAGCTTTGAATTTTAGGCCAAATACAGAGTACTCCTCCCTCTTTAACTGGGATACATAAAACTATCTGAGAGTGAGGCGATGGGGTGGAGGTTGGATGCTGCAAAAAACGGGGACAGCTATTTATAGGCACCTCTCACGCTGATTGTTTTTATCACATCACCATGCTCCTCTCAAACTTTCAAAATTCCAAACAATCTAAACGAATCAATGAAAAGTTGTGTGAATAAAAGTGAAAAATGGCATTTAAATTTTCCATACCTTGGTGTTTTATTAAACCTTGGAGATGTAACTTATCAAGGCTTGATTCATGTTGGACGTACTCTGTAAAAAAGATTTACAGCACACAGATTAGCTGGACAGACAACAATAGCTAAAAAGTTAAGTCACTTCCAATGGGTAAACTATTCATTACTCAAATGTAAATTTTCTTTTTTAAGTCGTCTTTGCCTCTAATTACAAGTCTACATGAAATTCAAAGAGAATTCTTTTTACTTTTTTGCAATAGTTTCATAATGGAAATCCAACACACTGTGGCAATGGGGTGGAGTACGGATGCTGCAAAAAACTGTTACGGGACAGAAGTGAGGGACAGGTATTTATAGGCACCTATCACTCTGATTTTTTATCACATGACCATTCTCCTCTCAAACTTCCAAAATTCCAAAAATCTAAACGTGAAAATTGCATTTAAATTTTCCATACCTTGGTGTTTTATTGAATGTTGTAGATGTGGGATATGAAGTCTTAATTTCTGTCGGATGTACTCTGTAAAAAAAGATTTATACCACACAGATTAGCTGGACAGACAACAAAAACTAAAAAGTTAAGTCACTTCCAATGGGTAAACTATTCATTACTCAAAAGTTGTCTTTGTCTCTAAATTCAAGTCTACATGAAATTTAAAGATAATTCTCTGTACTCTTTTACAATAGTTTAATTATGGAAATCCATGACACCTCTTCAATCTTGCAAACATCAGATTTCTCAATAACATTTTTGTTAGTTGTAAACCGTATGCAGTACCACTGTTGTGCTTAATTTTAATTTCCCTGTCAGATTATGAGTCCCGTGTAAACACTGCAACATGTTTAGCTCCTAAACTCGACTATACTGGCACATGAGGAGAGTCATAATTTGTCAGAAGTCATTTTGGCACTACACCCTGCAATCCCCTACACAATTTGAGACTGTTTACACCTGGTATTAAGATGCATTTTCGTCAATCCAATCTCAAATGGACGACGCTAAAAACAGGTGTAAATGAGGACTCGCTCACAGACCATCCCCGTGTAACAGCCTGAAAGGAGTTGCGTATAGCGCCCCTTTGCTCTTAACTTCATACAGCACTACACAGGTCTAAATGACTAAATGTTAGTCAAGACTAAATGTTTTGGATTTAAAATTAGTCCAGTGTGTTTTGTTAAAAAATGTACCATGATATAATGTCAGTTAATTAAAACATTTCATGCATATTTTAAGGAAATCAATACATTTAGGAATCATTCTAATAAGCGTATAGTGCAAAAGTATACTGTTATAAGAATGCAAATCAGTGAATGGCTGTTTATGAACATGCTGACAGGGCCCCCTCAAAAAGTTTTGCTAAAATCCTGTCTCTTTAGTGTTACTGAAAATGTATTTAAAAAGAGGGTTCTATAAAAGTTTGCATTTAAAAATGAAACATTTAAATTAAACTTGTCCGCTTACCGTAAGGGTCCGTCATCGTGAAAGGTCGACTTTATTTTGCGCTTTAAACACCCCCAAATACAACACAACTATGGAAGAGATTATATGTAAATTAAGCCAGAAATCGATTATTTATCATTTCCGTTTGTCGTCCTATGAAGCCCAACCCGATCAAGACTACTGAATCAGGAAGAAGTTGATCTCTACCTACAGACTATCATATGGCTGTATCCGAAATCGACTCAAAACACAACGGTTCTTTTCACTGACTCCTACTGTAATATACTCTCATTCACTGTAGCCTGCGTCACTGCAGTCCACAAGAAATACTGATCAGTAGTCTGCGTTTAGTACGGACTACAAATAATGTAGTCTACTTGCTATATCTTCCGTTATGTACAGCCCATCTGAAACAGAAACTGAAAGTAAGTGTCTTTGTCTCCTCAGTATACATAGCGTTTAGTTTTCAGATCACTAACAAAATTGAGTGAAACTCTTCACATGTATGCAGGGGCGCTGCTAAGGATTTTGGGCCCCATGAAAAGAATCTTGACAGGGCCCACAACACAGCTGAGACTTTTTCATATTAATTTACATAAAATCATGCGCTTTTATGGTATTTTGACTACCAATGGGGTGAGAAAATTTTACTTGAATTAAGTGTTTAAGAAAAAAGAAATCTTATTCACAATTTTTTTCTCACCCCATTGGCAGATCATTTTGCTTGTTTTAAGGACAATTTCACTTAAATTGTATATTAATTTGTCTTAAAACTAGACTCATTTACCTAGGTCATTTTGCTCATCAAGAAAAAGCATCTTAATTTAAGAATTTTTAGATGTTTCTACTGAAAACAAGACAAAAATACAAAGAAAGAAAGTCATTTTTTGCAGTGTTGAATGTTTAACTAAAACTGTGTATTGTTATTTTTTCCAGCGTTTTCTTGACCTAACATGGGGAGAAAATTGAGTTCCCTTATCATGCACTTTTAACACTAGAACGGCCACCAGCAGTCATTTTAACCGCAACATTTAAACTCATGGTAATATTCTTTAACTCTTTCACCGCCAGCATTTTTAAAAAAAGTTGCCAGCCAGCGCCAGCGTTTTTCATGATTTTCACAAAAGTTTAATGCCTTCCAGAAAATTTTCTTCTTTAAATATATAAACATACAATATACCAAATGAAAGAACAGACCCTCTGCTCTCAAACAAAAAAAACCGTTTCATCCTACCTTCAGTAGTTCTTTTGTAATCAGCTTTTGAATATGAGTAGGTTTCTGCAAAAACACCACATTTTGGGCAAAAAGCAGAGATAATTCAATTTTTGTGACGGACTTTTCATAGAGATCTCATTCAGAGCGATCTTTAAAACAGACACGGACATGCAGCCGCTTGCCATAGGGCAATACTTCCGGGTTTAAAAAGTTGCGGAAGGGCACAACCTGGTGGATAATAGCGGTATTGCAGAAAGACAGAAATACTCGTCATTGGCAGGGAAGCGTTTTCTCTTGATTGACGAGAAATCTCGTCAATGGCGGCGAAAGAGTTAACACTAGAACGAACAAGGCGTCATTTTGACCGTTTTGAAATTTGCATAGTCAATAACTTTGTCTAAATAAATCATAAAGCCTTGCTGCTCCCTGACTTTTCTTAAAACTACATGAATTTTCATTAAAACTTGTTTAAATATGTATTGTGTGAATAAAAACAGAAATATAATCATTTCTATCTATAACGTCCACATACAGTCACTTTGCGCTGTTTAAATTGAGTTTTGCAGAGTCGATCTGAATCAGATAATGTGAAAGTATTACAACTCCACATCATCTTCAAGAGATGCACTGAAACCTCACAAACAGCTGATAGTAGTTTGTACAGTAGCTGGCAGAGGATTTTTCATGAAGTTAGACTTCTTGCAAGACAGGTGCAACAGCGTGGACCGCAGTAGGGTGCTGAAAGTGGGCGGACCGGCGGAACCTCGTACAAAGATACCGACAACAAATTACTTTTACTATTAAATATTTTTTAGCACCACAATTTTGGGGGCTTCTCTGGGCCCCCTCTTACTCGTGGGCCCCAAGAATCGTCATTGTTAACCCCCCCTTTACAGCACCCCTGCATGTATGGCCGTATATACCATTGAGGTCTCCGAGGTCCGGACCTCGGTAATTTTCTGACACTTGTCTTATTTGACTCAACGCTCGGCGCTTCTTGCGGAGCCGCGCCGACCGATCGGCATGTGATGTCTTAGCACTGCGAGAGCAATTCAAGAGTGAATGACTCAGTATGCTTTCAAATGGATCTTGCGGTAGTGTGATGTCATAAGCCAACAGGTCTGTGATGCGCTGCATTTAGTCATGTAAGGTCAAAATTTTACTTGAGTACAATGAAAAAAATCAATACTTTTACTTAATTACATTTTTAATAATTTTTTTAACTTTTTACTCCTAACAATTTTATTTATAGGTATGATGACAAAAATTTTAAAATGTATCACATGTCTAGACAGAGCAGACATTTTCCTTTATAAAGAGACCTGGATTGTAAAAATCCGTTGAGGATTGAGAAAGTTATGATATTTTAATATTAGAAATCAGAGGAAATATTTATATATAGATGTCTATGGAAGGTGTGTGAACGAAAATGCTGCTTATTCACATGTTTTTGCTTGTAATTTTCTCATTCCCAAAAAGGCTGCCTCCCCGGGTTGAAAAACCCCCTAGGAGAAAAAAACCCCGGAATTTTAGCCGGGGAAGTAAAAAAAAAGTCCTAGGAGGAAAAAACCCTTGGGAGATATATATATATACACATTGAAACGGAAGGAGATTAAGCGGAGATTAAGCGGGTTCTGCCGGTGGTCTTTGGTCAGGCATCAGCTGGACATCACGTTGAAGAACAGCCAGTAGATCAGAGGTGTGCCGACTTTCACATTAACCGGAACTGGATCTGTTTGTCTTATTGTCCTCGTGATCGAGGACGAGACAAGGAGAGAGAAACAAAATCTTATTAGCGTAGGGGCCGTTCACATAAAAAGCAGGTGTCACACAGTAATGTGGTTTTAGTCAGCTCGGTTCCGGGCAGGCTAACTATTGCTGGTTAAAGGGGAATTCCGCCTTGAAATGATCCTAGGGTTAATAACAAACGTGTACCGAGTTCGACCGTTCACTCGAGTTTGTTTTCATGCTAGTCTAACGTGACCAGTGTTATTGCTAAATGCAAATTAGCATGTTATGGTAGCCTTCGGGGCATCGGTGCATTAAAATCGAAATTGCTATGTCTATACTACTAATAATGCTCAAAATAACACCACACTTACACTGTAGCACAATGAGGGTCTCTATATGTAAACCGAAGCATTGAGAACTTTGCAAGTGTACAGGCAGTTTACTAAAAAGGAACACTTACCGTTCACGTCTGGATCAAATATCCATGCGGGCGCCATCTTGGGAAAACTGAACTCTCGCGTGAAACGTTGTGCCCGTTGTTGTGGAACAGGTGTTGTGCTTTCACGCGAGAGTTCAGTTTTCCCAAGATGGCGCCCGCATGGATATGTGATCCAGACGTGAACGGTAAGTGTTTGTTTTTAATAAACTGCCTGTACACTTGCAAAGTTCTCAATGCTTCGGTTTACATATAGAGACCCTCATTGTGCTACAGTGTAAGTGTGGGGTTATTTTGAGCATTATTAGTAGTATAGACATAGCGATTTCGTTTTTAATGCACTGATGCCCCGAAGGCTACCATAACATGCTAATTTGCGTTTAGCAATAACACTGGTCACGTTAGACTAACATGAAAACAAACTCCAGTGAACGGTCGAACTCGGTACACGTTTGTTATTAACCCTAGGATCATTTCAAGGCGGAATTCCCCTTTAAGTGTATTACATATAGTTGATGATTTTAGAAACAGAAACAGAACTCGTTTGACTAAGGCCAGAGGCCCCACTGCCGTCGTTAATACTAACGTACAGTGGCAAGCGGTTCTGTATGACATACTATTTTTAAGGCCATGGGAATAGGCCAAAATTGCAAACCGACCATATTTGGCAATTAAGACTCAATCGACAACCAGTTCAAAGTTTCAGCATATAACTAAAGAGTATTAATGACATTTACCATGCTTTGGAGTGTTGACAAAAAAAAGGTTTTAATTTATTCATTAATTAATTTATTTATTAGGTTGTACAAGCTAGCTATTGGGAGATAAGTACTATTGCTAAAACAAACTATGCGAATGCCTTGTTAAAGAGAAAAGTTTTAAGTCTAGATTTAAAGTTATCTACTGTCTCTGATTTTCGGACGTCAGTTGGTAAATCATTCCATAGCTTAGGGGCTAAGTAGGAAAAGGATCTGCCACCTTTAGACACTTTTGATATTTTAGGGATAATTAAGAGGCCAGAATTTTGTGACCACAATGCACGTGATGGATTGTATTCTGATAATAATTCTCTAAGATATGAGGGTGCTAGGCCATTTAAGGCTTTGTAGGTGATTAGTAATATTTTAAATTGAATACGATATTTAACTGGTAGCCAGTGTAAAGATGCCAGAATTGGGCTTATGCGGTCATACTTCTTAGATCGAGTAAGAACTCTTGCAGAAGCATTTTGAACTAGCTGAAGCTTGTTTACCTGATTTGCATGGCATCCTCCGAGTAACTAGTTACAATAGTCTATTCTAGAGGTTATAAAAGCGTGTATAAGCTTCTCTGCAATTTACGCGATTTATTTAAATACCTTCTCCTCCTTAGATTTAGAGTACCATGTTTCAGTACTAAAGATATATATTTTGGTCCACCTTCCTTTCATTAGTGTCCAGAGTTTAGTGGAAACACACCGACCGGTGAAAAATGACACAAATTTCCAAACAGTTGCTGTGAACTAAAAACACCTCCGGTTGAAAGCTCAAAATATCAAACGCTTCCGGTGGTTGGACTTAACGTATTTATTGACGTAATTAGTAAAAACATAGTACAATCATGCAGCGAGGAGTGGATATTGCATGACACAAATTGTAAAAGTACCATGCAGGCTGAAACTGATTTTTCGACACAGAATTTCGACGCGTGTGCCCGCGATGTAAGCATTTCTATTATTTACAGTCAAAAACTACTTATTTTTTAGAAATCACTTTATTCTAGTTCCCTTGCTCTTACCAAGACAATTGAGCACACATTGCACTTATGGCCAGTTTAATTTAAATGTTATTTATTCTGGAGCCTTTGGACCACACAAGGAATTGGCCAACAGTTCATCTGATGAAGATTTTTTCGCTTCTTTAAAACCAACACCATATAAAGCCAGCAAATAGTTGGACGGATATCTGGCTTGTGTTTTAGACACAATGTTTCTGCTCACGTTCTGTGCTATTTGCAGCCTCTCTATCAAGAGTAAGACCTTGTTCACACTGTCAGTGCAAAAACGATTTTGATGCATATATGATTTGACAGACTCGTTGTCCATATTGTGTATCACAACTATTCAGATCCGATATTTGCATCCTGTAGCATTCTGGCATATTTCAGATTATCTGCACTTT
This sequence comes from Misgurnus mizolepis, assembly GCA_025389145.1. Lineage (NCBI taxonomy): Eukaryota > Metazoa > Chordata > Actinopteri > Cypriniformes > Cobitidae > Misgurnus > Misgurnus mizolepis. Next base: position 58,608,102 of record JAIFKI010000002.1, read on the forward strand.
TCTATGGCAATCACAATCTGCCTTGACGTCTGACGTGTTTATGTGACGTGACAGCATGACGTAACTAAAAAGCTACAAAAACGCCACCAGAGCAGTCAGACTGAATTGGGAATTCCAACCACCTCTGGATGTAGCCTGAAACGGATTATAAAAAACTGATTTCAGTTGGTTTTTGGCCGTTCACACATCCTAAATGTGACTGGATCACCATTGGATATGCACCAAAATCAAATTGGGACTGACAGTGTGAACAAGGAGTGTGTTCACAGCCCCAAAAGAGTATGGCATGATACTCACAGTTTTGAAAATCAGCTTCTGCTTAAGTTAAATTCAAGTAGCATGTTGCATACTGATATGAGGTAGTAGTTTTTAATAATTAAATAAAATTAAATACAGACAGTTGCAAAGCAGGATTTAACCTTGTGGTTCATTCACTTTATATTTTTAGAGATTAAAAGCTTAAACAAAAATCTCTAGTTTTCATTCTTCTTGTTACTTTTACTTTTTTAATACTGAAGTACAATTTTAATGTGGTACTTTTTACTTTTACTCAAGTATGTTTCTGTCCAGATACTTTTACTTTTGAGTAAAATTTACACTCAGTACTTTCACTTGAGTAACATTTTTGAGAAGGGGAGAGCGGGGCACAACCTAACGCTTTTTGGTTTTGACTCAATCATTCAAAAAATATTTGAGTTTAATTAATTATATTTTTACACAAGAAACACACACATCTCTGCTACAAATGAACATTTGAAGTTTGTTTCTAGTACTTACCATTCTTGGACAATTACACCAAACGTGACAGAAGTGCAAATGTTACAACTTACCCCATAGGTACCACTTGCTAAAAATGAAGTTTGCATGCTATTATTTTGTCTATAGGCTATATTTAAAGTGGATATTTTTTATATATCTGTCTATAATAGACAGGTATCCACACTGTATTCATTCATTCAGCACTTTCCTAACAATAGTTCAATTATACATTTTATGATTGATAATGGATACAATGTCTAAATGTGTGAGAAAAAGCAGCACAATTATGACAAAACATTTTTTATATGTGACCCAGTCTGTAATAGTCACAGGTCGGGGCGGACCACAGATGTAAACAAGCCGCGCGGCTTCCTAGTTTCTACCTCGAGGAGGTCCCAAAGTCAACCCAATGACCAGACAAACACAAGCGTAAGTAACATTTAAAAGACTCTTTATTTAATTTATTTAAAATAGGAAGGGAAGGGGGCAAGGGTAAGTTAAAATAAGGGTCTCTCCGTCCGTCCTCCAGGTAAGGCAGGTGAATGGGGGGGGGAGACAACGAGGCCAGACTCCTACGCCTGGTTCCTTTGATCTTGTGGCGCCCTCCTTTTCCTCCTGGAGGCAGATTAAAACAATGGGTAAGTGTTGGCTCAATATTGAGTTTACCTGGGTGTTTTCCCGGTGACAGGCTGATCTAACCCCTGGCGTTCCACTAGGGTATATCGGTTGTGATATTCAGATTCTCTCTCTCTCTTCCTCTCTCTGCAGGCCCGTAACTGTAACACAGAAGATTTCGTGACAGATGCTGGGGTTTTCACTCTCACCTAGTTGACTTGTAACGACATGCAGGTAAGTACTTCACAGGTATGGTATCCAGGTTCTCTCTCCTTCTGCAGGCTTTTAGCTGTAACACAGAGGATTTCGTAACAGGCACTGGGGCTTTCACTCTCACCTAGTCAGCTCGTGATGACGTAAAGGTAAGTACTTTATAGGTATGGTGTTCAGGCTCTCTCTCCTTCTGCAGACTTTTAGCTGTAACACAGAGGATTTCGTAGCAAACACTGGGGCTTTCACTCTCACCTAGTCAACTCGTGACGACGTACAGGTAAGTATTTCACAGGTATGGTGTTCAAGTTCTCTCTCCTTCTGTAGGCCCTTAGCTGTGACACAGAGGATATTACAGACACTGGAACTTTCACTGATTATTTCTGGCAGTACATTTCATAAACAGAGGCGGGTTAACTTTAGCTGCGGTATCTCTTCAACTTCACTTCGATTTGTAACAATTTATGGTCGTTCAACAGGAAAACACAACATCAAATGCTGCTCATGAATGGTGGACTTACGGTGACTTCACTTCAAACGGTTAGTAAGTATACTCCAAACTTTAAGATGGTACGGCGTCGTGATACAGCCTTCCCAGAGGCCTCTGGCACTGCAAAGGGGGAAATCTAGCACCGTCACCCAGAGCCGAACGCTGCCCTCTCCTCTCTTCCACTTCGGCTACAAAGAACTGGACAGGGGCGCACCTTTGAAGAGGCTCCGTGACAGGTGAGATATGTTCTTCGCCACCCTTCCTACAACAGCACGAGGTTTTTCATGCACACAACACTTGTTAATATTTGTTTTACTCACAGCAGTCTAGGAAGTCAACGTCCTTCACCACCGTTTCACCGAGTCAGGCCGGATCCAAGGGATGGCCACAACAGGTATTACACTTGAAGCTTTAATACAGGGACACGCACACAGCATATACAAAGGGTTACTTAACCGGCTTCCACAGCCTCTCGTTCTCCCACGGCGAATTCTGTGAAGGGAAAAGGGCTATCGACAATACAAACACAGCATACCACTGCACTAATTCAAAGTGTATTCTCACAGCAAAAGTACAGACTCACCCACAGCATTCTATGTGCACATTAAGGTCACAGCCCCGTCTTCGTTGAATTGCACCGGAGACCGGTGGGCGTTGGAAGTGTAAGCCAGCAAGAAAGACGTTGCTGATGCGGCCCCGTGCTTCTCCCAAGATCGTCACTACCGGCTCTCCCACCACTCTGCTCCGTGGCAGGGCCGTCAACCTAAATACCGAAAGCTCACAACACACGTTGGACACGTTAGCTCCACAATACACACTGTATCAGACACTGAGTGCTCACAATGGTTTATAATGGCCTCCTTTGCTTCCTTCTCCTATAGACAATGAGATCCTCTTCACCCAGATTTGAGTACACCACTCTAGTCTTCCTCAGCAGCTCTTACGGTGATTAATTCCTCCTCAATACTCCAAACACAACAGTAGTGCACATAAATCCATTCGTATCCAAAAGTCCTCATCAATATTACATTCCCAGCCTCTGACTCTGTTTTCCCCTTCAGCTTCGTTTCCAGTAACAATGGCTCTTACTGTTCCCAGCGTGACTGTGCCCAGGTCCTTCCTCTTCAACACCGAAACTGTTTGTCGAACACCACACTGCTATCGCCTCTTTCACACACGAGCCTCTACCAACACTACTGCACTAACTTCCTTCACACGACCGCACCGTCCTTTCGCCCGGACCAGCCCCGCTTTCTTTCGGCCCGCTTTCTAGCGGTCGCCGGATCAGCGGAGCCTGCGGACTCTTCGGAGGCTGGTCTTCATTGTGCTGCCCAAGGCGGAAGTTAACTCGCCCCAAAATCGACCTCCTTCTGCTTCTTCAACCCGTCTTTTAAGTCTCCCGTAATCATAGGACCAGCCCAATCGGTAATCGCTGCCTCCTTTGTGCACCTGCAGCGAATTTGGCTTGATTTCGTTGCCATGGAGAACCAGGAAGTAACCGGGTGTTTAAAAAATTTGCTCCGGGCGGAACCTGTCCTCTCCATTTTTGGTTCCGCCCCAAGTCACTCTGTGACATAATAACCAAAATTCAAAAATCAAATTCTGAGACAAAAGTCTGATTTTAGCCATTCATTTCATTATGATTCACTGTAAAAACATCCAACTTCAGAATGTTCTTTCAACAAAGATAATTTAGTAACTTGAACAAATATTTTTTTGTTGAAGGGGATCAATCCATTATTTTGTGTTCACTAAATGAAATAAGCATAATCATACAGCTAACAATATTTTTGTTGACTGGACTTAGATATATAAGTTTGTGTCCAATTAGTTTAGCCAACTTGCCAAACTGAGTAATCTGAACAAGCAATAAAAAAACAATGGTCGGAATGGTTCCCAGCATGCATTGCGACATGTTCACTTCTTTGTTTAATATTTATTAAAAAAGATGACTGTTTTAATGTTTTCTGGATTTCATTATGTTGTTTTGTTGTAAATGTTAATTATATGTTGTATTTAGAGTTATTTATAAAGAATGATGTTTGTTCATTGCTACCATGATTGAGAAGTGTGTGTTCAGTGTAGAGGACAGCACAGTGGGTTAGCACTAGGGATGTCCCGATCCGATCACGTGATCGGAAATCGGCCCCGATCACGTGGTTTCAGACTCGATCGGAATCGGACGTTACCTCCCGATCAGAGCCGTTTCTCAAAACCAAGTACGCCGAACTCGGACTTGTGTCCTTCGTAGTTCGAACTTGCAAGTTCAGACTCGGAAGAATGAACTCCTGACGCGAAATGCATTCTGGGAAACTTCGCTCTCATAAGTCCACACAAGTCTCCTCTGATGCATCCTCGATAAAATGGGCGGATCAAGAACACATCCGGGGATTTTATGTGAACTTGGGCTTGATGCGAACTTTGAATTGGAACAGTACTTGGGGCGCGACTGATGACGTTTCACAAGTCCACAAGAACACAAGTACAGACAAGAACGCATATTAAGAAACGGCTCAGGACTCGGATACATATGCAGGGTTTAAAATCCATTAAGTTCTCGCTCTGCTCCGCGCCAGTGTACGCGCTGCGCTGGTGCGTGTGAACTGAAGAGAATAGGCTTCATCCGGCTGCCGGTTCTTGTGGTGCTGCATGACGTCAAAGTTCCGCGAGAACGATTTAAAAGCAAACTCCTCCGTATGATTTCGCGGATCACTCTCGCGGTAGTTTGACGTCACCCGGCTGTCGATTGTTGCGGCGCCACATGAAGTCGAACAAGCCTATTGACGTGCTTTCATTCATAGGCTTCACACTCGTGCGTGCAAGGAACCCACGACAAAACCGCGTTTTTACCGCTCATTTAAACGACGCGTTGATCGTTATTGTCAACATGTGCTCAGACGCAGTTCCGCGTCTCACTCAGAACCTCAAGAACGTGCATTCGCGCAGGATCATTTGACATTACTGTAGAGATGAGAGAGAGAGAGAGAGAGAGAGAGAGAGAGAGAAAGAGAGAGAGAGAGAGAGAGAGAGAGAGAAAGAGAGGTAAGAATGGTGCCCATGTCGAAAAAACTTAATAGAAGTCTAGAAACAAAGTATTAAAGTATGTATAGCCATGTCACTCATCTCATTACAAAATGTTAACTAGATAACTGTATACAACTGATTGTATAGTTTAATAAAATAATGTATTTTGATTATACAAATGAATCACGACCTAACTATAGGTATTTTATAACTAACTGCTCACCAGCTTAGGGAATCTCTATGGCTAATTTATAAGATATATTGCTGAATCAGTATGTTGTTTTTCTTGTTAATTGAGTCTTTTTGGGTAGCCTTTCTTATGCCTTGAATGAGTCAAGGAGGTTAAGTCTTATAACTTCATTCAAAGTTTGATAAATTGTGCATAATGACATGTGCACCAAATGCATATAGGGTGTCAGACTCATAGATTTGCATAATTTAAAGTTCAGGTTTTAAAGTTTGGGTCAACATGTGGCACAGCTTTAAAACTGAAACTTATAAAATCCTATCAGAGATACAAAATGTCATTGAAACACACCCAGTGGCTTTGCTGTCATCAGGATTAAACATGTTACCCCTCGAACCCTCCCTCCCAACAGAGCCTCCCCACAAAACAAACCCCAATTTAACCCCTGAACATATATAGTATATATTCATTATTTTTTAACACATCTGTAGTTATGCGCTGGCGCAGAGTTAGACTCTTTTGACTCCACACAGAAACAGCAATGCGTGCGGCATGACATAAGGAACATCCTGGACTGGTTCTGTTTTTTCGCTCTTCTTTATTCTTTTTTTTATGTATTATAAAAGTATCGGATCGGGACTTGGTATCGGCAGATACTCAAAATCAAATGACTCGGACTCAGACTCGAGGGCAAAAAAACCTGATCGGGACATCCCTAGTTAGCACGCATCATTATTGCCTCACGGCAAAAAGGTCTCTGGTTCAATGTTTTCCAGTACAGCTATTTATCAGAGCATAGTGTGTAACTTATTTGACATGAAAAATAGTCTTTGGCCAACATGAATGAAAATTAGACTTTCGGCCAACATGCAAATTTAATTCATACATTTTATTTCAATTTCAATTCAACAAGCTATATTTAGTCAAGAGAGAATATTTAATTGACACAACATTCTATTTTAAGATCAGTTGATTTCCGCAACTTAAATTGGGCCAACTAAAAATTTTAGGTGCAACGGGTCACAAGAAATTTTTATGTTGGAGAGGCATTTTTTTTTATAGTGTTTCAATCTTTTAAGTGACCTTATTCAATCAATATTAAAGATTTGAAGAAAAATAAATTTGACACACAATTTTTGATAAGAGAGGCACATTTATTACGCTAACGGCAAGAATTACGCTAACATTAGAGGGGTATATCTATTATTTATATTTTTTTATATTTTTATTAAGTGCTGAGGGGTTAGTTGTAACACAGCGTTTTGCATATTTGGGTCAAAATATTTTCAAGTCCAACAAAAAAGTTGCTAAGAGCTGCAGACATATTTCAAAACAATGCTATGTTTAAGTCAACAAGACACTGATTAACATGACATAGCATTGGATTTGGTATCTAACACACCAAACTAAGAAACAAAAAAAAAACATATGATGAAAAAATCTACTTATATGCCACTAAAACACTCAATAACTCTCTGGAAAAACATTATATATTTCCAATAATTTTAGGGAGATCATCTTTTGGCAACGTGTTAGAAATACCGGAAAAACAAAACGCTCAACTTCGAGCAACAATGTAAACAGTCTGTGTTACAACTAACCCCGGATTAGTTTTTCAAAAAACTGTTTTACTTGTTGATTTTATCACCATACTTCTTTGTTTATCATCATCATCATCATCATCATCATTTATTCATCATAAATTTAATGATCATTGTTTAAAATGTTGGAGACCACTGTTTTAGCAACTTATTAACCCTCATTTCCTCTGACAAATGTGAATTTTAAAAACTCGCTAATACTAAAAATTTCTTAAAAATCTTAACAGTATTTAAAGTCTTCAACCAATCACAGCATGAATACAAAATAAACATTTATTTAAAAATGCATACATTTTCACTATACATTGAATATTTATTTAATGCCTTCACTTAAAAAGCAAGCAAACAAAATGTATACAAGTTGTCCAGACATGAAACAAAATAAGGATCTAAGTGCAGATGAAAACTTGAATAAATCCAAAAACATGAGCAGATATCCAAGACACAAAGTAATCCATTAACAAGAACATAAGCATGGACATGAACATTAAACAACACATAACCAAAAATATCAAATTTAAGTGATTTTGTGAATAAAACGAGCAAAAAAATCTGCCAATGTGGTAAGAAAAAAAAAACTTGAAACTTTTTTATAAACACTAAATTCAAGAAAAATTCAAGAAAATTTTGCTTACCCCATTGCCAGATTTTTGGCTTGTTTTATGCACAATTTGATATTTTTGTTCTAAAAACTAGACTCATTTTCTTGGGTCGTTTTGTTCATCAAGAAAAAGCATCTTAATTTAAGAATTTGTATATATTTTCACTGAAAAGAAGACAAAAATACGAAGAATTTTTTTTCTTGAAAATAATTTTTTGCAGTTTGCCATCAGTTGTGGTCTTGACCAGCCTTGAAATAAAATTTCGAGTCCTCTTTGTCTGAGACCGAGACGAGACCAAGTAAAAATGCGGTCGATTCCAAGACGAGACCAAGACCTTTAAAAAGTGGTCTTGAGAAAGGTCTTGAGACCGAGACCGGTCTTGAGAACTACAACACTACTCTGTACTTTATGCTATGCACTGTGAATTCCGCACAGTGAAGAAAAGTGGGTATTTTTGAAGCTTTGTGCTAAGAGGCAGTCTCCAGTCTGTGTGCTAGAGATTGTAACAGGACAAACCTAACCTAAAAAGAGAGACATTAACAGAGCACCTAAGTTCTGAGTCTTCGGATTTGAACCAGAGTGACCATAACAGATCACCAAAAAACTATCAAGTTTCTGTATCTCACCTTGAGACTTTACAGCTTCTTGTTCTAAGATTGATAACAGAGACTGAACCAGATCGACCACAAATTCTGAGTTTCTGGCCTGTGCGTCCATACCACATTCCGAGCTTCTTTTCCATAAAGGCAATCACAGACGTTAGCAACAAGGTGAAGCTCAGAAGAGCAAACCTTCAGTTTTAAGGGACCTTCATCTGCATGTTCCAGATTTTGTTCCTTTCTGTGCTCCAGGAGCATTTCACAGCACTTTTGTGTTTACGACTGTTGAACTGAACCTGACTCTTTCCCCATAGCAAAAAAGCCTGACCTATGGTGTAGATGTGCCACCACCACATAACCAAACCTCTTCCTGAAACCTTGGCATTGGTGTATTCTGTCAGTAACTATTTACCATAGATACTTTACAATATTGCATAACTGATTCATTTTTTTTATGTTTAGCAGATAATTCTTTGATTATTTGTGTTATGAGAAATAAGGGTTTCATCTTATCAGAAACAGAAAACATTCGGTGTCACCTTCTGAAGAGATATAGGTAACAGGTGGTTAACAATCCCATTTGGTGCCTTTTAGGGTCACGAGAACCTGACCAACCAAATCCTGATTTGGGACTTTCTTGTCTCATTCTGTGTATATAACAGAGGTGTAAAGAACTTGAGTATTTTTACTTGATTACTGTACTTAAGTATTATTTTGGGGTATTTTTACTTTACTTGAGTACAATTTAAAATCAGTACTTTTACTTAATTACATTTTTTAAGATAAAAAAGTACTTTTTACTCCTTACAATTTTATTTACAGTCAAAAACTACTTATTTTTTTAGAGATCACTTTATTCTATTTTCCCTTACTCTTACCAAACCAATTGAATTGTGCTGACGGCCAGTTTAATTTAAATGTTATATATTTTCCTTGGCCGAGATACAGCGTGCCACTCCCTGAAATTCATACGGCTGTAGCTCAGGCACCTTAAGTCCGGGCATTCGCCCTTCGGGTCCCTTATCCTACCCGAGAGGGCCTTTCCAACGAGCCAATCACCGACTCTCTAACCCTTTCTGCGGCCGATGATCTTTTGAATTTCAAACGTCCGTAGCTCGGTCGCCTTAAGTCCGAGGCATTCGCCCTTCCCAGGTCAAAAAGACGTAGTATTTAATGTATTAAAAATATACTTAAAATACAAATAGTATGTTTATAATACATTTGTATTTCCAACATACTTATTTGAAGTGTATTTAAAATACGTTAAATTGCATTTAAACATATTTTTTAAAAGTATACTAGAAGTACACTTGTAATAAATATATACTTAAGTACATTTTTAAGAAATATGCTAAACTTAAGAATATTTTAAATGTATTTATATTAAGTATACTAGAAGTACATTGGTAATAAATATATACTTAATTACATTTTTAAGAAATATGCTAAACTTAAGAATATTTTTAATGTATTTATATTAAGTGTACTAGAAGTACATTGGTAATAAATATATACTTAATTACATTTTAAAGAAATATGCTAAACTTAAGAATATTTTTAATGTATTTGTATTAAGTGTACTAAGAAGTACATTGGTAATAAATATATGCTTTATTACATTTTTAAGAAATATGCTAAACTTTAGAATATTTTTAATGTATTTGTATTAAGTGTACTAGAAGTACATTGGTAATAAATATATGCTTTATTACATTTTTAAGAAATATGCTAAACTTAAGAATATTTTTAATGTATTTGTATTAAGTGTACTAAGAAGTACATTGGTAATAAATATATGCTTTATTACATTTTTAAGAAATATGCTAAACTTAAGAATATTTTTAATGTATTTATATTAAGTGTACTAAAAGTATGCTGGTAATAAATATATGCATAATTACACTTTTAAGAAATATGCTAAACACAAATGTACTTCTAGTGAAGTTTTAGTATATTTGGATAAAACATACTTTTTTCAAAACATGATTCATTAATTGTAATAAGCTAACATTGAACTTTCCTCAAGCCTTTCAACATTATATAATTCCGATTGCACAATAAGCTATTTTTTCAAAGATTTGCTTAAAATCTTACTTGTTTAATTTCAAAATCTTACTTGTTTAATTTCAAACAACACACGTGACACACGTGACTAAACCTGATTGGTTGTTGTCATAGTAACACGTCACGGTGCTATTTGAAACTTGTTCAGTTTAGTTCAGTTGTTCACGGTGCATGCGGTTGCTTGCAGTAAGCGTATAACGTTAAACTGTTAAATTAGATGGCGACTCTGCATTAAACGTATTTATTTAATTAATCGGCGATCATATTTCACCAGAGGACTAATAAAACAACTCGATTTAAAATATGAGCAGTTTTAGTGGATCTGACGTTGAGGGAAAAAGTATTTGGCTTTTTGTTTGGAGATGAACGAGACAACACGAGGGTAAGTGATGACAGATTTTCACATTTCTTTATTTAGTTAACTATTAAATAAGTAAACATTACATTACATTTAACCCAGCTTCTTTATGTAACGTTATGTCTGTGTTGCGTGTGGTAATTGGAACATCTTTATTTTCTGACTAACGTAGGCATTTCTCTTAAGCATTTCAGAAATCATTAAAACCTTTCATTTTTTTTAGCACAGCGACATAAATATGACCAACCAGATCCCAAGTAGACAGGAACAAATGAAGATACAGCGCATAGAAAGACTTATTCTTGGTGGTAAGTTTGTTGTTGCTATTTGATTTCACGTTTAAGGTTTTTCTAATGTTTCTCTTGCAACGCTAACGTTAGTTTAAATGTTTGAGCTGTCTTACCTGAAAATACCATGATATGACCATATGGTTATTATAACTCCAGTAATGTTCAATGGCTAATGTTTAAATCAGTTCAATCTTGACAACCTTATTGTCTTTTTGTTTATTTTTAAATGTATTTCTAATTACATATGGACACAAAAATGACATTGTAAGAAGGGATACTTTTATGAGAGATTGTAAAACTGCCGAGGCTGGGTTTGATTATATTATATTGTCTTATATTGTACTCGGGGTAAGTAAATCTTAAAACGAAAAAAATCATTAATCATCATTTACCTGCCTGTTGTTTTTCAGATCAACTGCTATTGACATTTTTGAATCGGGGCAAATGTGGAGTGAAGAAAAACGTTTGCAACACATCCATTCCAGGTGGCTAATTTCTGTCCTTTTGAATTATTCTTGTAAAAAACGTTTTTTTATTGTAAAGCTGTAAGGGACTTGGCCTAGTCATCATTGCACCATTTGGCAGGGCACCAGACTAACTTTTTTTACTAGGAGCACAGTGGCCCCCAACTGAAAATTTTAGGGGCGCAACCAGAAAATTTAGGGGCACACACGGTAAAACAACATGCTAACCAAATATTCACATGTCTACTAATTTAGACTGTATTACTAATGAATACTTTAATTATAGATTCAGAAAGTACAATGTGCTGTTTCAGATTAGTGTCATATCCACTGATCTATATAAATGACTGGATTGCGCATGACGTCACACTTGTGAAGCCACCGCGCCGCCATGTTGGTATACCCAAAAGTTCTATTTAATCAATGGACGTTATCAGATTTTAATGATAAAACATCACTTTACTCGTCTTTGTTTTTATATGTGAAGTTACCCTGTACATTATTACAACACAAACGTCCAAAGCATGTAAATAGTTATTTACTGAAAGTTGTACATTTTGCATTTTAAACAGTTATTATACATTCATCTTTATTACAGTATCAGATCAGCAGACAGACCGCAGCATATTTAGTATTAATGACAATAAACGTGCTCATTCTGAAATCTAAATAAATAATCATGCTTTGTACAGTATGTGCATGCAATAATTTGCTAGTTTTGTAATTATGTTATCTTAACTTACAAGTTACCTAAACTTATTTAGAGATATAACGCTGACCGTCACAGTGTAGCTGAATGTCAAAAAAAACTTTATTTATACCCGTGTCATTAGCAAATGCAGCAGACACACTCACCTTAACGGTTTTTTATAAATCCATTATCCTGCCCGATTAAAACATAAACATTGCAAATAACACCAGAATTAACAAATAATTAACGTACACATATCCTAAAAATTAACCTTGTGTAACTGATACGCTGTAAAGGGGGTACATTTTGATCATGATTTTGAATGGAAGTCAATGACGCTCTCTGCCGGTTGGGTATACCAAGATGGCGGCTCGAACTCTGCGCTGGCTTCACCTCACGCAGTTACGTCAAGCGTTCTATGCGCAATCCAGTCATTTATATAGATCAGTGGTCATATCACAAAAAAAAGGTCAAATTTGCTGGTCGCACATGTGCGACCGGATGTAAAATTCAGTGGCACACTCTCAAATTTAGGTGGCAAAATGCCACCATTTGATAGCAGTCTGGAGCCCTGTTTGGCATCATTTCTGATTTCCTTAAATCTCCTTAAACAGAGGTGAACCTTAAGTTTGCAAGACCACAATAGACAAACAATGGAAAATGATCTAGGTTCAAATAAAACACAATTATCAATGTAAAACATATCCTGTAATACAGGTTGCTTTATTTCATGAGCCTGTTCTAATCCTATCTTCATTCCCACTTGTAGAGTGCTGTGACACATAAACTGACACGCTTGATGAGGACACAGTCAAGCTTTAAAAGGTAAACTGAGAAGTTAACAAAACTTCCATACATGCATATCTATGCCAATTTATTTTAAACATGGATATCCAAATGTTCATTCATTATTGGTTAATTGGTATATTCTGTTTCCTTTTCACAGCCCGTGTGATAAAGCAGTCTTCAATTACTACGGTGTCTGAATTGCAAGAAGTCGTCACCCTCCACTTAAACATGTGACATCTAAACTGTTTTGTGTTTTAGTTCAGCTTTTTATAGGTTTATCTTAAGTTGGTTAAAGGCAGAGTGCACTATTTTTGAAAGCCAATGTTAACATTTGAAATTACCTAAACAAACATGCCTCTACCCCAATAGAATCTGGACCTTCTTTTGATAGAGCCACCACACACATACGCAATCCCGGCAAGGATGTCAGTTAGTAGACACGCCCCTTACTGCTGGTTGGCTACAAGTGTGTTTTGGTAGTCGGCCCAATTTCCTTTTCCAAAGCGTTTTTCAAACATTGTGCACTCCGTCTTTAAATTGCACTTAAACATTTTTTTTCAGTAACTTTTTATGCAGAGAATTACATTATGATTATTATATAATCATTGCTTATGAATATTTAGTGATTGCATATTCATAGTGTACTTTTCATTAATACATTTAATGTTAATGTTGTACAATTTGATAGAAGTAGCTCTGTAATTGCATTTCTCTGATATTTGTTTTATATTGTTTCTCTTTGGTCAAGAGATTATGTATGTCTCTGTGCTTGATTAATTTACTTTAGGTATTTTTGTAATGTACACAACACAATATGAAGTATATTAAATTGTTCTGTATTCAAAATCTGTGTATGTGTCTTAAAATTTAATGATTTTAATATAACATTTTAAATATTAAAAACAGCTTTATAATAAAATAGAAGTGTAATGCTAATACATTTCTATTAATGTAATGCTAGTATATTTCTAATATGCTGAAGTACTATTAAAGTGTTCTTAAAGCACAGTTAAATTAAGCTTTAAATGTATTCTAACTGTATTTTTAAGTGTATGAGAAGTGCATTTCAAATGAATTTTAAAGAAGTACACTTAAATTGCACTAAATATATTTGAAGTTGTTCCAATTTAACACAATTTCAATATATTAAATATAATGCAAATAGATTAAAATTGACTTTAAATATATCTTGAAATGCATTTAATATATTTGAAGTGGGTTCAATATAATACATTTAATATGCATTTAGTATAGTAGCTTTTAAATATATTAAGTATGTCCCAAAAAATACTATTTAAATATATTTCTTTTTCACCTGGGTTGGCATCCCTTATCCTACATGAGAGGGCCTTTCCAACTAGCCAACCCTGACTCCCTAACCCTTTCCGGCTGAAATACAGCGGTCATTCCAACGGCCGTAGCTTGGATGCCTTTGGGATGCTTATACCCAAGGGGACTTAAGGTAAAATCGAGGAAAGGACCGCAGTGTCTCGGCCGGGGAAACAGCTAGAGACTCGTGGGTTGGCCCGTTGGAAAGGCCCTCTCGGGTAGAGTAAGGGAAGGGCAAATGCCCCGGACTCAAGGCGCCCAAGCTAAGGCCAAGGGAAAATCTGGGATGGGTTGGCCGTATGTTGGCCCGGGAAAGGTTGGATGGATATCTGACCTGAGTTTCAGACACCAGGAAGTCTCTGCTCACGTTCCCTGCTATTTGCAGCCTCTCTATGAAGACCTTGTTCACACTGTCAAGCCAAATCTGATTTTGGTGCATGTCTGATTGGACAGACTTACTGTCCACATTGTGTATCACAACTGTTTAGATCCAATCTGTGCGTCCTGTAGTGTTTTGCCATTTTCCGGATTATCTGCACTGTTTCTATGGCAATGACATCATACTGGCACAACAATCGTGTTTACATTTTATGTGAAGCGACAACATGACGTAAACTAAAAGCTACAAAAATGCGATCAGAGCAGTCAGACTTAAATGTATTTCTGGAAATGTGATTTGAAAAGTATTTCAAACCACCTCTGTATATAGCCTGAAACGGAAAAGAAAAAAACAGATTTCATGTGCTTTATTTAAATACAAACAGTTGTAAGGCAGCATAAAACCTTGTATGTGGTTAATTCACTTCATGTTTTTAGAGATTAAAAGCTTAAACAAGAATCTATAGTTTTCATTCTTCCTGATACTTTTACTTTTTTAATACTCAAGTAAAATTTTAATGTTGTACTTTTTTAGTTTTACTCAAGTATGATTCTTGCCAGATACTTTTACTTTTAGTTGAGTAAAATTTACACTAAGTACTTGTACTTTCACTTGAGTAACATTTTTGAGTACTTTTTACACCTCTGGTATATAAGGTTGGCAAGAGACTTGGGGAAGCATTTTGTAGCAAGAATCTTCCCCACACTTTGTGTGTGTGTGTATTAAAACATCATGTATCCATTCTGTAACCAGAAGCTCCCACACTTTGTATGTGTATTAAAACATAATGGAAGCATTCTTTAACAAGAATCTCCTAGACCACTTGGTCTTTAATTGCCATGTATGATGTTTACTTTTTTTATGTTGATATTTTTGATTGATGAATTGGAATAACCAAATTATTGATTTAAGTGTAACATGCCTGGCTAAATAAATTGTTAACCTTTATTTATATGAAAACTGGTCTTTTATTATATTTTCGGTGTTTATGATAAATATATTGAAAATATGATTGGAGTAATTGCCTCCCCGTTTTAGGTTGAATGGAGAATTGCCTTAACCTAAAACATAGATGGATCCTCTAACTTTTAATTTAAATTAGAAGGAGAATGCCTCTACGCCCAGCTGTATGGAACTGCCTTACCACCTTCAGAATTACATCTTATTCTTTATGTGAATATAATTCATTCTAAATAATTAAGAGAATGAAAATATATTAATAATAAATATAAATTGTTATCAGCGTTAGAATATTTTTGGTAATTTATAAACTGGAGTCAGATTATAATTTAACCACAGAGGTCAAAGAAATAAATTGAAACCTATAAACGGAATGATTCTTTCAGAAGCGCTGAAGCAAGCGAGAACACGAAATCCCTTCACACGATTGGTGTTCCATCGTTGGGCCTATGAATGGTATTTAACACTATTCTTTGCATTTTAGTTTCCATCTTTTTCTTTTCTTTAGTATCATTTAGTAGTGTTTTTCTTGTTAATCTTTGTAAATAAATTCCATTTTATTACCACTGTGTCTTCCTTGTTTTGATAATACAGTTATAATACAGTTAAAGGTTCAACAAGCTAGCCAGACAAACTCCCTCCAATTTAAATATTTTCTTATCTGTTAAATGATCCATTTAGACCATTAATACCAGGAGTGTCAAACTCAGTTCCTGGAGGGCCGGTTTCCTACAGAGGCTGCGTCCGAAAACTTAGGCAGCTGACTTGTTGACTTCGGAGGCATGAAGGCAGCTAAGAGACACACACACACACACACACACACACACACTTCAAAGGCAGCGTGTTTGAAAAATAAACAGAGAGCGCTTTTGTGATAACTAATCATATATTTGAAAATTACAATACCAATTTTTAGCTATGCAACTAAAAGGTGTAAAAAGTGAAAATATACATTTATTTACACTAAATTTGTGCTCCAGCAGCTTTCTTGGCCACCTTTTTTTTTTCGAGCTCGACCAATCACATTCCCCATGCGCACGCACGCATATAATTGTGGGACAAGGTCTCAGGATTCAGGAAGAAAACCTTACATTGGATTCGGACATGCCTTGGAAACCTGCCGCAGAAGGCAGATATTTTGAGTTTTCAGATGCAGCCAGAGTTTAGCTCCAACCAGCCCCAACACACCTGTCTTGAAGTTTCTAGTAATCCTGAAGACCTTGATAAGCTGTATCAGGTGTGTATCTAAACTCTGCAGAGACACCGACCCTCCAGGAATTAAGTTCGACAACCCTGATTTAGATAAAAATGCCAGGCCACATCCGCATTATGGTTGCTCTCAAAGGGCCTGTTGTTTTGTAAGACTATATGAATGTATTAACTCTTTTATTACTGTACATTGCATACTTTCCTCTGCATTTGATTACTATTGGTTTTGTTAATAACTCAATTAATACCTAGCTTTAAAAGTAGAAGTACAGGCACATAATGACAAAAGAATAGAAATGAAAACTTAAGTGAAAAGAATACAAAATAGAAGTGACTCAGTTGAATTCATGGCAGAATGTTTTCTGTTTCTAATAAGATGAAAACGCTTAGGTTACTCACGTAACCCCGGTTCCCTGAAATAACGGGAACGAAGCATTGCGTCAGTTAGCTGACGCTATGGGGGAAACTCCTGTTTACTCCGTGACTGAAGCCTATTGGTTAACGTCTGTACAAAGTACAGACCAATGACGTTTGAACCCGCGCGCGGGAGGAACGCGTCCCTATATAAGCGCGGTTCAATCGTCAGGAGCTCATTATATTCGACTGAAGCGCGCAGCCGAATAACACTCGCTGCGTAGACGTTTGTAGCACGGCAAGAGACGCAATGCTTCGTTCCCGTTATTTCAGGGAACCGGGGTTACGTGAGTAACCTAAGCGTTCCCTTTCAATACGGTTCACTTCGCATTGCGTCAGTTAGCTGACGCTATGGGGGAACGTAATCCCATCACGCCGTGCATACACAACGTACTGAAGTGCCTTACCGGAGAGACACTGCGTGTGGCCCTATACCCGGCATATTCACAGCTTTAAAGCAAATGTGTAAGCACCATATAAATTGTTGACGCGCACACGGTGGGGTTTTAAACGCACCGGGGGCACATAACATAGCACAAGACGGCGAGGTACCGAGCGCGCCGCGGCTGTGCGAGATAAGTAAATTCAGAGTCACGTTGGTGAGCTCGCTGAGCGCACCGTGGTGTACACATAAAACGCATGAGCGTGCATGATTGAGCCGAGAGAACCTGCGCTCGTAGGGCAGGGACGTCTAAGCTGTACAATCTGACAACGTAGACGGCGAAGACCAGCCGGCCGCGTAGCAGATATCAAATATAGATATAGATACCCCTGTAGACCAAGTTCATGAAGAAGCCAAACTCGCACAGAGTGGGCTCTATATAGGACATAGCTCATAGAGGGGCGTGAGCCAGTGCGATGGTTTCAACGATCCATCTAAATAACCACTGTTAGCAACAGACATACGTAGTGAGTGATCTGCGCAGCTCACGAACGGCCGATCTGACTATAATATGCGGCAGAACGGTTCGTAGCGTGGGATTATACAGATACCACAATAGTGTGAACCCAGGTGCACCCTCGAGCGCATCGGGATGCATATAGGTAGTATTATAGTGCACAGATCGGTGAGCTTTCCAAGCGCGCCGTAAATGTGTATTGACTATAAATTGCACGGGCACAGGTGAACACTTGAATACATCGTGAATGCATATAGATGAATCAGAGTGTTATAATGCACAGGCCGGCAAGATTCTCGAGCGCGCCGTCATGTGTTCTGATAATAAATTGTGCGCACACGGGTGAACTCTTCAGTGCACCGTGAATGCGTATAGATAAATCAGTGCACACAACGCGCCGTGAATGTGTACAGATATGATTGATGAACGTAACGGTGGGCACCCAACGCACCGTGAACGTACACAGATGAACAACAATGTATGTGTCACAAAGCATAACACAGCTGTGTATACAGGTGAGCTTTCCCAAGCGCATCTTATTGTATACCAAAATGTTATAGCGTGTACATGTGAGCTTCTCTAAGCGCACGGTGGACGCATATAATTAAAAACCATATCGTGCATACAGGTGAGCTAATGGGCAGAAAAACCGGGTATATATATAAGAATGTACCAATATTCAGCGCACTGATATAGGACGGGACTGAATAAAGGGAGGTATTCGGGCCTCAGTATATTATAAACAAATTCGTTCTGCCTCTGATTCCGTCTAAACCAGAGAGAAATTACCAGGCAGACAAAGAATGAGCTATCTGAAGTGAGATCGGCTCAGGCCAGTAAAGCTCTATAATAAGTGTTTTAGCGCTCCAATAGAGGCGTGTCCGCCTTATCGAGCAGACGAATGAGATCGTGCCGCTCCAGAAGGGGAGGGGCATGAAGCTCTCTTATAATGAGTGTTCTTGGTGCTCCAATAGCGGCGAATCGGCCCTATCGAGCAGACGAATGAGATCGCGCCGCTCCAGGAGGGGAGGGGCATGAAGCTCTGTAATCGTTGAACACTGGACAGCTGCATTTAGAGGCAGCGAGCCGTAATACCGCGTGCTAGCTAAGCCGTTAAGAGACCTCACCACTGTGGGGAAAGGAGCGAGGGACTACGCGAGCGTGGAGCACGAGTGGCTGTGCTATGACAGAGACAGGGGCAGACCGCCCGTGTTTGCTTGTCGTATGCATCTATCCAGGTCTACGGTTCCCCGCTTGTTCATCTCAACAAGAGAGGAACGGCAGAGGGGAGCAGCAACACAGACAGAACAGCCATGCGTCGTGACGGTATCACCCGATGTGTCCGCTGCACAGGGCTCGTACCACGGCAAGCGAAGGCTATCTTCGGTTCTCGGCCGGAAAGCGGCAGGGAAGACGCTAGACCTGGACTCTGCTATCTTCGGTTCTCAGCCGGAAAACGGCAGGGGAAGACGCTAGGCCTGGACTCCGCTGCAGGGCTTTTGTCAACGGCGAGGTAAGGCTTCTTCTTTTTCTTCGGAGCAGCGAGAGGTTCGCGCTGAAGGAGAAAATAATGAGCTCCTGACGATTGAACCGCGCTTATATAGGGACGCGTTCCTCCCGCGCGCGGGTTCAAACGTCATTGGTCTGTACTTTGTACAGACGTTAACCAATAGGCTTCAGTCACGGAGTAAACAGGAGTTTCCCCCATAGCGTCAGCTAACTGACGCAATGCGAAGTGAACCGTATTGAAAGGGAACGTTATTTCTCATAATACAAATAATTTAAGAATTAACTGCTAAAGATAAAAAAATCAGTTTTGCAATATTGAGAAGCATTTATGGTAAATAGTTACTGACAGAATACAGCAATGCCAAGGTTTCAGTAAAAGGTTTGGTTAAGTGATATTTACGTTCTGTACGGTTGAATGAGCAGTCCGGTGGTGTCATTTCTTTGCTAATATTGACCAAGACTGTCAATATTAGTGGAGTATATGAGTGTATAAGTCCATTTTGTTGATTTTAAACATCTGCATTGCTGATGTATTAGTATGGACATACACATTTTAAATACAGAGAATTTAATTTGTAGTTTCCATTTCTTGTCATCCTTAGTTGGAGACAATTAGTGAGATGTGGCTTAGGGTCTCCAATGTTATTAAGAGTGAGAGATCATTATTATGATAAAATAATGTTTAGGACATCGACTGATTCAGACTGATGTATTCTGTGTGAGATTAAGTATCATTCAACCAAACCAAAGGAATTAATATTTGTGATCTGGGTAGAAAGCTTCATGTGCAACACACGCGCGCGCACACACACACACACACACGCAGTACATGTTGTAAATGACATAATTTTTAATGAAAGTATAATTCGAGGTAACACATTTTTATGTCACCTTGAAAGCAGTTTATCAAATATAAACACTGTGGCAATATCAAAACATACTCGTAACAACATTGGCTCATCCACATGTCTCTGTCTGTATTACTGAGCACTAGTGGATGATGAAGACTCTAAGCTCTCTACTAGATGAGGTTCCTTCTCCTTTAGTAGTTTGTAAAATTCTGCTTTTACAGCAGAACCTCCTGAGATCAGCACCATGTACAAGATTCTCATCTGTTTTCTGTGGGTATTCTCAGCATGAACTTCACTCCACATTTCATCTGTAATCATCTTTTTTGACCTCAGACAGTCAGCTATCTCCATCACAGACGTGATTCTCTGAATGAGTTCATCTCTATTGTTGTCCACAAATTCAGATTCTGATTCAAGCAGAAAAAGATCAAGACACTTGTTATAAGAGTTGATACATTTATGATATAAACAAAATAATATTGAATTGTGAAAATGTAGGATTTAATACCCGTGTCCTTTATGATAGCAGTAGAGTCAGTACTGGAACCTGATTCTATTCAAATAAAACAAAACACTTGATCACTGAGAGATCTCGAACATCATGAACATCTCAACAAATGAGAAGTAAGTGAGCCATTAAAAAATGTACAAATCTGTATAGTGTCAACAACAAGCTTTATTCACAGATAAGTTTTATACCTGTAAAAAAGATTTGGCGTGGTGTCCAAACTATTTTCTCTTCATCGGTTTTATCCAACAGACTGAGCTTTATCTCCTCAATGTTTACATCCAGAATCACTTCAAATGTGGGATGAAAGTTTGGGTCGAAATCAAACTCAAACAATTCATTCTGAAAAATGAAAATTGGGATTATCTAGATACATGTTTTTAAGCACACATTTTCCTCAGTTCAACTGAATTTAATCTGATTGCCAATTATGAAAGCACTATTTGTATATGGTATACCCTTAAACAATAAAACCTTATTTTAATGTTTTAATCAAAAGTTATTAATTTATTTTTAAATTATTTTAGGGTGTTTAAACCCTAAGGGTGCAGTTTCTCGGACAGGGTTTAGTTAATCCAGGACTTGGCTTAATATTTATATTAGGACATTAGTTTGTACAAACATGCCTTACAAAAACATTTTTGGTGTGCATATTGGGACAAAACAATGGCACGGATATATTTTAAGATACTATACCGCTATATTTACTATTTTTAAGATACTATATTGCAACATGTTGATCTCAAGTGTGAATGCCCTTTCTCCCCTATCATCCCAGTGGTAGCCAACAACATTTGTTCAGGGTGGTGAGGGTCAAGCCAACCTTAGCACCATAAGATCAGACTCTGGTCCGCTGGGCAGAGCACAAGACTGGAAGCTGTTGGCAGACTTGAACAAGAAACTCTGATTTCCAGCTGAAATTGAAGCCACCAACCTGAGACCAGACCTTGTACTGTGGTCAGCCTCGCTCAAGCTTGTCTACACCATCGAGCTCACCGTGCCCTGGGAGGGTGCAGTGGAGAAGGCCTATGAACGGAGAAGGCTGAGGTACGCTAAACTTGCAACAGATGCGCAACAACAAGGCTGGAACGTGAAGGTCTGCCCAATAGAAGTAGGTTGCAGAGGGTTCGTAGCTACCTCAACATCCAGGCTACT
Source organism: Misgurnus mizolepis (assembly GCA_025389145.1). Classification (NCBI taxonomy): domain Eukaryota; kingdom Metazoa; phylum Chordata; class Actinopteri; order Cypriniformes; family Cobitidae; genus Misgurnus; species Misgurnus mizolepis. Next base: position 58,630,058 of record JAIFKI010000002.1, read on the forward strand.
CAGGGAGATGGGAGTGCGAGGAAAGGCCCAGCTTTCTCAACGATGCCTCAGGTAAGTATTAAGGGATAACAACATCAAGTCCTATACAATAGACCGGTGTTGTTGGGTAATTGCGGTAGATAGTTTGCCACCGTTTGGCACTGAACCTGCATTAACGACGATAATGGGGCCTCTGGCCTTAGTCAAACGGGTTGGCGTGTATGGGCGGGTTGTGGTGAGATTGTGGCGTTAGAGATTGAGGTTAGGTCATTTCAAGGGTATATGCACTGAGTAATGAGAAAGGAGCAACCACAGGGGATGGAAGGGCTGAGGAGTAGTGTGGTAAAGGTTCACTCAATTGACCATCCCACAGAGTCTCATTGGTGCCTCAACTTTGCCTACATGAATGACCTCACAACCAAGGTTTGCACTGTATGGCTATTAAGTAAGCTCCAGGAAAACATTGAGCGGGCTCGCATGAAGATCAAGCCGAGCAAGTCCAGAAGTATCTCCATCATCAAGCGGAAGCTATCAGACCACCGCTTCCACATTGGAGAGGAACCCATCTCAACTGTCTCCGAGAAGCCAGTGAACAGCCTAGGTTGTTGGTATGATGCCTCCCTTAAAGACAAAGAACAAGTAGAGCAGCTTAGGAAGGAGGTAGACAGTAGCCTGGAGAACATCGACAGAACCCTGCTTCCGGGCAAGCTGAAGCTCTGGTGCATGCAGTATGGACTACTTGTCTCCTGTGGCTACTAACCCTCTATGAAGTCCCACTCTCAAAGTTGTAAAAGCTGGAGAGATTGGTCAGCTCATATGTAAGGAAGTGGCTTGGCCTTCCCAGGTGCCTCAGCAGTATTGGGCTTTGTGGTAAAGGGATGCTACACCAGCCCATTACCAGGTAGAGGAGTACAAGTGTTCCAAAGTCAGACTGGAGATGATGCTACTGGATTCGAGTAATCCATTTGTAGCCCAAGCTGCTCCCAGCTTGGCCAACGGAAGGAAGTCGACCCCGTTGCAACTTAGCAGGCAAAGATAGCACTCAGACACAAAACATTGTGGGCCGAGTGCAGGAGGGGAGGAGTGGTCTTGGACTTGGGGCCAGTACACCAGTGTGGAGCAAGGCCTCTCCATCTCAGAGACGCAAGATGGTGGTCCAGGAGGTACGTCGGGAGGAGGAAGCAAGAAGGTTCACCCAAGCTGTGGCAAAGGCAAAGCACGGGCAGTGGATGGCATGGGAAGGAGTGGAGAAAAGGAAGATCTCCTGGAAGGAGCTGTGGGAGATGGAGGCTATGAGGGCAAGCTTTACCGTCAGGGCTGCCTATGATGTCCTGCCTTCTCCCGCAAACCTAAGCCAATGGTACGCCGAGGACCCCGCATGCCATCTATGCCCAAGTCTAACAACACTGAAGCACATCTTAGTGGGATGCAAGATCAGCTTCACCCAAGCTCGTTACACCTGGCGGCACAACTAGGTGCTGAAGTGTTTTGCTGCAGTGTTGGAAAGTTGACGGACAAGTGTGAATGCCCTTCCTACCCCATCATCCCAGTTGCAGCCACCAACCTGCGCCCAGACCTTGTTCTGTGGTCAACCTCGCTAAAGCTTGTCTACATCATCGAGCTCACCGTGCCCAGGGAGGGTTCAGTGGAGGAGGCCTATGAAAGGAAAAGGCTGAGGTACGCTGAACTTGCAACAGTTGTGTGGCAGAGGGTCACTCAGTTGACCATCCCACAGAGTCTCATCGGTGCCTCAAGTATGCATTAAGGGATATCAACATCAAGTCCTATACAACAGATCTTTACATGAAGACAGATTAAACATGCTATTAAGTCTGAGACTAGGATAAGCCTTGTCTGAGAAACCACCCAAAGATGTTTAAGACATGAACATATACAGCAGGTACTTTAGGTGGGATCATTACTTACAGGATCAATTAAGGTGTTAACATGACGGTTACATGTACAAACAGATGTTTGGCTTTGAAATATAGCTAATGATAAATTACACATTATGTAAGAACTGTGCTAAAACCTCATCAATCAAATACTAAATCAAGATTTTCATCAACATTTTACATCAACTTACATTAAAGCACAGTCAGATCTGTTTTAAAGTATCTCATAGTCATTACCTCTGGTTGTACTTTAAGTCCCTCTGGTAGACAACACAGACTGTATTCTCTACCTGGAGTCAGGCGACATTTTGAACTGGTCTGAATGTGACGATTCTCCTTGTGTTGGATTTTTACCTTAATGAAAGAACAAAGAAGTTGTCAATTTCAGTTATGAAAGTCATATTTCACTGCATGAATAATTTGCATAGGAGAAAATATAATAATATTGAAGTAACAATAACACTTGCAGTTAGGCGTACAGTACCTCTGACACTGGGACATTCCTTGGAAGCAAATGGACATCCAGTATTTTCTCTTTCTGTTTCACAGATGTTTGACGGACAAAAAACAACACTTGGGACCGAACAGGTAATTCAGGGTATATGATATTTTTTATGAGTCCAAACAGAGAAAACTCTGTGACATTAATAATCACATGAGTGCTGCTCACTTTGAGTGGCTGCAACACTTCTACATTATCACCAGTGATGTGTGCTACAGCCAAACTGACTTTATTCTCCCCTGTAAAAGACATTTAACAAATTGAAACCAGTTTAAAGTGATTTAATAAAAATAAATGTGTTATTTTAAAATGCAATTTTGACGTATGTCATATATCTGACTGGTCGTGTACATGTCCCAGAGCACAATGCAATGTGAAGCTTGCGTACAGGTGACCCAATATGAATACAGCTTGTGTCAAGTCCTGATCCTTTAAACTTTTCCCTGTCCCATCCAATAACAGACCAAAGTGTCCATTAAAAATCAATGCACAGACATACCTGAAAAAATTTCACAGTGTGGGAGATGCAGTTGTGAGATTGAACCTTTAAAACAGTCAATGTTGTACAACGGACCTGCAGGCTGCATCTGACCCAAACCATCTAAGAGCCGTGGATCCCAGGGTACAATTTTATACAACATCTCTCCTTTACCCTCCATCACAAACACAAGGTTGGTCAAACTGCACTGAAACTGACCAGCATGTGGAGAAACAAACCTAAACAACAAAAACACATCATTGAGGATTGAGGATGTGTTTGTTTAGAAAATTCAAAGCATTATGAACAACTGAATATATAATGCTGCAAATTAAAGCAAACAAATCAAGTTTATTTCATCACTACAATGGATGGACTGAACCTCCCTAGGAATTATTATAGCTCTAGGAAATGAGTTTAGTTGTATCCTTGTTTTCATAATTTCCCATCAAATAAATTTTTATAAAAAATAGGAATGTTGTATACCTGTGTGTATTTTCTCCTTTGACTTCATCTCCATCAGTGAGTTCAGGTGTGAACATGGAGGTCTGCAATGAAGAAAGAAACAAAACAATTTATTTAGTTGAATATGCCATTTTATATTGGTAAATTATAATTCCCAATTGTATTATTATTATTTTAACATATTAATATTTTAATATAAAGGTTAAATGTAACATTGGCCTAATCTCTGGCCTAATCACAGCCGTGCTGATATAGTGTAATATCACATTCCTACTCAAACAATATAGCGTTATTAACAAGATGTGGCACTGATATTACCATGAATGAGGGAAATCCAATGCTCAATATGGCCACTCTAGAAACGTAGGTCTTGCTTTCCAAAAAAAGAAACTAGATAAAAGACTGACAATTCTCTAGGGGAGGATCTTTGTACAGTCTCGTAAGACACTTGCCAACCTGTGCACATGTGCAGTATAGGGCAACCTCAAAAATTTGAACTTGAGAAACAAAAGTTAATGTCAGATTTAATTGTTGTTCAGAAATAGTTTTTATATCGTATTGTGATATTCAGGTAGATAGGATTTTAGTCTTGCATGACTGAAAAAACTTTCCAGGGAAGTTGCATACATGACCACAAAGTGGTGCAACTTCCCTAAAAGGATTTTGGTGAGGCTCACCGTTGGTCCAGGTGCTTGTAATGTTGAGGAAGACACAGACACCAGAGCCTCTTCCACTAAAAAACAAAACATAAAATCTCTTCTTATTCATAGATGCTGAGGAATATATATATATATATATATATATATATATATATATATATATATATATACAGCGGGGAAAATAAGTATTTGACACATCAGCATTTTTATCAGTAATGGGCTATTGACACAAAATTTCCACCAGATGTAGCCATCAAGCCAAATATTGAATTCATACAAAGAAATCAGAACATTTAAGTATACACAATGAGTCATAATAAATAAAGTGAAATGACACAAAGAATAAGTATTGGGCACATGCACTTTATTTAATAATTTGTAGAAAAGCCTTTATGGTGATTACAGCTTCTAGGTGCCTCTTGATGGAGAGACCAGTCATCTGCAATGCTCAGGAGTGATTTTGGCCCATTCTTCCACACAAAAGACCTTAAATGTTGAAGGTTCCTTGGGCCTCTTTTATGAACTTTGATCTTCAGTTCACTCCATAGATTTCTATGGGATTTAGGACAGGTGATTCACTGAACACTTATTGTTCCTTGGCCTTGTGTTTGGGATCATTGTCTTGCCGAAATGTCCACCATCTTTTCATTTTCAGCTTTCTGGTAGATGGCAGCAGATTTTTATCAAGAATGTCCTGGTAGATTTCTCCATTTATCCTGCCTTAATTAATATGATGTCTGCCAGTACCCTTGCTGAAAAGCAGCCCCAAAACCATGATGCTTCCACCCCCAAACTTAACTGTTGGTATGGTGTTATTGGGGTGGTGTGGGCAGTGCCATTTCTTCTCCATACATGGTGTGTAGAATGACTGCCAAAAAGTTCAATATTACTTCAATCTGACTATACTATAGTCTCCCAATAATCCACAGGCTTCTCCAAATGCTCTTTCGCAAACTTTAACCGAGCCTCAACAGGCTTTTTGTTTAGCAATGGAGTCTTGCATGGTGAGCGTGCATGAATTACCTTGCTGATGCAAGACGTTCCTGAAGTTCTGCCCGAGTGGTTCTTGGCTCCCCTGAATATTCTTTGGACTCCTCGGACAGGGATCTTACATGGAGCTCCTGATCATGGCCGGTTTATGGTAAAGTGATACTCTTTCCATTTCCGGATAATGGCCTCCAAAGTGCTCACAGGAACACTCAGCATTCTGGAAATGCACCTATAAATATTCCCATCAAAATGCTTTTCAACAATAAGATTATGAAGATCTTGAGATAGTTCTTTTTCTCCTTTACCCATCATGAAGTCTTTCCTGTGTGCCTCCTGGGTAATGAGAAGCCTTTATAGGTCACCAATTAGGACTAAAGCAGATATCAATTAGTACTGATAGGGGCAGGGTTTCTCTCTCAATACTGACAGATATCAAGTGATCTTCTGGCATACCTTTTGCACCTTGTTCTCTTCATGTGTTCAATACTTATTCCCTGTGTCATTTCACTTTATTTATTATGACTCAACTTGTATACTTAAAGAATCTGATTTCTTTGTATGACTTCAATATTTGGCTTGATGGCTACATCTGGTGGAAATTTTGTGTCAATAGCCCAATTAGAAATCCCCTTACTGATAAAAATGCTGATGTGTCAAATACTTATTTTCCCCGCTGTATATATAAACAACATTTTTTTCTATAAATGTACACAACCGGCGGTATCTGGCGGCGGCTGTGACTCTGTGACTCTGGATGCTGCTCAAATTCCTGCCAAGCCACAGATCGCAACTCAACAGTTTACATTTATACATTTACAGGATGTTTATAAAATAATGAAGCCCTTTATAAATTTCATTTCACCCAGATGCGCCATTATTTATATGCCAACCTCAGTGCAATAAAAGTGTAAACTATGCGTCACTGCGCAGACCTATTGATTTGTGACATCAAAATACTGCGGGAATGAGCTGCTTCAGTTACAGAAAACAATGAGCTTGCGTAAGAATTGCTGAACCCTTTTTAGGTTCTGTCACAGTATCTCAATTGGTTTAAGTTATAATTGGTTTATATTATTGGTAGTATTACAAACAGCAGTAATTTAGTTGTTATAAACAAAAATTCCTTACTGTATTCTGTCTTCAGTTCCTCCTCTGTTGAATCTTTGTCACGCGTTAGCAACAAAGATTTCCTCCAGCTAAAGAAAATAACAGTATGCATTTTACAGCAACGTTGTTGTGTTCAATTTGTTGGAATTTCTCTTTTGGAAAGAAATAAAGATTCAACAGATGAAACGGAAAACAGAGAGATTATATATATATACTCCTACATGTTGAGCATCCAATCCATGTCCGTTAATGATTCCTGTAGGGTCTGGATTACCTCCTGTTGTAATGTCAATATGGCTTTTATCCTGAAACCAAAACATTTACCTTTATTTTCTTTATCACTATTCACCTTTCACTCTAGATTGACGATTAAGGATTATTAAAAGATTTTAATACAGGTATAAAACAGAAATTTTACCCAAATTCACTGAGACTGGGACAGGTCTGGATGAGGGAAATGATTGTGTGGACCAGTGTGTCACTCAAGATGTCCACCTGCAGATGAATTTTCTTTAAACCAGATGAAGAGCGCAGGACTTGTAACAGAGCAACAACCTCTTTATCAGAACCTTCAGGTCTGTGATGATAAAACACACAAAATAGAAACAGAAAGAAAGACTCAAACAGCAGTAAAGGCTAAGTCGTATATTTAAAATCTTTAAAAAAATTTAAGTTTCTCACTCTTTTGTACATCTCATGAACGTCTGCAGAATGTCTCTCCAGTTTATTGTGCAAATCACTGGACGAGGACAAATCAGAGTTAAATCTAAGGGTATTGGTCTAAAAATTGAGATTTTGGAGCAGCTAACGGACAATCTGCAATACAAACAGACAAAACAATCTTTAATTTTGGCCTGTGCTAAACATCAAGTCTTGCATATAAATTTGAAAATATAAACTTTGTATCAGTGGCATGAATGAATGATGTGATGTTAAATGATTATAGTTTCCTACGTGACGACACCGTCTTTAACTGATCCAATGATCTCTGGACAGCTTCTGTTCTTGTTTTTATCCACTTTTATCCTGACAATTAAAATAAGTTTTTCCATTTAATAATTACAGAACTGCATCTGTGTTGGCAATAAATGGTGTTGGCATAATATTCACTCTAATGCCCATTACTGGCATACTTTCTGCATGTAATACAATAATGTTTATTAATGTTTATATGTTCCCAATCATTTTAATCTATTACATCAGCTGATTCATAAGCTTTCCGTCTCCAAGAGCCAAGATGAAATCCCCAACATCATCTAAAATGTGATCAAATATCAACCTTTGAAAGTGAACAGAGACATTATCAGACACTCTTGCTGTTTGCTCAATGAAAGGTGTATGTTTCTTGTTTAACATCAAAACTAACATGATGAAAATTATGAAAATAACCAAATTATGAAAATGTTGCAGTATATTATTGAGTATTAATGTGTCGCATGATAGGACAAACAGTCTGAGCTTCACTCACCACAGCTCTTCACAACTACACAATGCAGGCTGAAGTATCTTCAGATGATCAGATGTAACATTGAGTCTCAGGTTTCTGATGCGTTCACAGCACTGAAAACAAAACCGCAGCACCCAGCAGTCTGTCTTGTTTAGGGAAATGTTGGAGAGATCGATCAGAACCAAATCTCCCAAAACTTTCCCAATGAAGCTCCTCTCATGAAGCTCATAGAGACAATGAAGAATGAACATCATGTTTTCATGTTGATATCTCAGTGAACACTGATGGATCCATTCCTTCAGCTGGGTTTCTATGTTGATACTAACAGCCACATTGTGCTTTTTAAAGAATGAGTCGATCGTTTCATTCTTACAGAGACCACAGAGGAACAAAATCACAGACTGTAACTGCTTTGATTTTCTTATTTCTGAATCTCTGTTTGAAAACTCAGCAGCAGACCAAGAGGACAAAGCCCATCCTCTCTCTACAGTGTGAAGAAGCTCTCTGACTTTCTTCTGAGACTCATCTTCATCCAATAAGACAAAGTACAGAGCAGTGAAGAACTCCTGAAAGCTGAGATGTATGAATCTGAACATTGTCTCTTGCTTGATTCTTCTTTCCAATAGGAATTTGTTCAAGAATGGATTGTTAACTGGATCTTGGACTGTTTCTTGGATGGTTTTCTCATCAAACAGAACTTGTTGTTCCAGCATCCCTCTCTCTGCCAGTTGACCAAGGCTCCTCAGTAGGTTTGGGACCGACTCATTCAAACCCTGACCGTGATGCTCCAGTAAAGTGGACACAAACTCAACATATATGGATGTGGTTGTTTCCAGATCTGTTGTTATATCTGCACCATCATTGAATCTTTCTCTGATAACTGTGCAGATGACCCAGCAGATAACAGGAATGGAGCAGGCAGTCAACATGGTTTCATTTGACCCAACAGACTCATAAGCTTTCCTGAAGAGTACCTCATCCTGAAAAAACTTCTGGAAATACTCCTCTATCTTCTTTTTAGAAAAGCCAACAATTGTATTTGTGAAACATTGAGGTCTGTTAATTAAATTGTTCAGACTCTGTGTAGCTGAAGATCTGGTGGTGACCAGCAGGAAAGAGTCAGGCAGGATTTGTCCCTTCAGCAGTGCACAAACAGAGACTTCAGGTGGTACTTTCTGGTGTAAATCAGTGGGTGGCGGTGTGTAAAAAATGTCTTGTGTGAATCTAAGCTCCTCAAATCCATCAATAATGAAGAGCACTTTTGACTCCTGTAACATCTCTGAGATCTCATTTGAAGTTAAACTGCAACTCCAGCTCAAGAGATCAATCAAACTCATCTCTTCAGAGAAACACATCAGCTTTTCACACTTCAAATAAAAAACAAGATTAAATTTTTCTGGATATTTTCCAGATGCCCAGTCTAACATGATTTTTTGTGCTATGGATGATTTGCCGCTCCCAGAGCTTCCCTGGAGAATAACAGCTAATGGATTAAGTAAATCTCCAAAGAAGTGATCAACACAAACTTCAGTTACTGGAGGGAAAGGAAGCTCGTCTCTTTGAATGATCACAGGTTCAGTATACAAGGCTGCTTCTGACCGGTGATCACCAGAAAAGAAGGTTCTCGATCTCTCCATATTATACATTTGTATAACTGACATCTTATATCGACCCACCATAATCCAAGGTGATGGAATGTTAAGCGTCATTGATCCCTGCTCCATAAAAGAGAGGAAAAGCAGATCAAAAACATAAAGTGCACGGACACAAAATTAAAGAAAAAATGAGCTTTCGTGAAATTTTCAGTGAACTTTTATTAACGTAATGACTTGAATATGCAGTACTTAGAAAATGTATGGAAACTGATGACAACTTTGTACTTGTGTATTTTTAAAGTTAAAGGTGCAGTGTGTAAAATTTAGTGGCATCTAGTGGTGAGGTTGCAAATTGCAACCAACAACTCAGTTTACAGCTTACTGGTGTGTGTTTAATTTGCTTTCTAAATAAAATGGAATTGTTAAAGCAAGTTGTAGGAAGCCTCCGCACGTAATTGGTTGCTAGGGGTTCTGACAGCTAGACTCTGTGGAGAGCGGTGGGCTCTGGTAGCCAGCCTGCTAACTTTGCTAACTGCTTTTTTAGCTTCGTCACAATAATGGCTAAAGTTTCTTTAATGTGTTATTTAAAAAAGCAAGAGTTGAGGAAGAAAATACGCCACTGCCTCCATCCAAGTACCCTCCATCTGCCGAGTCCTACCAGCTCAGTTCTTTAGACTCATTAACCCACAAGAAGGCTAGTCAGGCGCTAGTGGCACCGGTTGCCGCTTGCTCACCTGGCGGCAATTCCAGTGCGCTCTCCCGGTCAGCCTGACACAGGTTTACCCGCCGATCTAACGGCAATTGATGAACCACGTACAACCCAATTCGAATAAATAAGCGCTACCCGCCTCAAAAACCTGTGCCTTTTGAAAAATAACTCTGTGACTCTTTGGACTATAATTAGATAATTTCTGTTTTCAACATTAAACCCAGGTGCTTGCGTCTTGTTTTGTAGAATGAAAACAACAAAGGTAGGCCTGTTGTTTAACTCATTTCCTTAATTTTTGCTCGTGAAGTGATTTAACTAACTTAAGTGGTGTGTTGTGTATAGATGTATGCCTTATAGGTTAATTTACATTGTTTAATTCAAATGAGTTGCTATTTTTTGGCACAAATGCTTAATTTCCACCAGGCTGATTGCACTGTATAGATTTAATATATATTAGGCAGTGTGTTGTTATTTATTTCAAACCGTGCTCTGCTGAGAGTTTTCATTATTTCAATTTCCTGTTACTTTTAGCCTACTTTATTTCCGGTGAACTGTTTTTGCACCGCTGACTAGCCTGAATAAGACAGTTTAATGTCTATGCTGGCCTGGTTTGTCCAGCCTTTATTGAGCTCTGTGTTGGTTGAACATGTTTAGACAGTGTTTTATTTTTGCCTTCGCCGAAAATTGCAAAGTAAAGATATCACTGTTTTTGCAGTTTGTCTATACTTTTATTTCTACTCTACGGTTTAATTAATATTTAAGTCATTTTATTCTAGGATAAACTACAGGCCCACTCACTTTTGCCCCGGCCCGCCCAAAATTCTATTTTTTCTAGGGGTGGGCGATAAACCGGTATGATAGCAATTACCGGTATTGTGTCACGCCATGATATGGATTTTGCAAAACCGTTGATACCGGCGTTACATATTTTAAAATCTGTTTTTGCACTTATCAGGGTTCTCGCGGGGTGTTAAAAAAACTAACCTTCAGAAAGTTATATCTAAGGCCTTAAAACGACCAGATCTTCATCCTAGGACCTACAAAAAGAAAATCTTGTTCTTTGTATATTTATAAATCAAACAGACACAAGATATACACAGCACACAGGTTTAAAGTTGTTGGATGTAGCGTAAAACATTGTAATAAGGCACATAGCCTACCAGCAAATTACTATACTAATTTCCATACTTTCATACTTCCCATATTAGTGACAATATGCATAAGAAGATGAGTCCACCCATCCACAATATGGCACTTTTAAAGGAAAAATGGGAAAAGATAAAAAATCATGTCTATGTCCAATCCCTCACTTATTAGTAACATAAGGTTAAAAATACAAATTTTGCCAGTAATTTAACAAAGGTTTACTACAGTGTGACTCCAAAATGTTTTATCTCATATGGCAACATACCGTAATACCGCTATACCGGCTGAAGAGTGGAAAATACCTTGATATAAATTTTTGCTCATACCGCCCACCCCTAGAACATGGTAATGTTTTAATGTTTTGCTTCAGTGTTTGATGTCAGACAATCATTGAAATAAATGAGAAAGGCAGCAGATATAGCATCCTTTTTCAGGAAGAGCTAAATTTTTGCAGCCAAATTCTGTTTAAGTAAAATGCATTTTAGTAGCCTACATATTGACATGATTTTCTGTATACGTTTTTCAGCAATGGGAGATATAAATTCTGGTTTCAAAGTAAATTTTAAACGTTTTATTTGATCAAAAAGTTTAGAAACACATGAGGTTGAATTATGACTATACAATAGATAATTGTGATTTTACACCAAAAATACTATTTTAAGGTTGGATGATTGACATGTTTGTTTGCATAATGACATTTTATGTGCCACCCCAGAGTAACTGCTGGCCCCTGCCTGGCCACCCCTATGAAAAATCCCTGGCTCCGCCACTGGTTGACTCTACTTACAACAACTGAGAAAACGATTGCCTTAACAAAATATGTCAACTTAATCATTAAACACAATTAAATACCGATGACAGAAAACTATTAAATTCTTAATAAGTTGACTCATTTGATTAAGTAAACCTATTCCTTTAATCTAATTGTGTAATAGGGTCTCTCAAAAACTTGAATACTTAAGTTAATTTAATGTAAACTGTACTTAAATCATTGAATGATCATTTCCACAAAAACACACATCATTAAACATTCACAACATCTTAATAACAAATAAGAGCCCCAGTTCTTATTCTTTGACCAAACATTAATAATTAAAATATTCAGGCACAAAGGATTATGGGTATTCCTCAAAGTACTTTGTTCATGGATGTTAAAAAGTTGAATGAACTATGATTTATTAAGTGAATTGTCCAAAATACAAACTTTAAAAACTATTTCCTTGATTTTTTTAAGTAAAGACAACATCTGAGTTTACAGTAAAGCAACACTGTACAAAGTTTAATACTTACAATTTTGACACAGCCACTTCCAGATACTTCTAAAGTGCAAAAGAAATTCACAAATTAGAAAATAAAAACACCTATTTCCAAGACCTTAAGCATAAAAAATATTCACAGTAATATAAATGTAGCTGTAAAATATTTAAATTAATAGGTTTAGTCTCTTTTTATATTGCTATTTTACTATATTGTAAAACATTTTTATGTACTTTGAAATACCTTTGTGAATAAAACATACCAAGTATTTCTGCGCCTTAGTAGATTTAACTAAATAAAATGAGTAAACTGTATTAAAAATTTTGATTTCTTGTTTTTTTTATCAAAATATGAGTTAAAATAACATAAGAATTTGAATAATTTGTTCAAAAATTAATTCAAAATGAACACATTATTGGGTAAATTCAACTTAATTTTACCAATCCACTTAAATTTGTCAGATGGAAATTACATTAATGATTTTATTAAACATAGCTTACTAGGCAGTAGGCTCGCAATTCCCAGCATGCTTTGCATGGGACTGCATTGGGAGGGTAAAATTTCAATACACTATTTTATGTATTTTTAACTAAAAATAAACACTTTTTAGTGTTTAATGTTCATTTATCTTCGGGATTTGGAAGAGTTTCTGTTTCTTCTTTGAGTTTTGTAGTTACCATTGTTCAGAAGAACATTTGCTTGTGCATAGGCAGCATTCTGAAGTATGTGGCGCTTTAAGGCTGCCCAAACGAAACTGAGTGGGTGCGTTGATTGAATAAACGCTTCGTGCCCTCATCTCACAGAATAAAAAAACAACAAACCATAAATACCTGTTCCAAGAAAAGTAAATTAATCTAACGGAGTAATACTAGCACTATTAGTAAACTCAACTTGATTTTAATCAAATTAATTAATAAATCAGATAACATTAACTAGTATTTTTTCATTTAAATGTTACCTATTTTAATTAAGTTTGTGTATAATATGCTGATTTTTTTTACATTGATTGTACTTAATTTTACTTTTCTTAAAATGCTCCTTAATATTTTTGCACTTATTTAAATCCGTATGATTAAGTTGTCCTTACTCAAAATATCCGTTAGTTCAATAAACTTGCAAGAAGTAGTTGGAAAATGTTGTCTTGTAAATATGAGTTTACATTTTTTTTTACAGTATAGGATGAGTGCTTCCTGAAATTGAACACACAACCTGCTCTTCAGAAGGGCAGTACAATTGGGAGTTGTTTTACAACACACAGCTTTTTAAGTTTTCTGTTTTCAGCTTAAAGTGCAGTTACAGTCATGAATGAGTATCAAATGTTTAACAACTATTGTTGCTGTTTGCAAAAGATCTTCATGAATGTTGTTCAAAACATTTCACAGGTTTATAATGATATGAGTTTGAAATGAGATAGATTTTTGGGCAATACTTCAAACCAAACATGCTTGCATTATCCCCATCATATAACTGCAGATCCTACATGTTTCATTTTAGTGTTTGAGCTGAACAACATTTTAATGGAGTGGAAAAAAATAAATGAGAAGAATGAGGAAACAAAAAATAATATTCCTCATTACACTTTCTAGCCAGTGATGTTGTTTAAAATAAAACAAATAGAGTAATTTGACAGCATTTACCATAATCTGAGAAATCAACAGATGACTCTTCAACTGGGATAAGAACTTCTCTCTTTTTTTTTCTTCCTTTCCTCTTAAATAGATTCAGCATCTTAGCTTGATGTCTATATAAAAATTAAATAAAATTAATCAGCAAACTGGAGTGACAACAGCAGTAAAGGATGTGAAACCTGAACTATTGTAAAAACAGCATGTGGTTAATATCATTTATAACCATCACTGGTGGAAATTAAATTAAAGGTGCAGCAAGCATTTTCTGTGAAACTGTCAGGACTGCATCCCCATCACCGTCTACCTCACACACTCCACCCACTCGTTCTTACTCACCAGAGTAATAATTATCTTCACCTGATCCTCATCACCCCTATCCTTTATAATCCACTTTCATTCTACCATTCACCATCTAGTCTCGTCAGTAATGACACAGACTCACTCAAGCTACTTACCTCAAGAACTTACCTGTGTTTCCCTGTCATCAGCCTGTCTCCCCTCTTCATTGATCCATTCTGGAATCTTCATCTGCCACCTGCAACAAAGAGACTCTATTATAGGCCAAGCTAAGTTTAACCCAGGTGAACTATTGCATTCCACTAACCATATCTATTCCATTACTTCTGTGTTTCAATAAAACAGTATTATACTTACTATCTGTCTGCCTGCCATCTCTCTGTTATGACAGAAGACCAGACCAAACATGCAGGATCCTACAGAGTCCGTGTCCAACCCGGCTCGTGATCTGTTTGTGGAATTTGTACAGGCAGTCCGTCAATCTCTTTTACCCACTCCACCATTAAATCCACCCCTGGTACCCAAAGATATCCTGCATGCAGCATGCCAACGCACACTTCCGGCAAGCCCCCGCTACTTTGTCAGCTGCCTCTGCCACTCCCATGGCCCGACCAGCGACGTATACCAGTGAGGCGGAGGATTGCAGTGGTTTCCTGTTACAGGTATCACTGTATATTCAGATGCAAGCTCATAAATTTTCTAATAATTCATCTCGTGGCATTTGTTATTTCCCTGCTGTCTGGACGAGCACTTCAGTGGGCTCAATCACTATAGAATTCCAATTCTTCCATTCTAAAATCTCTCTCCAGTTTCATAGACCATTTTAAGGAGGTCTTCGGGGCAAACAGCAGTGGATTTGTCTATTCATGATCACCTCTTTAATCTTTGTCAAGGAAAGCTCTCGTCAGCGCATATGCCCTACAATTTTGCACATTGGCTGCCTCTAATGGATGGAATGAAACTGCCCTTATTACCGCTTACCGTCATGGTCTCTGTCCACAAATCCATCAGCTGGTAGTAGTCTATAATGACAACATGGGATTGGAAAACCTCATCCAAAACGTTTATCAGTGTTTATCAGCCTGTAATGATCTCACCTCCGCTGCACTTCCTTCGCCCTCGGCTCCCCTTCAGATTCCTCCAACACCCGAACCTATGCAGATAGATTCTACTCATCTGTCCACCTCGGAACGTTCCTGCCGCATCCATCTCAAACTCTGCATTTTTTGCCGTAGAGACTAACATCTCATCTGTGACTGTCCCGTTTGACCTCTGCGCCCGGCAGTAAGTTTAGTCCAAATACTTCATAAAGTTGAAGTTCTCAATCATACCACTGTACATCTGTTAACCGCCAGTGTTTCTGTCTCTGTGCAAGCCCTCATCGTCTCCGGTCTGCGGACAACTTAATTTCCATGCAACTCCTTCAAAAGCTAAACATCCATAAGCATCACTGTCATCAGGATTTAAAAGGTACAAAACATTCAAGGAAAGCCGCTGGGCCAGGGTCGAATTCGACACTTCACTCCTACTATCACTCTATAAATTGAATGTTTGCATAGTAAAGACATCTCCTTCATGGTGCTGGAAAAATCCACAGCAGAGCTTATCCTGGGACACCTGTGGATGATTCTACATTAACCCACCTTTAACTGGTATACCGGTGAGGTCCTCCGATGGGGAAAGAACTGCTTCCAGTCCTGTTTAACTTCGTTCTGAAAACTTCCAAGTCATCTTCCTTCCTCTCCCCTGAGGTCTTCTTCTCTGTCAACTCCACTTCTATTGAAAGTTCCCCTGTTCAACACCAAGTTGAAATACCCTCCGAGTACCGGGCATTCCAGGATGTTTTTAGTAAACAACTGGCAAATAAACTACCACCTCACCGGCAATGGGACTGTGGCATCGACCTGCTACCTGGAGCCACTCTACCCAAGGGTCGTATCTACCCTTTGTCCATCCCAGAGCAAAAGGCCATGGAGAATTACGTGAAGGAGGCACAACAACAACAATTTATTCAACCTTCTTCCCCTGCTGCTTCTTGTTTCTTCTTTGTTTAGCTTTCCCCTTCCTCTGGTTTCCACTGCACTGGAGCAGCTACGTGGAGTTCGCATTTTCCCAAGCTGGACCTCCACAGTGCGTATAAGGTGATTCAGATCAGATAAGGAGCCGAGTGGAAAACTGCCTTTGTTACCCCCTCAGGTCACTATGAATACCAGGTCATGCCCTTCGGACTCTCCAACTCGCCAGCATTCTCTCAAGGTTACATGAACAAAGTTTTCCGGGAATACCGTAACAGATTTGTTGTAATCTATATTGATGACATACTCATCTACTCTTCTTCCCTCATTGAACATCAATGTCACATCAAACTAGTCTTGAAGAAACTTAGAGATAATCACATGTACCTGAAATTGGAGAAGTGGGAGTTCCACACCACCAACCTACAGTTCCTGGGTTATATCATCAACCAGCAAGGGTTACAGATGGACCAGAAGAAGGTAGAGACTATTCAAAATTGGCTGATACCCACTTCTGTGAAGAAACATTCAGCATTTCCTAGGCTTTGACAACTTTTATAGAAGATTCATCCAAAACTACAGTTTCATCAGTGCCCCCCTCACTTCTTCATTAAAAGGTAAACCTAAGTCACTGTCCTTGTCCCCGAAAGCCATATCTGCATTCAACCTCATCAAAGAAGCCTTTCAATCCACACCAGTCTTAGTACATCCTAATCCTGATCTCCCCTTTATTGTTGAAGTTGATGCCTACTCCACCAGAGTAGGAGCTGTCCTCTCTCAGCAGCAGGGGAATCCTCCTCTCTCTTCTTCACCCATTACCTACCGACCTGGCAGTAAGAATATTAAAGCTGATACTCTCTCTCGTATCCATGACGAACCCTCTGAAGATACTCTTCCAGAAACAATCCTCTCTCCAGCCGTTTTTGTTAGCCCCATCATCTGGTAACTCGACAAACAGATCAACCAGGAGAACTTACTCCATTCCGCTCTGCCGGAGACCCCGGATGGTCTTATCTTCGTGCCCGAACACCTACGCACCGAACTTCTGAGTTCCGCTCACTGTGCTTTGGGCTTTGGACATCCAGGTAGCAGGCGTACCCTCTCACTTCTCAGTAGGGCTGTCAAATTTTAATTCGAATTTCGAATATTCGTCGAATGTAAAAAAAATATGCATATTCGAACGTAAAACTTTGCATTCGAATTTTACCTGTGTCAGGAAGCTCACGCAACGTGATGATGACGTAACTGACGCGGATTGTTATACAGAGCGCGGCTCAGCCAACTATGCGGATCAAGCCAGCGTTATTCATTTGAAAAATAGCAAGAAAAGACAGTGGGGATTACGAGTCGGACAGAATACATATTAAAAGGGCTGTGTGATGCTGCTTTGGTTTTTGGAGCATCAACTGGAATTCAACCGCAAAGTGAAACTAACTGAGATGAATTATTGTCGTCTGCTTCTAAATGCAGTTTTAAAGTTTAAAATAACTGATCAACACGAAAGTGCCATATTTCAGCTGCTTGTCTAGCAACATTAAAACCATATGTGCATCTACAGAGTCCACACCGCATATGAGAGAGTTGCAATGTAACGCCGCGGTGGCTTTATTTTAATAACTGACTGGAAACTTGACTTTCACCTGGACATTTGATATGCAAGTTTTTCATCAACATTATCTGCGTGAAATATAAACATGATGATCATCTGCCAACTCGATCTGTTTCAGCACGTCCTTTATGTTAATTACGGAGAGTCTGCTTTATTAACGGCTTCGCTCTGCGCGTAAGTTAAACATTTCTGTTCTGTACTTTATTACTTGCATATATTTCTACATATTTTCAACAAAGGAACACACAAAATATAATACAAGTTGTTGTGAATAGCGTTTAAGCTTGACAAAATTTAAATGACTAATGATCTTTCCCACTTATTTTGGCTTAAATAAAGATTCATTCGTTTTTATACTTTATTAGAAACACGTACTTATCTACTTATATAAAATGCCCTATATTAATATGCATTGTCTATGTATGGCATTCGTTTTGTACATTTACAGGTGCACAACTATACTGGTTAATTTTGATTTCATTAGTAGTGTTTATAACATTCGTTTTAACAAAAAATAAGCTGTGCATGATTATATTATTGGGGCTTTGTGCTGCGCCCTCTTGTGGGCTTTTAGGAGTATTTTCTCCAAGATAAAGTAGGTCTTTATAATTCGAATATAATTCGAATTTTATTATTTTTCAAGGACGAATTTCGAATGTACTTGTTCAGCCATTTTGACAGCCCTACTTCTCAGTAATCAGTACTGGTGGCCAACACTTACCCATGATGTTTCATGGTACGTCAGAGTATGCTCAGTCTGCGCCATCACCAACACTACCCACGGGAAAATGGGTACCACTTCCCATACCTCAACAACCATGGTCCCACTTAGGTATTGACTTTATGACAGATCTGCCCAAATCTCAAAATCTAACCTGTATTCTCATAGTGGTGGATTGATTTTTCCAAGCCTTCTTCAAACTTTTAGGAGTTACTGTGAGCCTGTCCTTAGGATAGCACCCTCAAACAAATGGCCAATGGCTGAGCGCAAGAGCCAAGTAATAGGATGATACCTATTTACCTATTGCCGCAGTACCAAGACAGCTGGAGCTGCTATCTCCCCTGGGCCGAAAAGGCCCAAAATTCAGTTCCTTAATCTACCACCGGACTCACCCCCTTTCAGTGCACCCTGGGCTTCCCACCTTCTTTGTTCCCCTGGTCAGGCGAGCCCGCCGTGGTTCCAGCTGTCGATTATTGGTTTTACCAGAGCGAGGGGCCTTGGGACTCGGCCTATGTACAACTCCAACAGGCTGTGCGGAGGCACCAGGACCAAGCCAATTGCTGTCGCATCGAAACATCCCAGTACGAACTTGGACAGAAGGTGTGGTTATCCACCAAGGACATCTGCCTCCCCCAGCCCTGGCGTAAGCTGAGTCCCCTTTGCATTGGTCCCTTCACCATTCAGAGGCAGCTGAACGAAGTTACCTACTGGCTAAACTTACCACTACAATACAGGATTTCTCCCTCATTCCACGTTCCTCTACTCAAACCTTTCACTGACCCTGTTTCTCTTTCTCCCTTCTCTTCTTGACCCGAGGTAGATCTCGTCACCGTACTCACCTCTCTCCACCGTTGTCAAGAGCCCCCTCGGGAGGAGGCGGTACTGTCAGGACTGCATCCCCATCACCGTCTACCTCACACACTCCACCCACTCTCCAGAGTACTAATCATCTCCACCTGATCCTCATCACCCCATCCTTTATAATCCACTATCATTCTACCATTCACCGTCTGGTCTCGTCAGTAATGACACCGACTCACTCAAGCTACTTACCTCAAGAACTTACCTGTGTTTCCCTGTCATCATCAGCCCGTCTCCCCTCTTCATTGATCCATCCCGGAATCTTCATCTGCCACCTGCAACAAAGAGACTCTGTTATAGCCCAAGCTAAGTTTAACCCAGGTGAACTATTGCATTCCACTTACCATATCTATTCCATTACTTCTGTGTTTTAAAGGCGGAGTCCATGATGTTTGAAAGCCAATGTTGATATTTGAAATCACCTAAACAAACACGCCCCTACCCCAATAGAATCTGGACCTTCTGTTGATAGACCCGCCCGACACATACGCAACCCGGCATTTGATTTGATTTGATTGGCTATAAGTGTGTTTTGGAAGTCGGCCCGTCTCCTTTTCCAAACCGTTTTTTAAACATCGTGGACTCCGCCTTTAATAAAACAGTATTATACTTACTATCTGTCTGCCTGCCATCTCTCCGTTATGACAGAAGACCAGACCAAACATGCAGGATCCTACAGTTTTCGTGACCATTCCACGTTTTGCTTATCAAGACAACACGTCTTGATTTAAGAATTTTCAGATATTTGTAGTGAAACAGAAAAAATGTTTACGTAAGAAAGTCATAGTTTGCAGTGAGAGGCGTTCCAGACCTTCAGGGAAAAACATTTTCTAACATAAAATCTTACATTCTCTCAATAAATTACAGCGATTAGGCAATTTCTTCAAGAATGGACCTTACTTAACCTTGTTGGTTCCACCTTGTAATTGTGTTACTCACATTAAGAGATCACGTGGCAATAATATTGTAGTGTCTGTGATAGCTCAAGACAGATTTGGATCATGTTGCGGACCTGCTCATTTGATTTGATAAACTTAATAATCAGGAAATAAGGGATGTAACAGCAGCAAGTTTCACCAAATAGTTTAAAAAGCAATAAAAATAAAGCATAAATAATACATCATAAAAAATAGCATTCACAACATGCCATCCAATTTTGTACAGTATCAATTTGCAAAGCATTCAGTGGTGGACAAATTACACAAACCTTGTACTTGAGTAAAAGTAGAGATACCCTAGGTAAAATATTACTCCAGTAAAAGCAGAACTATTGCTTTGAATTTTTACTTGAGTAAAAGTACAAAAGTATTTGCCTCAAAATGTACTTAAATATGAAAGTACTGTTGTCACTGTCATGTCTTGTGTTTCCCCTGTCTATGACTCTTATTTTGGAATAAGGTCTCTGTTTGCCATGTTTGTAGTTCTGTGTAGTTATTTTGTTCTTTGGTCTGTGTGATGATTGTCTTTGCTTAGACATTGCCTTGTTATCCCTTCAGTGTATATAAGCCCAGTTGTCTCGTATCAGTCGTTGAATGTATGTGGATTACTGGGTTTGGTTCTTTGTTTTGTTTTCTGTTTTAACTAGTGATGGGGAAATGAAGCATTGAATGAAGCATCAATACTTCCCTTACTGTTTCGCACCGTGATTCAAAGCCTTAACGAGGGTGTTGAAAACAGCTCAATCTTTTGGTTAACAAAACATATAGCAGTCGCTTCTGGAAGAAGCTGTGTCAGTGAAGCAACAAGCTGATGAAATTCAGATGAATAGTATGTGTATAAATAAAGCTTAGACAACATCTGTGTGAATGGTCAATATAATAAATGTATTTACTCATTCAAGTGTGGCAAAAATGTCAGTATTAATTAATAAGAGTTAATATTCATACGATTCAATACTGTATTTTTATTGAATAATGTTCACACCCACAAGTATATGTACATACAATACTATTTATTCAGTATTATGTGGGACTTAAATGTGAATAATGCAAATAACTGATAAAAAACCTCTGTGGCTCGAACGTTCTGACACGCAAAGCGAAGCGCGCACGTGACTGAGCAGAAAGTGAACCTTCATTTGATATTGGTCACGTGATTTCTACGTTAACAACACAAGCTTCGAATCAATGCTTCATCTGGCACGCCCACTTTTGCTCGACACAACCTCCGAAGCCTTGCTTCAAATGTAACATCACTAATTTTAACCATTCAGTGTTATGTTATATTTCTTTGTTTATGTTCACATTAAAGTCACTTGCACTTGGATGCGCTGCCTCTGCCTGCCTTTGTCCACAATCTTTCAAAATGACTGATCCACTAGGATTCAGCAGTGACTCTCATAAATTATTATTATTATTATTACTATGGACCCAGCAGCGTTTTGGTCTCCTGCTGAGAATTCTTATGCTCCGCCAGGGTTCCCGCTCCAGGATCACACCCGATATTTTTTGGACCTTGTTCCACTCACTCACTACCCAGATAAGTCTTTAATAGTTTTCTATCAATGCAGTTTAAACAAACCACTTAAATCACAACTCTCACAATATGATCCTCAGAAGAGTTTTGAGAACTGTGTGGAGCTAGCCCTGGCGTTGAGCAGGTCCCTCTCCACTGTGGGTGAGGTTGAGGCGGACTCCTTGCCTAAACAATTTTTTGGGAGGGGCAGTAGGCACCAGGCTACGCAGGCCAGAGAGCCAGGCCGGTCAAGGATGCCTGAGTATGTTACACTAATGGTGGCTAGCCCAAGACGCATGCCTGCACCCGTGCCCAAGATGGCTGCCATTCCTGCACCTGTCCCTAAGATGGCTTCCAGCCCTACTCCTGTTCCTAAGATGGCCATTCCAGAACCCACTACATTAGTTAAACCAGGACGAGGTTCCAGGATGGCAAGTCCGCCATGCCTGTACCTGTTCTCAGGGTGGCCACCGCCATGCCTGTGCCTGTTTTCAAGATATCCGCGACCATACCAGCACCTGTACCTATTCTCAAGATAGCAATAGTCATGCCTGCACCTGTTCTTAAGATGGCTGCCGCCACACCCGAGCCACTGTACAAGATTGCTGCCACACCTGAGCCACTATACAAGATTGCTGCCACACCCGAGCCACTCCACAAGATGGCTGCCACACCCGAGCCACTTCACAAGATGGCTGCCACACCTGCCTCTACAGTTAATGTCAGGACCCAGCGGTTGATGTCTAGTCTGGCGGATACCCAGATGATGTCTGTACGGGCGGCTGGGATCTCAAGTCCGGTTGTGTCCAGTTCTATGGTCCCTATGGCATCAGAGGTATGTCCTTTGAACTATGTGTTCCCTGTATTTGCCATGGTTCTGTGGTGTGTGGTCTGCTTTCTGTTCTTCTGTTTCGCAAGATGTCACTCAAACCCATAAACCTGAGTCATCTGAGTTGGCCGCAAAGTCCGAACCTGAGTCTCTTTAACTTCCTGTCACAGTTGAGAGGTCCGAACCTGAGTCTCCTGCACTTCCTGTCACAGCTGAAAGGTTTGAATTCGAGTCCCCTGAGCTTCCTGTCTTGACCAAGTTAGCTGAGCCTAAGTTTCCTGAATTTCCTGTCCTGACCATAAGGCCTGTTTCCGAGTTCCCCCGAGTTTCCTGTAAAGGCCGAGATGGTTACTCCTGAGTTTCCTGTGTCCTGTAGGTCAGCCAAAATGGCTGCTCCCAGCTTCACAGACTCTCTGGCCTTGCCAAAATGGCTGCATGACTCCCAAAGTCTCTCTGTCCCGTCCAAAATGTCCGTTCCTGAGTTCCCCAGTCTCTCTGTCCTGCCTGGCCCAAGATGGCAGCTCCCAAGCTCCCTGAACTCTCTGCCTGGCCCAGGATGGCCAGCCCCGAGCTCCCAGAACTCTCTGCCACAACCAACCTCTCCCTCTGCCTAGGTTCCTGTTGCTGCCAGCACCACCATGGGTTCAAGTTCTGCCCTGGTCTCTGGTTCCTACTGCAGCTCCGCCCTGGCTTCCTGGCCCTTGGTCAGTACATTGGTCCTGGCCCACTTACTCTCCCCCGGTTCCGCCTCCACTCCACCACCCTCCTGGACTCTTGTGTTTTTGTTCTTGTTTGGAGTGTCTGGAAGCCACTACTTTGAGGGGGAGTTCCTGTCATGTCTTGTGTTTCCCCTGTCTATGACTCTTATTTTGAAATTAGGTCCCTGTTTTCCATGTTTGTAGTTCTTTTGTTCTTTGGTCTGTGTGATGATTGTTTCCCAGGTGTGTTTTGTTTCCTTGTTATCCCTTCAATGTATATAAGCCCAGTGTATCAGTTGTCTTGTATCAATCGTTGAAAGTATGTGGATTACTGGGTTTGGTTCTTTGTTTTGTTTTCTGTTTTAACCATTCAATATTATGTTATATTACTTATTCTTTTCCTTGATGCTGTTATGGCAACATACCTTTTAATGTGGCTACTATGCTTGCTCTGCAAAAGGAAAGATTCAAAATATTAACTACATATCTAGGAATCTAAGAAGTCTCCTTTTCTTAAATTAAATTAGGCCTTATAGAATATAATTGAGCACTTTAGCATGTTAAATGTATATTGTAATACATTTATACATGTATTTTTATATTTTCAGCATAGGCTTAGATCACAGTCTTTGGAAGCAAAACTTTTGAAAATAATCTCAGTTAATAAGGAGCACCACAATCCACCTGCCAGTTTAAGCATCATACACATGGATAGTCAAAATGTCATTTATATTTTACAACAGTGTTAACAGTGATTGATTGTCATTTCATGATATCAGAGCACTGAGCTTCAAATACAATGAACTATACAGGTAAAAATAGCTCCGGCCTGGATATACGGTCGCGTTGTGCAGCAGTTACCAGTCAAGCCTATTAAACTTTGCAAACATAAAAAGTTTATTCATGATAATGTTGTATATATTTTAACAACACAATGACCAGAATTAAAATGACTTACCTCTACATGTTTACTTACATTTGAATGAGAATTGTAAAAGGAAATAGTCTCGAGGTAACTTAGGCAGAGTAGGACTAGTTCTGCTTTTCAACCACATTTAAAAAAACTGCTGTAAATAAGGCCTTGGGTGTCATGGCGAGTCGTTTATGAATGCAGTTTTACTCTCCAAATGATAAGCTGGCTGGCCGCTGCACGGACACATGAAGCAGTTATTCAAGCTAAAGTATACATCCAACCAGAGTAACCAAAACAAGTTCAAAACGAAGCGCGTGCTGTACCCTGATTGGTGGCTTGACGCGTCATGACATGGGTGCATCTTAGTTTTTTATCTACTTAAAAATAAAAAGGAACGACTGATTTTTCAAAATGTAAGTAAGATATTTGACTTTAAAAAGTAGTAAAGTAAAAGTCTCCAAAAAATAATAGCACTTGATTAAAGTACAGATACACAAAAAAACTACTTTAGTACAGTAACGAATTACATTTACTTCGTTACTGTCCACCACTGAAAGCATTATAATTTGGACTACATGATTCCATAAAGTTCATCATCTTATATAATGCTGATGTCAGTCTAATAGAAGTACGTAAAAAAGACTTCCTAAATCTGTCTTTAACACACTGGGAATTAATTAATCTTACGATCTTAGGAACTCATTTGAGCTTGAGCTTTTCCATGAAGGGAGTGGTCCTTTTGGCTCATCATAGAATGATGAACCAATTTTTTCACACCTTCTACTCTGAGATGTCTCCTCTAAAGTGGGTAACACACACCCCACAACCGAACCCACCTTCTTTATAAGCTTATTTAGTTAGTTTTTTTTCCTTTTCCAACAGTCCCACTCCCCAACAGGTGATGGCATATGTCACAGGCCGGGGCGTAACCAGAGATAGCTGAACAAGGTCACGCCCCTTCCTAGTTTCCACCTCGAGGAGGTTCCCAAGACCACCCCAATGACCAGACAGACAAGTATACTAATATTAAAATGACACTTTATTAAATATTTAAAAGGAAAGGGGGAAGGGGGAAGGGCAATCTAAAAACAACTCTCCTTCTGGTCTCCAGGACCACTTCCAGTGCAGCGGGGGCTAGGACTCCTTCCCCAGAGGGACCCTGCTATCCGTGGCGCCCTCCGCTTCTCCTGGAGGCAAAACAGGAAAGTCTAATTAGTGCTGCGTTTGAAGTTTTCGTCGATACCTACTCCTGTCACCGGTCTAAGATATTTGTGTCCTTCTCTGCCCCTTGAGGTTCCTGGCGTCCCCTTCGGGCTGTGCCGGAGGAACCAGATGGATGAAGTCCACAGGCAAGGTAATCCAGACAGGGGTAAAGAGGTTTGTCTCACTGGGACCTTTGTGCTCCTTTTCGTAGGGTGCTGGGGACAGAGGTAAGTTACACCACACAGGTAAAGTATTTTCAACAAGGGCAAGAGGGTCAACACTCTGGGATTCTTACGTTCTTCTTCACAGCGGGCTAGAAGACAAAGGTAAGCTGCGCCACACAGGTGAGGTTTTACACACAAAGTTAAGAGGCTTACTGCACTGGGTCTTGTACGTTCCTCTTCACAGCGGGCTGGAAGACAAAGGTAAGCTGCACCACACAGGTAAGGTATTTCACGCACAGGCAAGAGGCTTAATACACTGAGTCTTTTACGCTCCTCTTCACAGCGGCCTAAAAGGCAGAGGTAAGTTGCACCACACAGGTAAGATATTTCACACACAGGTGAGGGGCTCGATACACTGGGTCTTTTACGCTCCTCTTCACAGCGGCTTAAGAGGCAGAGGTAAGTTGCACCACACAGGTAAGGTATTTCACACACAGGTAAGAGGCTTAATACACTGGGTCTTTTATGCTCCTCTTCACAGCGGCCTAAAAGGCAGAGGTAAGTTACACCACACAGGTAAGATATTGCACACAAAGGTAAGACAGTTAATACACTGGGTCTTGTACATTCCTCTTCACAGCGGCCTAAAAGGCAGAGGTAAGTTGCACCACACAGGTAAGGTATTTCACACACAGGTTAGAGGCTTAATACATTGGGTCTTTTATGCTCCTCTTCACAGCGGCCTAAAAGGCAGAGGTAAGTTGCACCACACAGGTAAGGTATTTCACACATAGGTAAGAGGCTTAATACACTGGGTCTTTTATGCTCCTCTTCACAGCGGGCTGGAAGACAGAGGTAAGCTGCATCACACAGATAAGGTAATAAATGGTCGTCTTACCCAACACGTGTCCCGGGGGCAGCGGATCCCCAAGGCGCCGGCTACACACAAGGGGGCGCCGGGTATGATGCGTACGGCCTGAATGCTTCCCTAGTCCCTTCCCCTCCATTCTGGTCCTGGGGGTACTGACTGGGGCGAACTCTCGACGAGGCTCCGTACGGGGATGATGGATGCGGGTGCACTTGCACTACGGGATGACCCCCAGCGCCACACAGCAGGTGTCGTGCATTTCTTTTACTCACACGGCCACCCGCTAGGATTCCCTACTGCCCACGCTCGGGATGAGTGTAGATCACGACTGACGCACCGGAGGTCCCACCTTACAGATTGGTTCTCCTTCTACTGGGGCGACCACAACGCGCTGGTGTCCTCCCAAGGATACTCCTGGACTGAGGGCGGCACCTGGTTCTACCAACACAGCACACACAGCAATTCTTAGTGCACACACCCACAAAGAAAAGTCTAGACTCACCCACAGCAATTTTCACACGTTACGTGACTCCAAACAGGTGCTCGGCTCGACCAAGGTCCCTGAGAGGGGATTCGTTGGGTACAATTTCCGCACCAAAAAAAGGAGAGGATGGTAGTAGTGACCACGGGACCTCTTCGTCGTATGGACTGCACCTCGCTCGGCTCGCCCACCCTGTACTCGTCCAGTGGGGCCGGTTGCTCGGTCAAGGAAACTTCCAAACCTAATTTAGACACACAAGCTGGCAGCAAACATACTCCATACAACTGATGACAGTGGTACTCACGTGAAAGCGGGGGCTAGAACTCTGGGCAGAGATCTCCCACTCGCCTAGATGTTAGTTCCCGGCTCACCTACGTTTTCTCTCCCCGTAGGGCCGCTATAAAGCACCACGCTCACAACCCGCTTCGGGTACACCTCATTGCAAACACTAGCAGAGTTGTATGCGGTACTCACGTGCCCAGCTCTTCACAGATACTCTGTAACTCCCTCGCTGTTGACTCGATCCTGTTACGTCAGTATAATAATCACACTTCACCCCGTCACCTCTCTTCTCTTTCCTTCCAGTTACACCATCAACAGTTCCCACTTCCTTCCCTAAGGGAACAGTGTAAAGCACGAACACGGCTCTGCACAGCGGTAACCAAACCCACCAAAAAGCACCCCGTTTGAGTTTTCAATGGTCTTTTTATACTCTCCTTTCCCTCTTCATTATCCTATCAGCAATCGCTGCATTAATCGATCGCACCTGTGCATAGTATGGCCTGATTTCGCCCTCGGGGAAACCCCGGAAATTCCGGTGTTCAGAATCAGTCGTCCGGGCGGAACTTTTGGTTCCGCCCTCACGAATCGTCACTTGGTGACACATACATAACAACAGATGATACAACAATGTCACAAAAAGTCTTAAGTAACACATCTAACCCAAACGATCTCAGTCGTCTCAACAGATGAAAATGACTTTGGCTTTTCTTGTATACCCGAGTCGTATTATTAGACAAGTCAAGTTAAATATTCAGGTATACCCCCAGGTACTTATAGGATGTTAGAATTTCTATTTCTGCTTCCCATTTATATAATGTTAGTGCTTGCAGAGGGTGTTTACTAAACTCACTGACAAATTACAAACTTAGTCTTAATAGCATTGAGTCTTAGACCATTTATCTCCAACCAGTCCACAAATTGCTTTATAACCTCCATATATTCACATAAAACATAAAATTAAGAAAGATAATAAATAGAGGAAGTTCAGACAATTGTACAGCAAAAACTG
Organism: Misgurnus mizolepis; assembly: GCA_025389145.1. Lineage (NCBI taxonomy): Eukaryota > Metazoa > Chordata > Actinopteri > Cypriniformes > Cobitidae > Misgurnus > Misgurnus mizolepis. The sequence continues at coordinate 58,658,319 of JAIFKI010000002.1, forward strand.
AAAGAGCGTGTTTAACAGTGTGCAGACAGTGTCTCGGAGTAAAAGCGTGATTCGTCTAGTAAGGAATCGTAATAAATGTGAAAGTAATGTCTGTGTTGATCTGAGGAAAAAAGCTTCTCCTGAAACCCAGTTTTGGTGAAAAATCTGATATTTGTGCTCAGCACAATTCCACCAAATGGCTGTCTGAAGATTTAAACATGCATGAGATTTAAATAAGTTGTTCACTGACCGTGAGAATCACAGAGGTCCACCAGGGTGAATTTCTTCCTCAAAGTTTTATGAAGGTAACAAAGCAATTCGTCTGACAGACATTTGCTGACAAATGTGCTAGACTACCAGGGGGCGGATACATTTGTGGTTCCCACTTGGTTTAATGGCACATCCTTACACTAAAATAACACACAGATCAGCTAATTCTCTGCTCTGCAGACAGGAAACGAGATGCCACAGAAACTTTTGGTGCGCAAACACAGGGCTTGTACATGTTACACCTTGCAAAGCCATGATCAAAACACACATCATTCTGTTTATGTTACACTCCACTTTTCCTAATGACTTTTATTATATTTTAATGGTCCTGATTGATTACCAGCCTCAGTGGATCCACACCAGCGGGCTAAAACCAATTCCAGAGGGAAGCCCCGCTGTCAGTGGGATGCCAGATTGAGATCAGCCAAAAGCCTTACTGCGAATGGGAAAAAACTACATAGGAAGCTGGTTGGTCGGGTGGCAGGCTTTGACAAATAAATGTGGTGAGTTATTCCATTATCTACCACTGAACAAGGTTTGGATGAGAAAAAGAACAAAGAGACTCAGAGACATCCATTTGATCCTTGGTCAGGTTGATACCAAGTTTATTGACTAAATGATTTTGGTTGCTCTGCTGGTGTGCTCTCTCTCTCTCTCTCTCTCTCTCTCTCTCTCTCTCTCTCTCTATTCATGTGATGTGAGGTGATGAAGCATTGCTAACACATCTAAACCCTTTACATGCCTACACCACTAACATGTGGTAGAGATTCGCCAATTAAACAGCCAAAGTGACAAACCCTCGAGGCCACTGCTATGTCTGTACACTAATGCATACTAGCGCTGACCCCTGTCACCATGGTTAAGCCAGATTATATCACCACTGACTATAACCATATCGTCACAGTTTAAGCATAACTTTTTATATGCAATACATTTATCTGACACTCAAACTGTCATGTAATATCTTAATTCTACATATGTTGTAGTGAAATGTGTTTGTTCATTATGTATTATGTCAAGGCAGTGATCTCAAATTGAGGGCGTTAAGTTATTAAAAGCTTTGAAGGCATAGCTCTTGAATTGCTTTCACATTAGTTGTGGTGCTGTGCAGACAGATGACATCAAAGACCATTTTAGAGAACAAAAACAAAATATGTTAGTTTTCAGTTCAGCTGTTTGTGTGGATGACAATCGGTGTGAAATACAGGAAGAAATTTGATTTAAAGACACCATGCAGAGGTTTCTGCAGCAAAGCACAACTGGTCTTACACATTGAGATTAATAACTAAAGGGAGTTTGGCCTATATGTGTAACCTCATATTCATACCTCTGTGAAACAGGTTGAACAATTTCCTGTTTCTACAGTCACCAAAAAAAAAAAAAAACGCTGGAAATTTACTTAAAAAATATTGGGCTCATTCATAGATTTATAAAGAAATTTGATCGTAAACGTTACATTCTAGCTCCCAAAGGGAGAGGAGCCTGACAACCCACTACTCAGGACCACCGATGCAAACAGGGAGGCATGGAATTGCGGCACGAGAAAAGGACACAAAACCAAATACCGTATAAAACAAAGCTTTTATTTTTGTAAAATACTAATATGAATAATAAACAATAATAACTTTCTGGGAAAAGGGGAGGGCTGGACAGACCAAAGCAAAAAAATAAACAAAAATCCCCACCCCTAACATGTACTGTCCCCCAATAGATTCTAAAAATCCCTGCCTGGCACACGGTCAAGGCGTGCTAACCAAACTTACAGCTGGTGGTCCGCCCAGATCTACCTAGTGTTTCTAGACAGAGAAATATACCTATGGATGTTATGTATACCCCAGGGTAGCTCTAAATCTACACCCCAACTCCCTGTGAAAAAGGAAGGATAATTAACACAAATTATAATGATCCACAAACAACAAATGCTCTCTCCTGCTGCTACAAATTGCAAAAATATGGAACACAAGCTAGGTTTATGAACACACAAAATAGTTTGAAAACTATTGTAAAATGTTAAATATTTATATCAAAATGTCAGAAAATTGTCTAAATGTCATACATATCTCCACATAGGGTACAACCAAAACCAGCACAAGTGAGAGTGAACTGGCCCAAAACTGGGCTTTTTAAAGAGCCCAGCCAGCTGCAGCCACTGATGAGTCGGTGAAGTTCCAGTTCCCAATCAGCTGTAGAATAACCAATCAGCTGCCGGAACTCTCACAGAAGCAATCTTGCCTGGTAAATAAAACAAATGACTACCAAAACAAAAATGACTACAAAACGAACCCAGAACACTGGGGAGGTAACAGCGTGCATAAGCAAAAATCCACAGCAAAGTCCATATTTATAAAAACTGTCTTTAACATGGAACAGTGCTTTGTTCCACGTCAGGGTCTGAGCAGAGATTTGAAACTATTTAGCTGCACACAATCTAACACTGTCTGTATTACTGAGCACTAGTGGATGATGAAGACTCTAAGCTCTCTACTAGATGAGGTTCCTTCTCCTTCAGTAGTTTGTAAAATTCTGCTTTTACGGCTGAACCTCCTGAGATCAGCACCATGTACAAGATTCTCATCTGTTTTCTGTGGGTATTCTCAGCATGAACTTCACTCCACATTTCATCTGTAATCATCTTTTTTGACCTTAGACAGTCAGCTATCGCCATCACAGACGTGACTCTCTGAATGAGTTCATCTCTATTGTTGTCCACAAATTCAGATTCTGATTTAAGCAAAAGAGGATCAAGACACTTGTTATAAGAGTTGATACATTTATGATATACTGTAAACAAAATTATATTGAATAGTGAAAATTTAGGATTCAATACCCGTGTCCTTTATGATAGCAGTAGAGTCAGTACTAGAATCTGATTCTATTAAAATAAAACAAAACATTTGATCACTGAGAGATCTCGAACATCATGAACATCTCAACAAATGAGAAGTGAGTGAGCCATTAAAAAAATATACAAATCTGTATAGTGTCAACAACAAGCTTTATTCACAGATGAGTTTTATACCTGTAAAAAAGATTTGGCGTGGTGTCCAAACTGTTTTCTCTTTATCAGTTCTATCCAACAGACCGAGCTTTATCTCCTCAATGTTTACATCCAGAATCACTTCAAATGTGGGATGAAAGTTTGGGTCGAAATCAAACTCAAACAATTCATTCTGAAAAAAAAATGGGATTATCTAGAAACATGTTTTTAAGCACACATTTTCCTCCGTTCAACTGAATTCAATCTGATTGCCGATTATGAAAGTATTATTTATACAGTATATCCTTAAACAATAAAACCTTAATAAAATATTTTAAATTAAAACTTATTAAAAGATTATTTAAAACAGTTTTTTATTATTATCTTAAATGTACATTATAGACCCTTTTACAGCTCACGTGATCAAATAGCCTGCGCGCGCATTTGGGCAACAGAAGTAGTGTTATTCCCCATTGGTTCTAACGTGGTAGCAACTCAGAAAGTTTATTAAAACGGTTTCTCAACATCAAAATGTCCCGTTGTTGCGTTTGGTTGCACTAATATAATATACTAATATACGTATATATGTATCTGGCAACTTTATTTTTGGCCATCTGCTAACGTCTTTTATCCACTCCACTATAGTACACGGATCTGGTAGCTGTGTTGAAAATGTTGATAAAGTCAATTTTTTTAAAATAACTTACTGTTTGTGTTGCTTCACTGTTGATTCTTACAATACTTCCGTTGCCTAAATGCGCGCGCATACGCTGCCACGTCATCATTGTGTACAAACAGTAAAAGGGTCTATAAACATCCTGAACAAAACTTCTAAACAGCCAGTGTTGCCAGATCTGCATAACAAAACCAGTGCAATGGTCATTCAAAACTAGTCAGAATACCACAGATTTGGCAACATTGTGCACAGCGTCTGTTGCCGATTTCTCTGGATGAATATACTCAAGAATTATTTTTAAGGTGTTATACTCTAAGAATGTAGTTTCTCATGCTGCATTTACATCAACCACGTTGGAGGCGTCAAAATTGCGTCTACCGCGCCTAGTTTGCTGCCTGAACAGTGTGAATGCATTCGCACGTCTAGAGCGAAGTAGACGCGTGGAAAAAGCAAGTATTTGATGCGCATCAGAGGCAAAATCCGCTTCTTGTGGGAGGGGCAAGTGCTATGCGGTTGTCTGTTTGCAAGATGGCTAATGTTGTTTGTGCATTTATCGAGAGAGTTACCGGTTTGTATTTGGTCACCTTACTATAGGGGGAAAACAAACGGCGCGGGTCAATAAATGGCACCGGTCGATAAACGTCACATGACTCAAAAGTGAAATGTGTATTTACAACTTATCAGTTTGCTCAATGTCCTCACTGACACTCTTCCAAGTGAGGTCCTTTTTATTCCTGTCTATATAGAAATAAGAACTTGTGTCGTATAGCCCCGGGTGACTGCTCACGGACAATATCAAGCGTTCCTTCATGTTGAATGAGTGACTCCGGGAGGGGCTGCCACCACAGCAGCAAGCAGGCTCTTGATTGGATTAACGCGACACAAAAAGTACTGCGTCAGACGGTCAGTTAGCGCAAATGGCGCGAATTGAGCATCTGGCGCGGTAGACGGAATAGAGTCTATCGCACCGTGCCAAACGCCTCATCTGCGCCGCGAGACTTCCAGACACGTGTCAACGCATCTTCACATTGACTTAACATTGAAATCACTTGCGCTTAACGCCTCTACCACGGCTGGTGTAAACGCAGCATCAGACAGGGTTTAGATTAATCCAGGACTTGGCTTTGTTATATTAGGACAGTAGTTTTTACAAACATGCCTTTTAAAAAAACATTGTTGGTGTGCATGTTGAGACAAAACAATCGCACAGATATATTTTAAGATACTATACCACTATATTACTATTTTTAAGATAGGCTACTATAATGCAACATGTTTTTTAAATTAAGGCAGTTTAAACATGCTATTTCGTCTAGGATAAGCCTTGTCTGGGAAACCACCCAAAGATGTTTAAGATATGAACATATACAGCAGGTGGGATCATTACTTACATGATCAATTACGGTGTTTACATGACAGTTACATCTACAAAAAGATGTTTTGCATTGAAACATAGCTAATGATAAATTACACATTATGTAAGAACAAAAACCCCAATAAAATACTAAATCAAGATAGATCTGTTTTTAAAGTTATCTCATAGTCATAACATTACCTCTGGTTGTACTTTAAGTCCCTCTGGTAGACAACACAGACTGTACTCTCTACCTGGAGTCAGACGACATTTTGAACTGGTCTGAATGTGACGATTCTCCTTGTGTTGGATTTTTACCTTAATGAAAGAACAAAGAAGCTGTCAATTTCAGTTATGAAAGTCATATTTCACTGCATGAATAATTTGCATAGGAGAAAATATAATAATATTGAAGTAACAATAACACTTGCAGTTAGGCGTACAGTACCTCTGACAGCGGGACATTCCTTGGAAGCAAATGGACATCCAGTATTTTCTCTTTCTGTTTCACAGATGTTGGACGGACAAAAAACAACACTTGGGACCGAACAGGAGACTCAGGGTATATGATCTTTTTTATGAGTCCGAACAGGGAAAACTCAGTGATATTAATAATCACATGAGTGCTGCTCACATTGAGGGGCTGCAACACTTCTACATTATCACCAGTGATGTGTGCTACAGCCAAACTGACTTTATTCTCCTCTGTAAAAGACATTTAACAATTTGAAAACAGTTTAAAGTGATTTAATAAAAATAGATTTGTTCTATTTTAAAAGGTTACACTTTATTTTGATAGTCCACTGTAGACATTCTACTAACTATAAATAACTTTGCAACTACATGTCAACTAACTTTCAATAATTTGCAACTATACGTCAACTAACTTTAATTAGAGTATTAGTAGACTGTAATGGTTGGGGTTAGGGAAGAGGTTTGGGTTAGTGGAATAAGTTGACATGCACCTGCAAAGATAGTTTTAGTCAGTTGAATGTCTGTTGAGATATCATCACAATAAAGTGTAAGTAGATATTAAGCAGACAGTCTACTAATTCTGTAAAGATTGGTAGTTGATATGTAGTTGCAAAGTTACTTATAATTAGTAACATGTCTAAAGTGGACTGTCAAAATAAAGTGTTACCTTTTAAAATGTAATTTTAACATATGTCATATATTTAATGGGTCGTGTACATGCCCCAGAGCACAATGCATGGTGAGGCTTGTGTACAGGTGACCCAATATGAATACAGCTTGTGTCAAGTCCTGATCCTTTAATCTTTTCCCTGTCCCATCCAATAACAGACCAAAGTGTCCATTAAAAATCAATGCACAGACATACCTGAGAAAATTTCACAGTGTGGGAGATGCAGTTGTGAGATTGAACCTTCAAAACAGTCAATGTTGTACAAGGGACCTGCAGGCTGCATCTGACCCAAACCATCTAAGAGCCGTGGATCCCAGGGCATGATTTTATACAACATCTCTCCTTTGCCCTCCATTACAAACACAAGGTTTGTCAAACTGCACTGAAACTGACCAGCATGTGGAGAAACAAACCTAAAGGACAAAAACACATCATTTAGGATTAAGGTGTTATGAACAACTGAATACGTCATATGAATGTTGTATACCTGTGTGTATTTTCCCCTTTGACTTCATCTCTATCAGTGAGTTCAGGTGTGAACATGGAGGTCTGCATTGAAGAAAGAAACAAAACAATTTATTTAGTTGAATATGCCATTTTATATTGGTAAATTATAATTCCCAATTTTATTAATATTATTTTAACAGATTAATATTTTAATATAAACGTAAAATGTTACATTGACCTAATCTCTGGCCTAATCACAGCCGTGCTGATATAGTGTAATATCACATTCCTACTCAAACGATATAGCGTTATTAACAAGATGTGGTATATTATCATGAATGAGATAAATCCAATGCTCAATAAAAAATACTAGATATAAAGACTGACAAATTAATTCTCTAGGGGAGGCACTTGCCAATCTGTGTGCATGTGCAATAGGGCAACCTCAAAAATGTGAACTTGAGAAACAAAAGTTAATGTCAGATTTAATTGTTGTTCAGAAATAGTTTTTATATGTTATTGTGATTTCAGTGAGCAATTGATATCTGTCTCTATTCAGGTAGATTTTGATTTCAGTCTTGCATGACTGAAAAAACTTCCCTGGGGAGTTGCAAACATGACCACAAAGTGGTACAACTTCCCTAAAAGGACTTTGGTGATACTCACTGTTGGTCCAGGTGCTTGTAATTTTGAGGAAGACACAGGCACCAGAACCTCTTCCACTATAAAACAAAACTGAATTTACATGTTGTTTAAAACAATGACAGGGTTGCTCATAAACATAACATACTAAACCTAATCTCTTTTTATTCATGACTGCTTCTTGATGCTGCTCAAATTCCTGCCAAGCCACAGATCGCAACTCAACAGTTTACATTTATACATTTACAGGATGTTTATAAACTAATGAAGCCCTTTATAACCTTTCATTTCGCCATGATGTCCCATTATTTATATGCCAACCTCAGTGCAATAAAAGTGTAACGTATGCGTCACTGCGCAGACCAATTGATTTATGACATCAAAATACTACGAGAATGAGCTGCTTCAGAAAACAATGAGGTTACTGTCACAGTATCTCAATTGGTTTAAGTTATTACTGGTTTATATTATTGGTAGTATTACAAACAGCAGTAATTTAGTTGTTATAAACAAAAATTCCTTACTGGAGGTTCCCCGGAAGTGCCCTGAGGGATGGCAGCATGATAGCAAGGCTCTCTACATAGCAAATAAAAACCCACTGCAGACACAGATGTAGTACATAAAAACTGAATAGCAAAGATATAAGAGTGTTATTGTAACTAAACAGGGAGTTAAACATGCAAAGTCGAAGAAACCGCGAAGGAAATACCAAAATAACCGATGCCTTCAAACCTAGCCAGGGGGCTAATGTTAGCCCGAATGCTAACTCGGATGCTACCAGTGACTCGGTGACCTCCGAAATATTAAACGAAATGCGAGGAATGAGGAAAGAAATAAACGAGAAATTTGGAAGACTCGAGGAATCAATTAAGCAAGTGAAAGAAGGTATTAAAGGACTTGAAAAACGAGTGGATGAATCCGAAGAGAGGATTGGAATCACTGAGGACAGGTGCGAGCGATCAGACAGGTTGCTGACATACGTGCTGAAAAAACAACTTCAAACGGAAGAGAAGTTAGAAGATTTAGAAAACCGCTCAAGGCGCTCAAATGTGAGGATCTATGGATTACCAGAAGGCACGGAGGGGAACCAAAACATGATTGAATTTGTATCAGCAACACTGAAAGAAATTCTTGATCTCCCTGATGATTTAGACTTGGGCATAGAGCGCGCGCACCGGTCATTGGCAACAATACCAATGAGTCCTAACGCGGCTCCACGATCGATCGTGGTGAAGTTTTTGCATTTTCAGATGAAACAGCGGACCTTACAAAAAGCATGGGCTACAAAGGACCTGCAATTCAACGGTAGTCACATCGCAATGGATCATGACTACTCAAATGCTGTACAACGTAAACGTAAGGAGTATAAGGATATCAAAAAGCAGCTGAAAGAACGCAAGATCAAGTTCAGGTCGCCTTACCCAGCGATATTGAAAGTTCAGCTAAAGGACGGTGAAGTGAGCTACAACTCTGCCTGGGAGGCTGCAGAAGGACTTCAGCATCTGGGAATTCGTGCGAAGCTATCAGAAACTGAAATGCGGGAAAGAGACTTGTGCAAGCTGGGCTGGCTACCACGGAAACGCGAGCAGACACAATTTTCAACAGCGTTGGTAGAAGATATTGAATCACTCTCAAAATGAATAAAACTCTATGTAAGTAAAGTGAACTGATTTGAACAATGCTCTGAATTGCATCAGAGACTTTTGATACAATGACTCTCCTTATTCTCGTCGGTATATAGCGGTAAGATGTTCGACCGTGTTCAGAAGTTAAGTTACAATAATAGATGTTTAGTAAAACGATGTGGTTCAGAGGGGTGGGTTGAATGCAAACGGCTGACCTTTGAAGGGGAATTTCAAAGCAGGTACCTGGTAGTCATTATTAGTAGATTACCTGCTTCACTGCCTCTTACATCGGGCAGTGTAGGCCCAAGCACCAATAGGGTTGCTTGGATAAACCTTTGAGTTGCCATTAAATGGCAAAAGTAACCCCGCAGTTCTGGGGTAAAAGTTGTGAATTTGGTTATGTTCTTATGGTATCCACTGTGTTATGTTTGATGTTCTTTTATGTTTTTTGCATAATCTTAATTTATGGTTGGTTGAATTATTTGTTTTTTATTTTTTGTCACAATGGTAAAAGAGCAGGGACTACAGCAATATCAATAACATTAATAAGTTATTTCCTAAGAACCATTACTAATATGAGGGTGATTTGTGGACCAAATAGGAAAAAGGGGCACTTAACATAATAAGATAAATGAGGGGGTATAAAGTAGTTTCATATAATGTGAAAGGCTTGTGTAACCCAATAAAATGTCGCAAGATTCTGGACCAACTTAAGCAAATGCCTTCGGATATAATATATCTCCAAGAAACCCATTTATCAGATGATGAGCACAAAAAATTAAGTAAGTCTTGGGCCTCACAAGTATATTATTCTTCATGCAGCTCCGGCCATAAAAGAGGGGTAGCGGTTCTAATTCATAGATCAGTTCAGTTTTGCTTGGGTCAAATATTCAAAGATAAAGAGGGGAGATATATTGTAGTGAGTGGTACAATAGATGGCGTCTGGGTAACTTTGTGTAATGTTTATACACCAAATGACAATAGACCACAATTTATTAAAAACCTCTTTGGTGTGGTAGTGGAAAAGACAAAGGGTCTTTTACTGATAGGGGGTGATTTTAACTGCTCCATTTCTTCGTTACTAGATAAATATCCATCCTCATATTTACCTCAGACATCAATGGCCAAAGCTCTTAAAAATATGTGTGAAGAATTAGGGTTCTTAGACATATGGAGATTTTTACATCCCAAACAAAGAGATTACACCTTCTACTCAAATCCTCACAATACATATTCTAGGATAGATTATTTTTTCATGCCAAAAAATGAAGCTCATAGAGCAAGGGAGTGTGCAATACATAATATTTCCATATCTGATCATGCACCAGTATCACTGACATGGGAAGTTGGCCAAAGAATCATAAATAGTAGATGGAGGTTAAATACATTTCTACTGGGAAGACCAGATATTAAAACGTATATAAGACAAGAATTTGAACAGTACCTAGAAATGAATGATAATCCAGAAATATCACCAATAACGTTATGGGAGGCAGCGAAAGCGGTGTTAAGAGGGAGAATTATCTCAATCGCGTCCAAATTAAAAAAACTAAGGGCAGAAAAACAACATACCATGGAAAAGAAAATTAATTGCTTAGAAACACAACATAAACAAAACCCAACACCAGAGAATTTAAAACAACTTAAGAAGGCTAGAAGGGATCTAGATGATCTAGTCACAGAGAAAGTAGAGAGGAATCTAAGATTCCTGAAACAAAAATTCTATGAACAAGGAAGTAGAGCTAGCCGTTTGCTAGCCTCCAGCCTGAGGAAAAAAATTGGTTCAAACATTGTGCAAAAAATAAAAACCAATATTGCTGATAAACCCTTTCTTTATAAACCTACAGAAATTTCAGAGGCCTTTGCCAGTTTTTATAAAAAACTCTATTCCAATAATGACACATACATAGAACAAATAAAATCATATTTACACAAAATAAACCTCCCCATAATGGATCCTGTATTATCTCAGGCAATCGATAATCCCATAACAAAGGAAGAAATAGCGGAGGCTATTAAGGAATTAAAGAATAACAAAAGCCCAGGGACAGATGTATATACAAATGAGTTTTATAAAGCATTCAGTGATATCATAAGTCCCCTATTAGAAAGAACATACGCCCATATTATGGAAACAGGAGAGATGCCTTACTCGTGGAGGGAGGCAATCATCTCAGTAATTCCTAAAGAGGGAAAGGACCCGACAGATTGTGCTTCATATAGGCCCATCGCCCTCCTTAATACTGACTGCAAAGTATTAACATCTATACTATCTAAACGTATTGAAAAAATTGTTACGCATCTGGTAAATCCAGACCAGACAGGGTTTGTGACTGGACGACATTTACAGGACAATATCCGTAGGGTACTTAATATTATGAGTTATAGTTCCTCTCAGCAGCTCCCATGCATGGCATTGGCATTAGATGCAGAGAAAGCCTTTTACAGAGTTTCATGGCCATTCCTGTTTGAGGTTTTAAACACTTTTGGATTTGACCCTAATTTCATAAAATGGATACGCATGTTATACACTGACCCACAGAGTATGGTCCGAGTTAATGGACATTTGTCACAGCCATTCCAGTTAGGTAGGGGGACAAGACAGGGGTGCCCCTTATCTCCACTGCTCTTTGCAATGACCATAGAGCCTTTAGCGCAGGCTATTAGGGACAACTCATTAATAAGAGGACTGGAGATTAACAATGATATTCATAAGCTGTCCTTGTATGCAGACGATGTTCTAGTATATATTTCGGATCCACTAAAATCAATCCCAGTATTAATGAAAGAAATTAAACAACATGGGAATTTATCAGGATACAAAATAAATATGAATAAAACTGAAGCCCTCGCATTAAACTCCCATATCTCCTCTCACATAAAAGCATCCTTTCCTTTTAGATGGCCAAAAGAAGGTATAAAATATTTAGGAACAATAATTCCCTCTAACTTAGACAAATTATATGAGGCCAACTATCCCAAGCTTATGAAAAAGATTGCAAGTGATCTGGATAGGTGGTCAACGCTGCCTCTTTCTATGGCAGGAAGAATTGAGTCAATTAGAATGAACATCCTTCCGAGACTGTTATTTCTATTCCAAGTATTACCCCTTTCATCTCCAAAGTCCATGTTTACATTATTAGACAGATTAATATCCAGATTCATTTGGGAGGGAAGAAGACCCAGAGTGAGGTATAAAGTCCTTCAGCTACAAAAATCTCAAGGGGGGTGGGCTCTTCCAAATTTCAGATATTATTGGTTAGCATCTCAGTTAAGAGGACTAATAATATGGATTTCAGATAAGTGTGATACAAGATGGCTAGAAATTGAAAAGACGAGTCATCCAAATATACCGTTGTCAGCCATTCCTTTCTGTGGGGAAAAAAATTAAATTTAGGGAGATGGGCAGAGACTACTCTTTTAGCATGGAAAGAGGTTCAGCGGACTTTTGGTTTCTCACCTGGGGAGTCTGCACTAACGGACATCTCATATCTAAAAAAATTCATGCCTCTACAGCTAGATACAGGTTTCCAGAGGTGGAGACTGTACAATTTACGATATGTACATCAATTGTTTGCAGATAATACAATGAAAACCTTTGAACAGTTAGTCCTGGAGTTTGGTCTGCCAAGAACCGATTTTTACCGTTATCTTCAAGTAAGAAATTTCCTCCTTAAACACCAAAATTCAAAGGAAATCTTACATGAGCTGTCACCTGTAGAGCAATATTTTAAGAAAATTCAGCTAAATAAGTTAACGGGTAAACCAGTATCTATACTATACCAAGCCCTAAACGATATGAAAAAAGATAATACTGAATATATTAAACGTAAATGGGAAGAAGAATTTAATGAAGAGATAAATGAGGAGACGTGGAGAAATATCTTTATTGACTTACACAAAGTCACAAACTCAGTTATGTGGAGAGAATTTAGCTGGAAGTGCTCGGTTAGGTTTTTTAGGACACCAGCAGTAGTATCCAAAATAAATCAAGTCAAACAGCTCACTGCTGGAGAGATTGTGGTGAAACGAAGGCCAATCACACACACATTTTTTGGTCCTGTCCTAAACTAAGTTGTTTCTGGAAAGAGGTATTTGATGTAGTTGAGAGAGTATTGGGGGTAAAATTAATTAGAGAACCTGTGATGGCCATACTTGGGGCCAGAATTAAAGAAGTCAATTCAAAAGATGGAAAATATCTGCTTCAAATTCTGTTTGTAGCTGCAAAAAAGCCATCACTGTAAACTGGCTCAAGAAAGACGCACCATCCTGCAGTAAATGGCTTTCTTTAATTAGAGAAATATACATTATGGAAAAGATAACACATGCTCTTAGACTGCAACAGGCTCTATTTCAAAAAAGATGGGCAGCGTGGTTAGAAGGAATGTCTTTAGAGTGGGATTAGAGCCACTATTATGGTTCATATAATTAATATTCATGTATAAGGTATACACTATTGTATGTCCTGCTATCTCTGTTTGACTTAATTTTTGGATGTTTTGTTTGATGCTCATTGTCATCGCAAGAAAATCATAAACATATGTGAACATTTCATTTACTCTATCACCAACCCTTTTTTTTTTTTTTTTATTAAACACTTTAATTGCTTGTTCACCATGTTAATTTATGTTAATTTATTTTTGTAATTTTGGCCAGTCTGTAACGAAGTACTGTATGAATACATGTGCTGTAGGCCGCTGTCACCAAAGTTTGTTCAATAATAAAACAATAAAAAATTAAGTTGCAAAAAAAAAAATTCCTTACTGTATTCTGGCTTCAGTTCCTCCTCTGTTGAATCTTTGTCACGTTTAAGCAACACAGATGTCCTCCAGCTAAAGAGAATAACAGTGTGCAGTTTACAACAAAGTTATTTGTGTGCAATTTGTTGGAATTTCTCTTTTGGAAAGAAATAAAGATTCAACAGATGAAACAGAAAACAGACAGATTATATATAAACTCTTACATGTTGAGCATCCAATCCATGTGCATTAATGATTCCTGTAGGGTCTGGATTACCTCCTGTTGTAATGTCAATATGGCTTTTATCCTGAAACAAAAACATTTACCTTTATATTTTCTTAATCACCTTTCACTGTAGATTGATGGTTAATAATTATTTAAGGATTTCAATACAAATATTCAAGCTTTAACAAATTTTACCCAAGTTCACTGAGACTGGGACAGGTCTGGATGAGGGAAATGATTGTGTGGACCAGTGTGTCACTCAAGATGTCCACCTGCAGATTAACTTTCTTTAAACCAGATGAAGAGCGCAGGACTCGTAACAGAGCAACAACCTCTTTATCAGAACCTTCAGGTCTGAAATAATAAAACACAGAAAGTAAGAAACAGAAAGATTCAAACAGCAGTAAAGCGCTAAGTTGTATATTTTAAAAATGTTTTAAGAAATTTTAAAAAGTCAAGTTTCTCACTCTTGTGTACATCTAATGAACGTCTGCAGAAGGTCTCTCCAGTATATTGTGCAAATCGCTGGACGAGGACAAGTCAGAGTTAAATCTAAGGGTATTGGTCTATTTATTGAGATTTTGGAGCAGCTAACAGACAATCTGCAATACAAACAGACAAAACAAACTTTAATTTTGGCCTGTGCTAAACATCAAGTCTTGCATATAAATTTGAAAATATAAACTTTGCATCAGTGGCATGAATGAATGATGTGATGTTAAATGATTATAGTTTCTTACGTGACGACACCGTCTTTAACTGATCCAATGATCTCTGGACAGCTTCTGTTCTGGTTTTTATCCACTTTTATCCTGACAATTAAAATAAGGTTTTTCATTTAATAATTACAGAACTGCATCTGTGTTGGCAATAAATGGTGTTGTCATAATAATCACGCTAATGGCCATTACTGGCATACTTTCTGCATGTATTACAATAATGTTTATTAATGTTTATATGTTCACAATAATTTTAATCCATTACATCAGCTGATTCATAATCTTTCTGTCTCCAAGAGCCAAGATGAAATCCCCAACATCATCTGAAATGTGATCAACTATCAACCTTTGAAAGTGAACAGAGACATTATCAGACACTCATCCTGTTTGCTCAATGTAAGGTGTATGTTTCATGTTTAACATCAAAACTAACATGATCTAAATAAATTATGAAAATGTTGCAGTATATTGTTATGTATTTGTTGTTATGTATATGTTGCATGATCAAACAAACAGTCTGATCTTCACTCATCACAGCTCTTCACAACTACACAATGCAGGCTGAAGTATCTTCAGATGATCAGATGTAACATTGAGTCTCAGGTTTCTGATGCGTTCACAGCACTGAAAACAAAACTGCAGCACCCAGCAGTCTGTCTTGTTTAGTGAAATGTTGGACAGATCGATCAGAACCAAATCTCCCAAAACTTTCCCAATGAAGCTCCTCTCATGAAGCTCATAGAGACAATGAAGAATGAACATCATGTTTTCATGTTGATATTTCAGTAAACACTGATGGATCCATTCCTTCAGCTGGGTTTCTATGTTGATACTAACAGTCACATTGTGCTTTTTAAAGAATGAGTCCATCATTTCATTCTTACAGAAACCACAGAGGAACAAAATCACAGATTGTAGCTGCTTTGAATTTCTTATTTCTGAATCTCTGTTTGAAAACTCAGCAGCAGACCAACAGGACAAAGCCCATCCTCTCTCTACAGTGTGAAGAAGCTCTCTGACTTTCTTCTGAGACTCATTTTCATCCAATAAGACAAAGTACAGAGCAGTGAAGAACTTCTGAAAGCTGAGATGTATGAATCTAAACATTGTCTCTTGCTGGATTCTTTTATCCAATAGGAATTTGTTCAAAAATGGATTGTTAACTGGATCTTGGACTGTTTCTTGGATGTTTTTCTCATCAAACAGAACTTGTTGTTCCAGCATCCCTCTCTCTGCCAGTTGACCCAGACTCCTCAGCAGGTTTGGGACAGACTCGTTCAAACCCTGACAGTGATGCTCCAGTACAGTGGACACAAACTCAACATACATGGATGTGGTTGTTTCCAGACCTCTTATATCTGCACCATCATTGAATCTTTCTCTGATAACTGTGCAGATGATCCAGCAGATAACAGGAATGGAGCAGACAGTCAACAGGGTTTCATTTGACCCAACAGACTCATAAGCCTTCCTGAAGAGTTCCTCATCCTGAAAAAACTTCTGGAAGTACTCCTCTATCTTTTTTTTAGAAAAGCCAACAATTGTATTTGTGAAACATTGAGGTCTGTTGATCAAATTGTTCAGACTCTGTGTAGCTGAAGATCTGGTGGTGACCAGCAGGAAAGAGTCAGGCAAAATTTGTCCCTTCAGCAGCGCACAAACGGAAACTTCAGGCGGGGCTTTCTGGTGTAAATCAGTGGGTGGCGGTTTGTAAAGAATGTCTTGTGTGAATCTAAGCTCCTCAAATCCATCAAAAATGAAGAGCACTTTTGACTCCAGTAACATCTCTGAGATCTCATTTGAAGTTAAACTGAAACTCCAGCTCAAGAGATCAATCAAACTCATCTCTTCAGAGAAACACATCAGCTCTTCACACTTCAGATAAAAAACTAGATTAAATTTTGCTGGATATTTTCCAGATGCCCAGTCTAACATGATCTTTTGTGCTATGGATGATTTGCCGCTCCCAGAGCTTCCTTGGAGAATAACAGCTATTGGATTAAGTAAATCTCCAAATAAGTGATCAACACAAATTTCAGTTACTGGAGGAAAAGGAAGCTTGTCTCTTTGAAAGATCACAGGTTCAGTATACAAGGCTGCTTCTGACCGGTGATCACCAGAAAAGAAGGTTCTCGATCTCTCCATCTCATACATTTGTATAACTGACATCTTATAACGACCCACCATAATCCAAGATGATGCAATGTCAGGCCCCACCGATCCCTGCTCCATAAAAGAGAGGAAAGCAGATCAAAAACATAAAGTGCACGGACACAAACTTAAACAACAAATGAGCTCTCGTGACATTTTCAGTGAACATGTAAAACAAACACTATAAAGTAATGTCTTGAATGTACAGTACTTAGAAAATGTATGGAAACTGATTGCCTAAAAATGATCAAGCAAATAAGTTAAAAACTTTTGAGTTTATTAGGCTTACTACAACTTTGTACTTTTTACTTGTGTATTTTTAAAGTTAACAAAATACCTTAGTACTGATCACTTAGTTTGTCAAGTTCATCACTTAAATTTACATTTAAGTTAAGTAAACCAAACTCAAACAAAATCTTTAACCTCACAATTCTACAATTCATATTACTAAAAAAAAATGTGGAAACAGATTACCTTACATTTCTGAAGTAACCCTCATTCATAATGGTAAATGGACTGCATTTATATAGCGCTTTTAACAGACCTATGGCCATCCAAAGTGCTTTACAAGTTGCCTCACATTCATCCATTCACTCACAAATTCATACACCGACAGAGGTCTCAGCCTTGCAAAGCAGTGTGTAGTTTGTCGGGAGCAGCTGGGGTTAGGTGTCTTGCTCAAGGACCTCTCGATACTTGGTCCGGTGGGGATTGGGATTGGACCACCAACCTTCCGGTTTGTAGAAAACCTACATGAACCACTGAGCCACCGCCGCCTCTAATAGCGAGATACATTGTAAATAAAATTAGTTGGCGGAGCCAGGGGGTGGCCACGACCACCATGGACATAATCATTTCCACCCCACTGGCCACCCCGTTCATAATGGCATTTTTAAAAATGAACATAACTTTTAAACACTAAAGAAACTCGATCATGTCTACTATCATATTTGAACCGCAAAACTCTCGCGACACTTACCTGCACTGAAAGTTTCCACCCTTCATAAAAAGTGAATGAGAAGGTTTTACAGCACAGCTTCGTTTCCTAAATCAACTTTGAGTGTTTGAGCAAAACACCATATTAGGTCAGTTAACCTTTTCACGCGTACACTGTAAAAAAATTCAGTAGAAATTGCAGCTGGGTTGCCGGTAACTTACCGTAGATTTAAATTGATGTTTTTTACTGCCAACATTTTGTTTAAAGTTAAATGAATATCTTCAGTCTTTGTCTTTTTTAGTAAAACTAAAAAAACAGTATCAAGCAAAACATTCTGGGAAACAAAATCTGTAGCAAAAAAACAGAAAAAGGTTAATGATGATTTTGGTTCCCAGAATGCTTTGCATGAGGCTATTATTGTATAGTTTTATTCTGTAAATATAAAGATTTATTTAACTTTGAACAGACTCTTGCCAGTAAATACACTGTAAAAAAATCCGTAGAAATTGCAGCTGAGTTGCCGGTAATTTACCATAGATTTACATTTATGTTTTTTACTGGCAACATTTTGTTCAAAGTTAAATGAAAATTAAACATTTACAAGTCTTTATCTTTACAGAGTAAAACTAAAAAACAGCATCAAGCAAAACATTCTGGGAAACAAAATCTGGACCAAAAAACAGAAAAAGGTTGATGATGATTTCTGGTTCCCAGAATGCTTTGCATGAGGCTGTTATTGTATAGTTTTATTCTGTAAAGATAAAGACTTGTTAATATTTGAAATTTATTTAATTTTGAACAAACTCTTGCCAGTAAATAACATAAATGTAAATCTACGGTAAATTACCGGCAACCCAGCTGCAATAACATTGAAAATTCTACGGAATTTTTTTACAGTGGTAAATCTACGGTAAATTACCGGCAACCCAGCTGCAGTAACATTGTAATTTCTACAGAATTTTTTTACAGTGTAGGTTTTGTAAAATCCTATCTGTCTCCGTTATTTTAACGGCTGTTTTGTTTCCATGGCGACGCATAAAGCTCGTCACTTGAATGTGCACTCTTTCCTGCATACTGGCCAAAAGGCATTTCTTTTTTATTACAAACATTCTTATTTGCAGAGATGGACAAAACCACAATAAAATATTACAAACATTAACTTACAAACGGGTTATGCTCTGTACTAATTCGTTTTAGTAAAACATTTTTAAAATATCAGCATCGTACATACAATAAACCATCCAAATTCACATATTTTTACTTCTAATGTTTATTGACCTATTAGCTATTATTTACTTTATTTATTGTTTATTTGCTAATGCTTTGAAAAGTTTTACTTTACCATGATAAAACCGCATCAAATCACCGCTTTGCATTGATATGTTGACATTACTCTGCATTTATGAACTCTACATTTCATTGTGGTGTTTATGACACTAAATAAAACCATCTCGTGTCTAAAATCATTGTATGAAAAGCTGTTTTATTGAGTATAAAACAGGTGCTTGACAGCCCTACTGAAAAATCCAGCTAAGACCAGCATAAGCTGGTGAGCTGGTTTTAGCTGGTCTCCCAGCTTGGTTTTAGCTGGTATTGCTGGTGAAGCAAGCTGGTCTAGCTGTGTTTTGGTCACTCTTTAAGCTGGTCTAGCTGTGTTTTGGTCACCTTTTAAGCTGGTCTAGCTGGACTTAGCTGGTCTAGCTGAAAGACCAGCTGACCCACCAACTTGACTAGCTTTGCCAGGCTGGGAGGACCAGCTTAAACCAGCTACTCCCACCTTAAACCAGCTAAAAACAGCTAATGCTGCCCTTAGCTGTATTTTCCAGTAGGGAGATAAAAAACACATAATGGACTTAAAATTTATGGTATTACAATGAGAATCTCTTTCATCGCACCTATGCGACAGCTGATTTAAATGCGACAGTGTACGTCACATTTAGAAATCCCACACAAACATTACAGTGTAGATAGCTGTGAGGATTAAAATTTATTTTATATATAACAGAAAATCTATAGATAAATTTACCCCAGTACATTTAAAACATGGTAATTTTTAAATGTTTTGCTTCAGTGTTTCTATGTCAGACAATCATTAAAATGCAGAAAAAAATGAGAAAGGCAGCAGATAATTCTGTTTTAGTAAAATGCATTTCAGTAGCCTACATAATTGACACGATTTTCTTTATACCTTATAGTTTTTTTCAGCAATGGGAGATAAACATTCTGGTTTCAAAGTAAATTTTAAACGTTTTATTTGAAAAAAGTTTAGAAAAACATGAGGTTGAATTATGCACTCTAGGGGCCAGTCACACCAAAAGCGTTTATGGCAGTTGCAGGCGCCTTTTTTGAATGATATTCTATGGGCAGGGCGCGTTTTTGAAGGAGCGCTGAGAGCGGAGAAGCGCCCGACGTCATTCGGGTCTTTCCATTGTCCAATCGAATGAGGGGAGAGGCGGGCCTTACGTTGTGGTGAGGGAAGTTTACAGTTGCTTTGAAGAACCGGACTCCACTCGCTCACTCTCTCCTGTGTGTTTGTGCACCTCTCACCCTCAAACAAGGTCAGAGCAAGCGCCCTCTTTTAAAAGTATCTGCTATTATGACAGGAAACAGCAAAAGAGCGCTCACGCTTCAATATTTGATTGACAAGACAGCTGACTCGGTGGTTGCTTAGCAATATGAAAAGCCGCGTCGCACTGCTCTTTTTTTTTTTTTTAAAGGCAGTGCGTCGCGCCTTGCGTTTGCAAGCGTTTAAAGCACTTTTGGTGTGACTGGCCCCCTTGGTTGGGTTAAAATCAACCCAATCGGCAACCCATGGTGGGTTAAACTAACCCAGCACGTTGGGTAACACATTTTAACCCAGCAGGCTGGGTTGTTAAAAAAAACCATTATTAAAATTATTGGGATTAATATTCTGGGTTTGGGTTATTTTGCTGGGTTATTGTTTATAGTAAATCAAACCATTGTGAACAACAAATAAAGGTTTATTTGACTGCAAAATCACTACAAATTCTAATATTAAATTTTTACAGTTGGCAGTTGCAAAGACTGCTTACTGACATTAAGTATAATTATATTTATTAAATATCATAAATTATGCACATTGAAGTAACAATGTAAAAGGTTGAATCAATTGTTTGAATGTAAGACAGAATTTGTAATTTACAGTTAATAAATCAAATACTAAAATGTACATAAACAAAACTACAGCAGTGTAGGAAAAGAAACAACGTAATTGGTAAATTAAAAGTAAAATCATTCATACTGTAGATGTGTAAAGTTTTTTAAAGAACAGGTGTTTTAAGTTTCACAGTATGGAATGAATTTGACTAAAAATACTTAATTTATTAAAGTTACTCCTCACGAAAAAGATGTACAAAGGAATCAAACAGAAAACGACAGACTACAGGAATTCCCATGTAGAAGCACATTGCCTGGGGAATTTAATTTCAAACACGTAAAATGCCTTAAAACCATAGACTGTAAAAAATATGGACGTAGTGTCCGTGACCGTTGGTTTGTGAAGAGCATTTTTTAAGCTTAAAGTAGGCGGTGCCTGCCGTCGCCAGTTTGGACGAATTGCAGTTTAAGTCACTTCCATATTGGCTTCATCAGAGAGACCAAAAGGGTTCCCCCTCGCTTAAAACATACCTCAACAGCTGCAAAAGTGTGCTTTGTTCCAGAACTTGCCATTAATAATTACAAAAGATTGAGAGATCTGCTGCATGTTTCCCATTGCCAGGACGAAAGGAAAGGGTTTCAAGGATTTTGTCCAGAGAAATCTACAAAAAAAGAAAAAACTTTTAGTGGTCAGAACTGAATGATCAGATTTAAGTATTCAGAAAACCATGTGGGCCAAGTGAATTATAAATTTTATTAAATTATAAAGGCTTCCTTTTGCATCCTTGGACGCATTACCACCACATGTAAGATTTTTTTAAAAAAATGAAATGGTCTGTCGTCAGTTTGCATAAGACTTTGGTGTTAAGCTTCTTTACTGGCATAACTGTTGTGCCAACAACAAAGGCTGCAAACCACACAAACTGACAAATAGGATGATCTGACTATAAAGAATAAAGTGTAGCAGATAATTAAGACATTCCCAATACATTTTAAATAGGAATTATTACATTTTATACTTACTGGCTGAAGTTGTATGAAGGCCTTGCTAGCCAATGGATGGACGGAAGACCTTTCGACCAACTATGCAGACTCTAGGAAGAAGAATGGGAAAAATCGAAAAAACAACAACATCACATCTAATCTCTACAAAAACCATAATATCTCTGAAACAGTAGTCAGTCACAGATCAAAGGGTTGGTCAAAATAAATGTAAAATTACATGAGACAACGCAAAAATATTATGAAATTAATATAAATTAGTACGTAAATACGGCTCAATAACACATATACCTGTAAATTCCATGTTTGTTAACTTGTTAACCATAGTCACTTCCACACAGCCTCCGTCTTAGTGACAAATATACGGTTATGTTTTCAAGTTCATGTCCAAACACTTAAATTATTGTCTCATCTCAAAAGAGAGGACCAAGCCACATACATATAAGACACCGATTCTTGGAAACGCAGTTTTGTACTCATTTATCGACGCGTTAACTGCCATACGACAGTGAATTGAATGTGCTGTAGAGATGCGTGGTTGGCGGTTACAGCCGCGGATCGGGCGGATGACGTGACAAAAAAATAATATTTTAATTAAATTCGGGCAGGTGGCGGATCGACTGCTTGTTATTAGCTGCGTCCCAATTCAAGGGCTGCGACCTTCTAAGCATGCAACCTTAAAAGGTGAGCACTCTGTCTTTCAAGGCTGCAGCCTCAGAAGTTCTCGAAGAGATGGTCTAGCCTTCTGAGGACCCATAAGTTGCGTCACCTGTTGCACGGAGAGGCATCCAGCTGCAGCCCCGCAGACTCACTTCTTGCTAGTGTCGCTACTCGATCTGTACAGCAATACGATCGGTTACGCGCATGTGCGAAATTACATCACTTCCTGTTATCGCCGACGTTTTACGACAGTTTGCTCAACTGGAATCAGTTTTGTTTTGCGCTTGTGTTTGAATCTTATTGTGCCTTTATAATTAGGGGCCAAGCACCAAAGGTGCTGAGGCACCTATTGGAATTGTACTTTCTTCTTCTTCTTAGGCATTGGTGTCTATGGCAGCCCTATGAACCGTATGTAGGAAAATTATGAAATTTGGCACAGTTGTAGTGGTGGTCATAAATAGTCATGTGGCCAAAAATGGGGTCTCTAGGAGTAACTCTATAGCGCCACCAGCAGTGCAAAAATTCAATGTTCAAATGGTTATAACTGCAGATCCGTTTGATCTATGAAAATTCTACTTATACACGTGATTGCTCTCATCACGCTTATAGTTTTTAATGCCTTACAGTAAGACTCCACCGGCCATTTTGAAATTTACAGTATTTCGTTTTTTTCGCTACTCCTCTTTCAAATTTGGTAAAATTGTTATGAAATTTGTCACAGGTGATCTTTGGAGTGAGCGGCATAGAAATGACTGAATACTTTGTCTGATATTTATTTTCTTTGTGAAATTGTATTCACTGGTTTATGCCGATTGCAACGATACCTCATTTGTCATTTTCCATCATTCTGTTCATGTGTTCATGTAAGGCATATGGTAAATGATTTTTTCGCTACTCCTTTTTGCTACGCCGAGTGAGTGAATGAGTGTGAGGGAATAAATTCATTTATAAATAAATCTGTTGAATAAATCAGTTTTATCTTGTGTTTTTGTCTTACAAACATTTGTTAAAATATGCTGCAATAAGAACAGTTCAGCAGAACAAATCTTTAGAAAATTAAATTAAATGTAAACAAACACACACACATATCTCTATTTCCTAAATGAGGTGTAACAACTGTAATCTATATAGTTAAATTTTGATAAATTCTCATACATTTTATTTTGTGTCACATAACCTAAAGATAATAATAATGTGTCACATAACCTGGTAAATATTATTTTAGTGATTGCTTAGGACAACAGTGCCACAAAAACAAGCCAGAGTAAGCAAACTTACATACATAACAGACATTAAACAAGCAATATTATCAATTTACAATTGTTAAAGGGCAGACATAGTTGCAAATAACAAGACTCGCAAGTAAAGCGCTATGATAACGGTAAGGATAGCGTTAACATCCGAAACTGCCGTAAATCGTTGGACATATTTCAGACAGGAAGTGACGTCACTTCACACATGCGCGGAACCGATCGTGTTGCCTGTACGGATTGAGTAGTGACAGCTAGACACCAGTGGATGGACAGCTGACGTCATTTCTGTATCGTCATTCACTTTTCAAATTTGACGCGCCATGCAGATTTCAGTGGTAAGAAAAAATAAAAAACTAACGATGATTTATATGTCATGTCAGAATTCAAATGCACAAACTAGCTAGCCAGTTCTGAGGGGCAGGAATGAGGTGTGGTGTGCACAATGTGCAATAGTTTATTTGGAACTGTTCGTGTGTTATTTTCTCTTATTACACGGCTCTCTGGAATGCTTGATTCTGATTGGTCAGTTGAGACATTTGCAGGTTCGTTCTTTTCAAATAATAACCGCTCCAAAGTAATAACGCATAGCCGGTACTACTTGTACGATTAAAATCGCTCCGCGCCAATAAAGATCAATAAAGATAACTGTTTGGCGCCATCTTGTGGCAAACACTGGACTACCACAATTAAGAATGGAAAATTTTGACATTAATTTTAACATGTACGGAAAAAAAACAAAACATTTAAACAGTGGATAGAAGAACGAACAACGACAAGACACAGAGAGCTTACTGAGACTGAACTTGACAAAATAGAGCATGACAGCTACGAAGCCAACACACCAAAAAAATACAGAATGGGCATTAAAACTTCTCAAAGACTGGCTAAAAGAGAATAAAATGGAGACAGACAAGTATGAAGCAGAGGATCTTAATAAGGTATTACGATCATTTTATGCATCTGTGCAAAGTTTCGCAGAATGATAAAAATGTTAATTTAAAAAACAAATATGCCCATAAAATGTTTCAAATTCATATTCATGCCCGGTTTTTTTTCTTATGTGAAAAGTAGCCGTGTAAAAAGCGGCTTCGCGTCGGGTCCTGATCACACTGTCGGGGCTTATTTCCCGATAACCGGCTGCCTCTACATTATCCCTTACTTGAAATAGGAACTTCCCCCACAACCTTACTGGTCTGACTGTTGCATCTTCATTCTGGTGGTCAGATTTGTCTAATTTTACTAAGATGTGGGTAATTTCCAATAAATATTGCAAAACAATGAAGTGTCAAATTTGATCTGGATTGTTTGGTAAATTGTCTGATCATGAATCTACATTTATTTTAAAAGCAGAAGTGATTACATTTAAAAAAAAATAATAATTCAATTTCCAAATGGCCAAGGCAAAAAACTGTGGTCAATTAACATGTAAAAGTCTGTTGTATTTGTCACAGGAGTGACGATTTTTGAGGAGGAACCAAAAATTGGGAAGTTTTGGTTCCGCCCGGATGTTTCCGCCCGGACCGGAAAGAGCAAACACCGGACATCCGGTGGCGTCGCGAACGTTGTAATCAGCTAAACTACACACAGCTGGGAGCTATTAAGAGGAGCGCCGGGTGATTGGAGGAGAACAGCACCCAGGGGAGTATAAAAAGACAAGTCAAACCACAGTCTTGGCGGATGTTATCCACTGATGTGTTGGTGTGTATTGTAGTGCTGAGTTGAGCTCGCCTAAATACGCTATATTCGGATTGTTGTATTGCTCTCTCTCCACGTGTGGATTATAGATCAATGGAAATGAGGACATCGAAGACCTTAAAGGTGAAGCACTAGCCGGACACTGACATTGTTTGAGAGAAACGGAAGGAGGGGAAAACTTACCACTGTGAGTATATATCTGTGGGAAAAGTGGTGTTTGTGGCTGGAAAGCGCCCTGTCTAGCTGCCTGAGTTACTGTTGGCATGAAGACAACCTAGGACGAAGAAAGATAGAGATCGTGAGTAACCAAAACCCTTGAAGTGAATGTTGATATACAGATTGGATTGATTCATTGTTTGAGTGTTCTTAAAGAGAGAGATCGAGTGGCCCTACCCCTGGTCCAGCGTGGTGGGTGAGCCGAAGGTTTCCGTGGGAAAGCAGCTACAGCAACGACAGCAAACAAACGCTAGGCCATCTACCATCTCCCTATTTCTCGCCCAGAGCGATGTGGAAGAGGACGGGTGTCTATTGTGTGCACTGAGCGTGGTGGGGTGAGTCTTTGGAAATTTTCACTTGAAGTGGTGCTGTGTAATGCCGTGTATTGCAGTGTGAGTGCTGTGTCTTGTTTGACGAAATCCCGTTCCCAGTCACTCGTCCCGGGACGGTGAAGAGGAAAGAACGGCGCTAGAAAACCCTGTATAATACTGCTGTAGTGTGCTTTCAGTTCCACAGAATTACAGAGTGGCGGCGAAGAACTGTGCGAGTAGCAGTGTGTGTGAGTACTGTACCTATTATTGTTAACTTACCTGTGTTCTTTCATCATCACAGAGTAGAGGCAGGAGAGATCCGCTGGCCCGAGGTCTCGACGAAAGGGCGCCCCGGTCCAGTTTTCGATTGACCAACGGGTCTCGAGGAACGGGCAGCGTTCGACCCGGTGTGCCGGCGTGGTTCTCGCCCCTCTGTTCATCAACGAGTTCGCCGAGAGGGTCTTGGCCCCCGGCGTCCCAGTACAAACCATTGCTTAATCGCCGCATTGCAGAAACTAGCCAGCGTAAGCTCGCGACCCCTGTAAGTCTCTATGTAACTTGTTACGTCTGTTGATTGACAGGAAAGCGAGTGAGTTGTGAGAGCTGTGGAGAGAAAGGGAGCCAACGTTGAACACTGAGATACTGAACTGTGGAAAGAAAGAGAGCCATACCTACCTAGAAGCTGCAATCAGCGCAGAGGTGAGCAACGTCTTGAGAACGATTCATTGTGTCCCTGTATCCTAGCAGCCATCTGTGGAGAGGAAGAGAGCCAATGTGAACACTGAGATATTGAGCTGTGGAGAGAGTCATACCTACCTAGACGCTGTAATCAGCGCAGAGGTGAGCAAACGTCTTGAGAACGATTCATTGTGTCCCTGTATCCTAGCAGCCATCTGTGGAGAGAAAGAGAGCCAATGTGAACACTGAGATATTGAGCTGTGGAGAGAGTCATACCTACCTAGACGCTGTAATCAGCGCAGAGGTGAGCGAACGCCTTGAGAACGATTTACTGTGTCCCTGTACCCCAGCAGCCGTCTGTGGAGAGAAAGAGAGCCAACGTGAACACTGAGATATCCAGCTGTGGAGAGAGCCATACCTACCTGGAAGCTGTAATCAGCGCAGAGGTGAGCAAACGTCTTGAGAACGATTCATTGTGTCCCTGTATCCTAGCAGCCATCTGTGGAGAGAAAGAGAGCCAATGTGAACACTGAGATATTGAGCTGTGGAGAGAGTCATACCTACCTAGAAGCTGTAAACAGCGCAGAGGTGAGCGAACGTCTTGAGAACGATTTACTGTGTCCCTGTATCCCAGCAGCTGTCTGTGGAGAGAAAGAGAGCTAACGTGAACAATGAGATATCCAGCTGTGGAGAGAGCCATACCTACCTGGAAGCTGTAATCAGCGCAGAGGTGAGCGAACGTCTTGAGAACGACTCACTGTGTCCCTGTATCCCAGCAGTCGTCTGTGAAGAGAAAGAGAGCCAACGTGAACACGGAGATATCGAGCTGTGGAGAGAGCCATACCCATCTAGAAGCTGTAACCAGCGCAGAGGCGAGCGAACGTCGTGAAGTCGACTCACTGTGTCCTCGTGTCCTAGTTGGAACCTGAGAAGGGAGAGAGAATAAGGAAGGCGAGTGAGTCAACGAGCAAGGACCTGTGGAAAGTAGGCGGTGCACCGCTGTGCGCCGAGTCAAGGTACAACAACAGAGAAAGACCCATACCAGCACTCATTGTGTCTTTATTCTGCCTCCAGGAAGGAAGAGGAGCGCGCCACGAGTAGAGGGAACCCGAGGCAGGAGCCCGTTCCCCCACGTACGACCCCCCCCACCCTTAGTCATTCATTGGGCCGTGGCCCCCCTGGAGGGCAGAACCTGAAATTAGTTTTAATTTCCCCTTTCCCAGTTCCCCCTATATTTTAATTATTTAACTCAATAAAGAACATTTTATATTTACTTGTGCTCGTTGTTGTCTGGTCATTGGGTTGGTTTTGGGGACCTCCTCGAGGTGGAAGTTTAGAAGGGGCGTGGTTTATACAACTAGTAGCCAGCCCCTGGCCGGTGACAGATTTTGGCGTAGTCGGCAGGGCTTCCACCTCGAGTTGAGTAACCAGACTAGCCCAATGACCGACAACGCAGGGCCCGCAGCCCAACCCCGTGCGGTGCCTGTCTTTATGGGCAGCCCTTGGGTCCAAAAGTATGGAGGAATAGAGTCGGGAATACGACTAACAGAATGGAAGGCCCAGTTGGAGTATTTAGCCGACCTGCAAAGCCTTAGTGTAGCCCAGCGGCTCCAGTTCGTGTTAAACTCCCTAGAGGGAGAAGCGCGGCGAGAAGTACAGGCCGCCCCTGAAGCTGTCCGAGCCAGTGCCCAAACTGTATTTCAGTTCCTTACCGAGCAATATGGTGACCACACCCCCGTAGCTGTCCTCCGTTCCCAATTCTTCAATAGTAAACAAGGCCCCCGACAACCCATTAGAGCTTTTGCCCTGAGACTGCGAGAGCAGTTCACCCGGCTACAGGCCCGCCGCGATCATGGATTGGGAGATGGCGAGACTTTGCTGCGCGACCAATTCCTCCTGGGGATGAAAGAGGGCCCCGTGAGACAGAGTTTGAGGGTCCAGTTTCGCAGAGACCCCGACCTCACATTTGAAGATCTAAGGAAGGAGGCGTTAGCCTTGGAGGGCGATGAGGTCGAGGTGAGTGAGACCCCAGTATGTGCAGCGGTAAACGAAAGCGTGCCACCACCACCAGAGCGCACGGATTGGAAGCAGGCTCTAAAAGTAGAACTGTTGAAGGATGTCCGGGAGCAGATGTCAGAATTATCCAAAACTCTTCTGGGAGAGCTGCGCCAAGGTAGGGCGCGGGAGGAGCCAAGGCCGGCACCCCGAGAGCGAGTATACTCGGAGAGGAGCCGAGAGCCGCCGGGACGCCCAAACCGCTATAATCGACCCCGTTTTGAGTGGGATGACCAGGGACGACCGATTTGCAATCGTTGTGGTGAGCCCGGGCATTACAGTCGTCAGTGTGGGCCTCGCAGGGCATCTGAAGGGGGTTTTTAGGACGACCGGCCACAGTGGGTCGTGTGGCCGGGACCCCTCAAGAAGACCCGGGAAGAAGGAACGGTTCAAGGCAACAGATGATCGGGCACAGCCCGGTGGCAGAAGTAAAAGTGTGTGGCAAGTGGATTCAGTGCCTGGTAGATACGGGCTCGCAGGTAACGATGTTTGCAGAAAGCCTCTCCAAGGAGATATTCGGACGGGAAGGAGTACAAGGAGCGGAGGCCCCCTGGTTGACATTGAAGGGCGCTAATGGCCTGGAAATCCCCTACATTGGCTATCGCCTAACGGATCTAGAAGTGCAAGGGGTAGTCGTCCCCCAGAAAGGTGTGGTCATTGTGGAGGATAGGTGTTTAGGCACCCACAGAGCCCTATTGGGCATGAACGTCCTTTCTGAGTGCTGGGAGGAGATATTCCGGGCTAGGCCTGGTTCAAGGATCTCACCTGCCGAGAGGCCCAAGTGGGAGCGCGTGGTGGCTGACTGCCGCCGGGTCCAAATGAATCAGGTGCGTAGAGATCGGGAGGAAGTGGGAAGAGTAATGTGTCGTTTTGCTTTGTCTATTCCCCCTAGGAGCGAAGCTATCGTCTGGGCAAGAGTGCCCCTTCGGGAAGCGAACCCCGAGGAGTGGGTGTTGGTAGAGCCACACACGGATTGTCCACAAGTGGAGGTAGCACGGGGACTAGCGGCGGTATACCGGGGAAGGATCCCTGTGAGAGTGAGAAATGAGCACCCCTATGCAGTCCAACTATATCGACACCAACGACTGGCCCGGCTAACGACGGTCACGCCTCACCAGGTGAGAGAAGAAAGGGACGTCAGTTTTCGTCAGGTGTGCCCCACTGTGATCGAGGTGGCCCTGACCCAGATGGATGCCCCGGCGAGTAGCCAGGGGGGGGGTATGCCGAAACATCTGGCGGGTGAGTCACTGCAAGGGGATGACCTGGGACAGGTACAGACACAGAAACTGCAGGCACTCCTTCGGAAGTGGCAACATGTGTTCGCAAGGCATGATGAGGACTATGGGTGCACCCGGGTGGTGGAACACCACATCCCCACTGGGGATGCGGGGCCCAGCAGGGAGAGGTATCGACCGATCCCACCTACCTTATATGCGGAAGTACGTACACTTCTGCAGGGCATGTTGAGCCGGGGCATCGTCAGAGAGAGTAGCAGCCCCTGGGCGGCCCCCATCGTGCTCGTACAAAAGAAGACGGGAGCCTGGAGGTTCTGTGTGGACTATCGCAAGCTGAACCTGGTAACAAAGAAAGATGCTTTCCCTTTACCACGGATTGAAGACTCCCTCGCTAGCCTCACGCAGTCGGCCTGGTATTCCACCTTGGATCTGGCCAGTGGATATTGGCAGGTGCAGGTAGCCGAGGTGGATCGGGAGAAGACGGCCTTCACGACCCCATTCGGATTGTTCGAGTGGGACCGGATGCCTTTCGGACTCTGCAACGCTCCAGCCACCTTCCAACGCTTGATGCAACGCTGCCTTGGAGGTCAGTTGATGGAGTCTGTATTGGTATATTTGGATGATGTGATTGTGTATTCCCCAGATTTCGATTCCCACCTCCGGCACCTAGAGGAAGTCTTTCGAGCCATGGAAAGATACGGGCTGAAACTGCAGCCGGAGAAATGCCACCTGCTGCGGCGAGAAGTGAAGTTCCTGGGCCATGTGGTCAGTGCAGCGGGGGTGGCCGTGGACCCCGAGAAAGTCTCCGCCGTAAAGGAGTGGAATGCGCCGAAAACTGTGAGGCAAGTACGATCCTTTCTAGGGTTCGTGGGATATTACAGACGGTTTATTAAAGATTTTTCCAAGATTGCCAAGCCTCTTAACCAGTTGCTGGTTGGCACAGGACGAAGCCGGGGCCGTGGATCGCCCTCTATTAACTGGGGTGATGATTGTGAGAGGGCTTTTCAGAGGCTGAAGCAGGAGTTGTTACAGGCCCCCATCTTGGCGTATGCTGACTTTTCTAAACCCTTTGTCTTGTATACAGACGCGAGCAACCTGGGACTGGGGGCGGTATTGGCCCAACGACAAGAAGGAGCTGAGCGGGTGATCGCCTATGCGAGCCGAAGCCTCCATCCGGCGGAGAGGAATGATGCCAATTATAGTTCCTTTAAACTGGAACTGCTGGCCCTGAAGTGGGCCTTAAGCGAAAAGTTCAAGGACTACCTTTGGGGAGCTGAGGTAACGGTTATTACAGACAATAACCCTCTAGTGCATTTACAGACGGCGAAGTTGGGGGCTGTGGAACAGCGATGGGTGGCTCAGCTGGCCAACTTCAATTACAAGTTGCAGTATCGGCCCGGGCGAGAGCATACGAACGCAGACGTCCTTTCAAGATTGCCGGAGGCAAAGAGCCCCAGACGCCAGGGGTATCAAAGGGAGGATAGCCACGAGGAGGGCTATATGATAGGGGTCGTGGAAGCACCAGGAGGCCAGAAGGAGGCCGTGCCAGGGAACTGGGGGTGGGACCCCCGCCGATGGATAGAGAGGCAAGCTCAGGACCGGGATGTGCGCCAAGTGAAGGTGTGGGTGGAGCAGGGCCAGCGGCCCACGCCGGCTGAAAGATTAGCCCAGACGGAGACGGGGAGAAAGTTACTGGGACAGTGGGAGAAGCTGGAGCTACAGGAGGGGGTGCTTTGCCGGAAAACCCGCGACCCGAAATTGGGAGAAGAGGTGTGCCAGATTGTGGTGCCCGCCGACCAGGTAAATGCATTGGTCTCAGTCTACCATGACCAGTTGGGACACCAGGGACAGGAGAGAACCGTATCCCTACTACGTAGATTCTTCTACTGGCCGGGGCTGGAGGCGTCTGTGCACAACCTAATCCAAGCTTGCCCCCGGTGCATGTTGTTCAAGTCTAGACGAGAGGCCCGAGCACCGATGGTACCCATCCATGCGAAAGCCCCCCTCCACATAATGGCCATGGACTTTCTGACGCTGGGCCGCCCTCAGGACCGTTATCAAAACATCCTGGTCATCACCGATCTGTTTACTAAATACGCCTGGGCAGTTCCAACGCTTGATCAGACAGCCAATACCACCGCCACAGCCTTATGGCGCCATGTTTTTCAGACGTTTGGATGCCCCGAGTTCCTGCACTCCGACCAAGGGGCGAATTTTGAGTCCAAGGTAATCCGTGAGTTGTGCCAGTTGTATGGATGCACGAAGACCCACACAACGTCGTATCATCCCCAGGGAAATGGAGGCTGCGAGAGGTTTAATCAGACCCTATTGGGGTTACTGGGGACCTTAGACCAACAGCAGCAGAGAGATTGGGTGAGTGCTTTACCGAACCTTTTGCAAGCGTATAATAACAGTGTTCATAGCACAACGGGGTATGCCCCTACTTACCTGATGTTCGGCAGGCACGTGCGAATGCCCACTGACCTGGTCTTGGGGGTAGCAGCAGACCGGGAAGAAGTGAGTGTAACGGAGTGGGTGGGGCGCCATCACCAGCGCTTACACTTCGCGTATGAACAGGTGTCGAGGAGAATACAGACGGCAGGAGAAAGGAACAAACGGCTGTATGATCGGACTGCCCGAGATGCCCCCCTGTTACCAGGTGAGAGGGTCCTGGCGAGAGATAACCGGCGGCAGGGAAAGGGTAAGCTAAGCGACCGCTGGGAGGCTATCCCGTATGTGGTCTGCAAGCA
Source organism: Misgurnus mizolepis (assembly GCA_025389145.1). Lineage (NCBI taxonomy): Eukaryota > Metazoa > Chordata > Actinopteri > Cypriniformes > Cobitidae > Misgurnus > Misgurnus mizolepis. The sequence continues at coordinate 58,691,177 of JAIFKI010000002.1, forward strand.
GCAGAGGCCGGGACAACCGGTGTACACCATCCGACCCGAGGGAAAACCTGGCCCCGAACGTGTGGTACACCGAAATATGCTTCGCCCTTGTCCGAACTACCCTGAGGCCGTGATAGAAGGGCCCGCCGAGCCAGTACCGGAGGCCCCCTGGTTGGAAGGATGGGCTGTGGTACCAGGGAGACCCATGGTAGCGCTACCCCCGGCCGCCCAGAGGCAGCCAGAGGTGGCACCAGAGCCAGTCGAACCCCCAGTGGCCCAGAGGCAGCCAGAGGTGGCACCCGAGCCAGTCGAACCCCCAGTGGCCCAGATGCAGCCTGAGCTGGCACCTGAGCCGGTTGAGCCCCCGGCGGCCCAGAGACAACCAGAGGTAGTACCCGGGCCAGCCGAGCTCGATTCACCCGTAAGGCGCTCCCAACGAGAGAGTCGAGGACGCCCCCCTGCCCGGTACGGGGAGTGGACAACGCCGAGGCATTCTAGGGACTAGAATGTATTGGTGGGGGAGGATGTCACAGGAGTGACGATTTTTGAGGCGGAACCAAAAATTGGGAAGTTTTGGTTCCGCCCGGATGTTTCCGCCCGGACCGGAAAGAGCAAACACCGGACATCCGGTGGCGTCGCGAACGTTGTAATCAGCTAAACTACACACAGCTGGGAGCTATTAAGAGGAGCGCCGGGTGATTGGAGGAGAACAGCACCCAGGGGAGTATAAAAAGACAAGTCAAACCACAGTCTTGGCGGATGTTATCCACTGATGTGTTGGTGTGTATTGTAGTGCTGAGTTGAGCTCGCCTAAATACGCTATATTCGGATTGTTGTATTGCTCTCTCTCCACGTGTGGATTATAGATCGATGGAAATGAGGACATCGAAGACCTTAAAGGTGAAGCACTAGCCGGACACTGACATTGTTTGAGAGAAACGGAAGGAGGGGAAAACTTACCACTGTGAGTATATATCTGTGGGAAAAGTGGTGTTTGTGGCTGGAAAGCGCCCTGTCTAGCTGCCTGAGTTACTGTTGGCATGAAGACAACCTAGGACGAAGAAAGATAGAGATCGTGAGTAACCAAAACCCTTGAAGTGAATGTTGATATACAGATTGGATTGATTCATTGTTTGAGTGTTCTTAAAGAGAGAGATCGAGTGGCCCTACCCCTGGTCCAGCGTGGTGGGTGAGCCGAAGGTTTCCGTGGGAAAGCAGCTACAGCAACGACAGCAAACAAACGCTAGGCCATCTACCATCTCCCTATTTCTCGCCCAGAGCGATGTGGAAGAGGACGGGTGTCTATTGTGTGCACTGAGCGTGGTGGGGTGAGTCTTTGGAAATTTTCACTTGAAGTGGTGCTGTGTAATGCCGTGTATTGCAGTGTGAGTGCTGTGTCTTGTTTGACGAAATCCCGTTCCCAGTCACTCGTCCCGGGACGGTGAAGAGGAAAGAACGGCGCTAGAAAACCCTGTATAATACTGCTGTAGTGTGCTTTCAGTTCCACAGAATTACAGAGTGGCGGCGAAGAACTGTGCGAGTAGCAGTGTGTGTGAGTACTGTACCTATTATTGTTAACTTACCTGTGTTCTTTCATCATCACAGAGTAGAGGCAGGAGAGATCCGCTGGCCCGAGGTCTCGACGAAAGGGCGCCCCGGTCCAGTTTTCGATTGACCAACGGGTCTCGAGGAACGGGCAGCGTTCGACCCGGTGTGCCGGCGTGGTTCTCGCCCCTCTGTTCATCAACGAGTTCGCCGAGAGGGTCTTGGCCCCCGGCGTCCCAGTACAAACCATTGCTTAATCGCCGCATTGCAGAAACTAGCCATCGTAAGCTCGCGACCCCTGTAAGTCTCTATGTAACTTGTTACGTCTGTTGATTGACAGGAAAGCGAGTGAGTTGTGAGAGCTGTGGAGAGAAAGGGAGCCAACGTTGAACACTGAGATACTGAACTGTGGAAAGAAAGAGAGCCATACCTACCTAGAAGCTGCAATCAGCGCAGAGGTGAGCAACGTCTTGAGAACGATTCATTGTGTCCCTGTATCCTAGCAGCCATCTGTGGAGAGGAAGAGAGCCAATGTGAACACTGAGATATTGAGCTGTGGAGAGAGTCATACCTACCTAGACGCTGTAATCAGCGCAGAGGTGAGCAAACGTCTTGAGAACGATTCATTGTGTCCCTGTATCCTAGCAGCCATCTGTGGAGAGAAAGAGAGCCAATGTGAACACTGAGATATTGAGCTGTGGAGAGAGTCATACCTACCTAGACGCTGTAATCAGCGCAGAGGTGAGCGAACGCCTTGAGAACGATTTACTGTGTCCCTGTACCCCAGCAGCCGTCTGTGGAGAGAAAGAGAGCCAACGTGAACACTGAGATATCCAGCTGTGGAGAGAGCCATACCTACCTGGAAGCTGTAATCAGCGCAGAGGTGAGCAAACGTCTTGAGAACGATTCATTGTGTCCCTGTATCCTAGCAGCCATCTGTGGAGAGAAAGAGAGCCAATGTGAACACTGAGATATTGAGCTGTGGAGAGAGTCATACCTACCTAGAAGCTGTAATCAGCGCAGAGGTGAGCGAACGTCTTGAGAACGATTTACTGTGTCCCTGTATCCCAGCAGCTGTCTGTGGAGAGAAAGAGAGCTAACGTGAACACTGAGATATCCAGCTGTGGAGAGAGCCATACCTACCTGGAAGCTGTAATCAGCGCAGAGGTGAGCGAACGTCTTGAGAACGACTCACTGTGTCCCCGTATCCCAGCAGTCGTCTGTGAAGAGAAAGAGAGCCAACGTGAACACGGAGATATCGAGCTGTGGAGAGAGCCATACCCATCTAGAAGCTGTAACCAGCGCAGAGGCGAGCGAACGTCGTGAAGTCGACTCACTGTGTCCTCGTGTCCTAGTTGGAACCTGAGAAGGGAGAGAGAATAAGGAAGGCGAGTGAGTCAACGAGCAAGGACCTGTGGAAAGTAGGCGGTGCACCGCTGTGCGCCGAGTCAAGGTACAACAACAGAGAAAGACCCATACCAGCACTCATTGTGTCTTTATTCTGCCTCCAGGAAGGAAGAGGAGCGCGCCACGAGTAGAGGGAACCCGAGGCAGGAGCCCGTTCCCCCACGTACGACCCCCCCCACCCTTAGTCATTCATTGGGCCGTGGCCCCCCTGGAGGGCAGAACCTGAAATTAGTTTTAATTTCCCCTTTCCCAGTTCCCCCTATATTTTAATTATTTAACTCAATAAAGAACATTTTATATTTACTTGTGCTCGTTGTTGTCTGGTCATTGGGTTGGTTTTGGGGACCTCCTCGAGGTGGAAGTTTAGAAGGGGCGTGGTTTATACAACTAGTAGCCAGCCCCTGGCCGGTGACATATTGACAAAACGTTATAGTCCATAGGCTGAATTTAAGTCACAAAAAAATAGTGAAATGATCTGAACAATATATATTTTCAAGGTGGTTCTTGTAAATGCAGTTTGCATGAATTATTGATGTTATAATATTAAGCATATTATTGAGAATTGTTTTATGTAAAGAGATATGATAAAGATCATATTTCAATTTGCACACAGATTTTATATTATATAATTCAAGTCATAAAAGTAAAATGACAATACGGAAAAGACGTGTGCAATCAAGCCTGCAAAGAATGCTGGCTATCCACTGGTGAAAAACGAAAATAAATATGCTGTCTATCCATAGGTGAAAATATAAAATAAATATATGTCAATCCACAAACTAGCTAGCCACTAGCAGCTGGATGCTATTTCTGACTTATTAAAATAAATATGTAATCAGAAAAATATTAATTTATTTTAGAAAATATGACAAATTTATGTAGATTAAACTATTCAACAGTATATCAATTAATCAACCGTAGAAATATATGCAACATAATAATATTAACACAAAGGATAACTTATAATACTAAAACAGTGACAAGAAAAAGTTTTCTAATAAATTCACACTTTTATTTAATAAAGGTTTTAACTGTTTGGGATAGCCTCGGCTGTTAAGGACCCATTCTATCATTAACAGCGCGGAGAAATTAGGACACATTTTGAGGCTTCATTCTAAGCACCCTTTGAATTGAGACACAGCTCTTATCAATGCCGGCAAAAGAGGTACGTGGCAAACTCAAAAAATGGGAATTAAAAACATTGTAAATAGAAGGTCAAAAGGGTTGCCTGGAATAAGTCTTACAAAGTGCTGAATGAGGATGACACCAGTGCAGGCTATGTAATTTGTGCGTTTAATTTAGGCTATTTATTTATTTTCATCCCTGTGCGCCGATTGGAGACGGAGTTCACTGCTGATATTCTGAGAGCTTTCTAGAATTGCGGCTGTCATCAGCAGCGCCTTGCATCGCCCAGTTAGCGGATGGCGGGCGGGTGCGGTTTTGAAAACTGGTCAGAAGCATTGGTGCGGACGGATGATGAGTTTTGTGATGTGGTTGCGGATGAAGCCTCTAATGTGCTGCTTCTCCCTGCCGCTCACTGACAGAGATGCTGTCTCCGCGATCCTCCGTGGCCAGGAAAGTTAACTTGTGCTCGCGGTCTGTCTTTACATATTGAATGACAAGAAAGCAACTGGTTTGTCACTAAATTTAGTGTCTCCATTACTAAGCCGGAAACACTGTGCACGTGTGTGACACAAAAGTCGAAGTGGGGTGGCGAAGGTTTGACCCGATACTATTCCTTTAAATTAACTTTACACCAGTCATCTTAGTCTGTATAAGTAACACGTTGCTGTATCGCAAAATGTTATAATCTTGTTTATATTCATATGAAATGTTCACAAAAACATATAAACTTACCTAGAAACAAGTGGCTCTGTCCTTCACGATGACCGTTGCTGAGCACATTCAAACATCAAGGGCGCGAAGCACGTGAGCCTCTTCAAACAACCCAGCATAATAACCCAGCAGGTTTAACCCAACAACAAGAAAACTGAAACTACCCAAAAAGTGTTTACAGTTTGAAAAAATAACCCAACATTTTGGGTAAAAAAAATAACCAAGCCATTTTTAGAGTGTGACTATACATGTTATGTGAATTTCAAATAATTTTAATTAAAGTATTGTAGCAATTGCATGTTATAGATGATTGTGATTTTACACCTATAATACTTAAAAAGTATTTTAAGGTTGAATGACGATTGCCCTAACAAAATATGTCAACTTAAGCATTAAGCACAATTAAATACCAATGCCAGAAAACTATGAAATTCTTAATAAGTTGACTGATTTGATTAAGTAAAATATTCCTTTAGTCTAATTGTGTAACAGGGTCCCCCAAAAACTTGAGCTTAAGTTAATTTAATGTACACTGTACTTAAATCATCGAATGAACATTTCCGTCAGAGGCGATTCTAGGGTTAGAGCTTTAGGGGTGCTGGGCACCCAATGAGCTTCGCTGCCACCATTCACCCTTTTTTCACACAAAACCCCCACATATGTCTATTGTAAAAATAAATGTATCATTTTTGCGTTGGTTCAACTAAATCATAAATTATTTTTTTTGTTTTGAAGAACTTTCAGGCATGAAAACAGGGCAGGAGTGAAAAAGGTGAAAAGGATATTACCTCTCTAGGGGGGTCTGGGGGCGTGCTCCCCTGTAAGAAAATTTTTAAATTACATTAAATTTTGAGATGCATTTTTTGCCAGCCTTTTTACTTCTCATTAATGGCGAGCTAGCACTTGAAGTCTCCTGAGGCATATAAGGTTGCCAACTGTCACTATAAAATACAGGACAAAAGGTGGGCTACAGCAGCAGTGCGGGTATGGTTTTATGTAAATATACAGTGTTTTGTTTTAAGCCTTTGTCAAAATGACAAATCTCCTAATTTATATCTAAATATATAAAAATGTTATCCCCTTCATATTAATCTACATTTAACAAACTAAAAAAAAAAATTGACTAATTTGATAGTCAAACAGAACTGAAAAATAACAGATAGAATAACAATTCACTTAAAAAGCCACAGTTAATGATTTCACATATAACTTACTGGTGGTGGTGGTGGTGGTGGTGGTGGTGGTGGTGGTATACAGCAATATGTCGTTTGTTTCCACTCTGGTCTGGACAGACCACAAAAGAAGCACGTGTCGTCTTGTTTACATGACTCCTGATTGTTAAAATAAGTCTCAAATTAACCATAAACTTTAACAACAGAGACACATGTACTCAACTACACACTGGGACGCAGTTTATGTTTTGCGCTCTAGCGGTTAATAAACAGAACTGCATGCGTCTTGCGGAAGAACATTGGGTAACACTTTATTTTAAGGTGTCCTTAATACAGAGTAATTACCTCATTAAGTACTTTATAGTATACGGTGTAATTACATGCAACTAAATGTACTTATTATGTAACTAAGTTATGGAACAGCATGTACTTACAGATTGTAATTATGCACTTGTAATAAGCTGCAACTGTTACACATATGTAACAGGTTGAGTCTGTTACATAGCTAACTATTGGTGTAATAAAAGGTCTTGTTACATATGTGTTACAATATAATCATATTGAAAGTACTTTGTGTAGTACAACAAGTACCTACATATGTTACTAGTTACATAGTTCACAGTTTAAATACATGCATTAGCTTTTTAATTACATTTAAATTACATAATATTACACCGGGATAAGCTACGTAAAATAAAGTGTATCTAGTGTACTTAAGTGTACTTCATGTGTATCTACATACCTTATTCATCTGTAACAAAGTTTGAATTGACTCACTAGTTCACAGTTTAATTACATGAATTAGCTTCTTAATTACATATAAATTACATAATATTACACGGGGATAAGCTGCGCAAAATAAAGTGTAATCAGAGTTGTAATCACACTTTACAATATGGGTGCACTAATAATCATGAATTCATGCTTAACTAATGCACAGATAATACTGAATTAATGTATTACTAATGATTATCTAAGCTATTCATTAGCTATTCATTAATGATTGCCTCATTAGCAACTAATGAAGGGTCTGTCTGATTAATATATTAGTTAATATATGAATTGTTATTAATTAAATATGTAATTGTGGATTAATTCCATCATCACTTCTTTTATGAACTAATAGTGTTAATTAATTTGTTAATTACCACAATGATCCAAAGCTTTATAATACAGGTAAACAAATATGCATTAATATATTATTAATTTTAGCATTAGTAGTGTGTTAATTAATACAATTACTAAATAATGAGTAAATAATGATGTGCCTCAACAAGTAGAGTCACAACATAATGATATATTTGCAAACCATTAGCTGATGATTTATTAATAATTAATGACCATCACTAGAGTTTATAAAAGCTATTTATTAAACAGTGTTTCCAAAAACATTGCCAAAACACATTTCCGTAACACACTACATTTAAACACAACATTAAAACAAAAAAAATTATATAAAATGAAATAATTCAAAAAGAAGACTGATCAAAATTAGGTTTAGAAAAACGTTCAGATACCTCACAGATATCTTTGTTAATCTGGCACCCGTGCTAATACATAACACAAATGTACATTTTTAAGTCCAACCCTTTCAGTCTGTCAGTCGTAAAAATTGGATGGTAACAAACTCTGATAGAGGAAAAAAACATGCACAGACAAATCCAAATTAAACCCTGCGGCTCGTGACGACACATCGATGTCCTAAGACACTAAACGATCGGTTTGTGTGAAAAACCAAACAGTATTTATATAATTTTTTACCTCTAATACAAACACTAACCCCAGAGCAACACATTGGATGGTAGTATGCACATCATCGTTATGTTTATTTTTCACATCACCGTCTTATTCATCTAATGTTTAATGGCGGGTTGCGAAACAACTTTTTAGGTGCATACTGCCACCTACTGTATCGGGAGCCCCGTATAGTTTATAAGCGCCCTCATGCCGTGCACCCAGTACAGTAGGGGGCGGTATGCACCTATGAAGTCGTTTCGCAACCCTCCATTAAACATTAGATGAATAAGATGGTGAAGTGAATGCATGTGTTGCTCTAGATAGTGTAAAAAATGGATAGAGGTAAAAAAAATTATATAAATACTGTTTTGATTTTCACACAAACCGATCGTTTCGTGTCTTAGGACATCGATGTGTCGTCCCGAGCCGCAGGATTTAATTTGGATTTGTCTGTGCATGTTTTTTTTTGTCTATCGGAGTTTGTTACCATTCACTTGTACGACTGACAGACTGAAACAATTGGACTTAAAAATTTACATTTGTGTTATGTATTAGCACGGGTGCCAGATTAACACAGATATCTGTGAGGTATAGTGTTCACGCTCGAGCCGGAAGAGAAGACAATGCTGAATAAAGTCGTAATTCTGCTATTTTTGGACCAAACTGTATTTCCAATGCTTCAACACAATCTTACTGACCCACTGATGTCACATGGACTACTTTGATGATGTTTTTATTACCTTTCTGGACATGGAAACCATTCATAGATTTTTCAATGAAGGAGATAGAAAGCTCTCGGACTAAATCTAACGATAAAACATCTTAAACTGTGTTCCGAAGATGAATGGAGGTCTTCCGTGTTTAGAACGACATAAGGGTAAGTCATTAATTACATTATTTTCATTTTTGGGCGAACTATCCTTATTTAGTAGTCACGCTGTTCCCTTTGGGGGCGGAGGCGAAAACACAAGCTTATACAGTATGAAAATATACACAGACAATGACGCCTCCCGCTGCACGCTAGAATCTCCGAAAAAACAAGCCTATTTTAACTGCAAAATGTACGCTTTTAAATATACAAAAACTGCTATCTCAAACATGGAGAGGCTTCTTCGTAATCTCAACTAACAGATTCTGCAATAAAACGAAAATCACAAATTTTGAAAAAAAACTTTGTTTCTCATGTTTCTCATAATATTTTGTTAATTTACAGCTCTAAGGGTTAAAAATGTTATCCCCTTCATATTAATCTACATGTAACAAACTAAAAAAAAAAAATTGACTAATTTGATAGTCAAACAGAACTGAAAAATAACAGATAGAATAACAATTCACTTAAAAAGCCACAGTTAATGATTTCACATATAACTTACTGGTGGTGGTGGTGGTGGTGGTGGTGGTGGTGGTGGTATACAGCAATATGTCGTTTGTTTCCACTCTGGTCTGGACAGACCACAATAGAAGCATTTGTCGTCTTGTTTACATGACTCCTGATTGTTAAAATGAGTCTAAAATTAACGATAAACTTTAACAACAGACACACATGTACTTAACTAAACACTGGGACGCAGTTTATGTTTCGCGCTCTAGCGGTTAATAAACAGAACTGCATGCGTCTTGCGGAAGAACATTGTAACCGGCGCTACTTCTCTCCGTTAGTCTATGGACGAGTCACACAGGTACTGTGCTACTCCGCAGCACGCGGGTACCCGCCGAACTAAAATAATCAGAAAATAAACACTTATTATAGGTGTACCCCATGGTGATCAGTATAAGACAAAAACACAGCTTGAAAGATTGATTCATGATGTACTTGCTCATTATAAACATAACGTAAACATTTTGTAAGATTTGATAAAAAAGTTTCATCGCAACACTATATAACGGATTCTCACTCTGCGTGTGTTTCGCGCTGGATGATGGTCATGGTCGGGCTGATGCAGGTACAGAGAAGTAGAATAGGATGACACAATTTGCTAAGCGGGGAGGGTTTCTTTTTCATCCTTGACATATACATTTTAAACCACAAACTACGGAGTATGTTTTGTACATTATTTAACCTTGTCAAAGACGAACAAACATTTTTAAATAAAACAACATTTCTTACTCCAAGTTTTAGGGGTGCTGAGCCCCTTTTTAGGCTAAAAAGGGGCTAGCCTCGCCCATGATTTCCACAAAAACACACATCATTAAACATCCACAACATCTTAATAACAAATAAGAGCCCCTGTTGTTATTCTTTGACCAAACATTAATAATTCAAATATTCAGGCACAAAGGATTATGGGTATTCCTCACAGTCTGGGGGCATGGTCTGTAAGAATTTTTTTTTAATGGTTTTAAAGCACCAATCTGATGAATTTTCAGATGTGTTTTTTTTTGGCCAACCTTTTTACTTCTCATTAATGGCGAGCTAGCACTTTTTTGCCATTAATGCCATATTGAAGTCTCCTGTGGCATATAAGGTTGCCATTTCTCACTATAAAATACATGACAAAACGTGGACTACAGCAGAATTGCATACAGTGTATTGTTTAAAGCCTTTGTCAAAATGACAAATCTCCTAATCTATATCTTTTATACCTACAACATATGGTAGGTTTATAAATATTTTGTTAATTTACAGCTCTAAGGGTTAAAAATGTTATCCCCTTCATATTAATCTACATGTGACAAACTAAAAAAAATTATTGTCTAGTTTGAAAGTCAAACAGAACTGAAAAATAACAGATAAGAATAACAATTCAATTAAAAAGCCACAGTGAATAGAATTTGGTCCCAATTTAGAAGCCTTTTTAAGTTGCAAATAACATCGGTGCATTCCCCCATAAAGAATAATTATAATTTTCTCACCTTCCCTCTCAGACTCTACCTTCAGAACTTGGTCCTCGAAGAGTATTAAGTCTATCTCCAATCTTTATATAGATGGCAAGTTCGGATCATTTGCCCAACTCTCTCAACTATTTGATTTACCCACATCCCACTTTTTTAGATATCTCCAAATTAAACACTTTGTCCAGAAAAGTACAACCTCTTTTCCAGATTTTCCACTGGATGATGGTCATGGTCGGGCTGATGCAGGTACAGAGAAGTAGAATAGGATGACACCATTTGCTAAGCGGGGAGGTTTTCTTTTTCATCCTTGACATACAGTATAGATTTTAAACCACAAACTACAGAGAATGTTTTGTACATTATTTAACCTTGTCAAAGACGGACAAAAATTTTAAAATTAAACAACATTTCTTACTCCAAGTTTTAGGGGTGTTTTAGCCTAAAAAGGGGCATGATTTCCACAAAAACACACATCATTAAACATCCACAAGATCTTAATAACAAATAAGAGCCCCAGTTCTTATTCTTTGACCAAACATTAATAATTCTAATATTCAGCCACAAAGGATTATGGGTAATCCTCACAGTACTTTATACTCGTAATTTTAAGTTCATTACACTTGTATTTTTTAAGTTCATGGATGTTAAAAAGTTGAATGAACTATGATTTATTAAGTGAATTGTCCAAAATACTTTAAAAACTATTTCCTTGATTGTTTAAGTAAAGACAACATCTGATTTTACAGTAAAGTTTTATACTTACAATTTCGACACAGTAACTTCCAGGTGCTTCTAAAGTGCAAAAGAAATTCACAAATTAGAAAATAAAACACCTATTTCCAACACCTGCAGCATAAAAAATATTCACAATAATATAAATTTAGCTTTAAAATAATTACATTTATAGGTTTAGTCTCTTTTTATATTGTTATTTTACTCTTCATAAAACATTTTTATGTTCTTTGAAATACCTTTCAGTAAACATTTTGAATTCTTGTTTTTTTTAATCAAAATATGAGTTAAAATAACGTCTCCGTTACGTATGTAACCCTCGTTCCTTGAAGGAATCTACTTCGAGAACTACTAACATGCCAATGAACTTGGCATGCAGATATTTGCATCTGACAGTGCCGCCCTGCCGCTCGGGTATTTAAAGGAGGATCAGGTGCAATATCATTAGCTTGATTTTTCGCTGAGAAAGCTGGTAACAGTGCACAGCCTAATTCAGCAATGGAACAGAACTGTGGCGACGGGACGTGACGTCTCCGTTCCCTTCCTTCAGGGAACGAGGGTTACATACGTAACCGAGACGTTCCCTTTCGGTCACTACGACGTCACGTCGTGACCGACGTATTGGGAAACCCTACCAAAGCGTCACAGAAGCTGAACCCTTCCAGTGCCTGCAAAAGCCCTCCGGCTGCCACGTAGGGGGCGGATGCTAAGGCTTACTGCAGAATGCCAGTCACTACCTGTTCCTTAACCCACGACAGTGACTAGGCGAGCTGGGAACCGAACTCATCAGGCGGGACTAGAACGCTGCAGAACTACCCTTTAGGGGGTCTACAACATGGGTGACATCATGAGAGCTTAAAGCATAACGTGAAAACCTTCTTAGTAGTATTTCATACTAGGGGAACGCGAAGCGTGCTCCGCTAGGGGAATGTGGTAAGAATGTCCACGAAATACACGCATAGAGACCCACAGGGGGTGCAATGCAGGTGCCTAACCCAGGTTCACATGGAAACATCTAGTGAGAGGCTTACAGTAGGGATGGGCACGGATATTCGAATATTCGATCGGCAATAATAATTCGAATTTAAAAAATGCTATTCGAATGTTTGTTTGTTTTTAATGTGCCACCAAAGGGTTACGACTTATTTAATGCTTTTTAACTTCATCTAAACTGTCTTTTTACAGACTTAAATATAAAATATACATGAACATTAATTCGTATGTATTTCTGATTGTTTGGCAATGCAGATTGCAGATGAATTTAAGTGTTTCTTTTTATCTCCGGGTTTTGCGCCGCGCCATATTTGGCCACTGGCTCAGTGAGGGCTCACGTGTTATTAAACGTGCTTCTCTGCCGCCCGCATCAACACATCATGAGAGATTTGTAAGCTTTCTGTTATAAAGTCTACTTTATTTTGTTAATAACGAGACAGATACGGAGAACGAAATGAAACGGAGAACATTTATTATATGCGGTGCTCTTTCGAAAATGAACCGGATAACTGCACATGGCAGTTTAAAAGCAAAGCTCTGTCTTTGTGAAATGTTGTTATATTAAGCTAACGTTAGTAACTTTGCACAGTCAACAATAATGTATCGAGCCAGCTTACGTTATTTGTAAAATAATAATACAGATATTCAATCTTGTTCAATCCGTCTGTTGCTTTTATCGGATAACCATCATCACAAGGAAGAGTTTTCTCCGCAGCACCGGCATTATATGTATCCAGTCAGAAGAACAGGCTTTCACCGAAGCAGGTAGGGTAAATACGGTTTTCTTTATTCACAAATACATGTCAAAATAAACTGAGAAGATATTTATATGGCGTCTGAGCAGTAGGTTATGTAGATGTGTTTTTTTTGTTTGCTCCGGGCTCTTATTTGGTGTTTTGAGTCTGTTTAAATGATGATAACCTACTTTGTCAAGTCCTCAAACTTTAAACTTAGCAAGTCCTCAAACTTCGCTTAGATTTGGGGTTAGTTATATTATACCCAATATTATACATGTATGTAAGATCAAACAGTAATGAATTCATACTAACGACCGACTTGAAACTAAGGGTTTGACTCAGACTTTTATTTATTATTTTAATTTAAATATTACTTTTAATTTAAATAAACAAATATTCGTTCTTTATGAGCTTAAATATTCGAATAGTAAATTACTGGAAAATGCCCATCCCTAGCTTACAGCAGAAGCTCCGCAACATCAGCTGTCAAGGCAGTGGAGGAGTGAAAAATTCTATTTTGTGATGTTTTTGCTATAAAGGTCTTCCATAATGGTGCGGTTGTGAAGCACCAAAATAGAGGCTGCAAGCCGACACGAGCCGGTCTCTAGTGGTCTTTTCTGATTGAAATAAAGAACCCGAGAGGATACCGGCTCAACACGAACACTGTAAAACCTAGTGAATGTGTTAGGTGTCCCCCAGCCAGCAGCTCTGCAGATGTCTGTTAGCGAGGAACCACGAGCCAAGATGATGCTACATTTCTCGTAGAATGTGCATGCAGATTAAACGGGCAAGGAATACCCTGCTTTTCATACGCAAGGGTAATAGTGTCCACAATCCAATGGGACATCCTCTGCTTGGTAACATCATTCCCCTTCTGCTGACCACTGTAACAAACAAAGAGCTGTTCTGAGGTTCTAAAGCTTTGCGTCCGAGTTACATACACACGTAGCGCATGCACCGGACATAATAAAGCAATTATTTCAGTGGAACCGCAACTCTGCGTTTAAATGTTTTGAGGCAAGTCAGAATTGACTCAACACGCGTTTTTATGAGACTTGCTGTTAAATCGACCAAATCCAGTTCCATTCCGAGAAAAAAGATCCTCTGCAAGGGGCAAAGTTTACACTTTTCCCAGTTGACCTGAAGACCGAGACGAGTGAGGTGTTTAAGTACACGATCTATGTGTGTGCACAGCATGTGACGGAACTGAACTATTATGAGCCAATACGCCAAAATGCAACACCGCTCTCTCGCTATCAGGGCTGCAGTGCGCCCTCCGCAACTTTCGTAAAGACACGGTGAGATAAAGAGAAAGCCTCAGCGTTAAGACTTTGTACTGATATACCCTCCCCTCGAACGCAAAGCTGAGAAACGGCCTGTGTCTGGGGAGTATGGAGACATGAAAGTACGTGTCCTTCAGGTTGAAGGCTGCAAACCAATCCTGTGGGCGGATGCATTAAAATAAAATGCTCCTCTGCTTTAACATTTTGAACGGCATTCTGTGAAGTGCTCGATTCAGTACGCGCAGAACCAGAATCGGACGCAACCCCGCTGTCCTTGGGTACAATGAAGTAAGGGCTGTAAAGCCCCGACTTTATCTCGGCTGGAGGGACCGGCTCGATCGCGTCCTTCGCCAATAGGACAGCAATCTCTGCACGCAGTACGTGCGCATCGGCAGCCTTCACCGTGGTGAAGCAAATGCCTGAATATTTGGGAGGTAGCCGGTTAAATTGAATGCATAACCGAGACGGGTCATGCATAAAAGCCAACGCGACGTGCTGGGAAGCTCTTCCCAGGCCCCCAGGTACAGAGCGAGAGGAAATTAACGGCACGATATGTGTACCCGTGGCGAGCCGAGACGGGGAACTTAACGACGCGTGCTCTTTGGCCGCATTGTGAGACGTTGTGTGTAATGAAACACTCACCCAAGACCGCTGATGGATGCTGAGCAAAGGGAGCTCCTTTGTAGATGTCCCGCTCGACACATCCGCTGGGGAATGAGGAAGAGGAGAACGTAGGGTTTTGAGCCCGTCCGAAACTCCTACAAGGTTTCATTTTCCACCTCTGTAGCGGGCTGAGTGGACGGGGTGAACTGCTTACGACAGGTTCCTCAGAGCTGCCGGGATGAAGGAACGAAAAAAGCCGTAGCAGGACGCCCTCGGCGAAAAGCAGACCAATATACTGATGTAACGGAGGGGGCAGTTAGGCTCTGACATGGCACGATGCCTCAGTCTGCTTTAAAGGGGCCGAGAATTGTTGGACGCTCTCAGCCGTGTTGCCGAAATGGCTGGTCTAAAATGGAACATTAGGAGACGATTATTAACGACCTACTTAATGCCCACAAGACACAACCAGAGATTGTGTTCCTGGACCACCGGGGTGGGCATAGCATGTCCGGCGGCCTGTGGGGTGAACCTAAGTCGCTCGAAGCCCCAGGTCAGAGCCACACAGGGTTCTTTAGCTGCCGGACCGTGACCTCACCTCTGCAGATCCTTCAGTGCCTTAGCTTGGCGGACCTGCATCAACGCCATGGCGCGCACGGCAGAGGCCGCCTCTCACAAGCCCGTGGGTCTGTGAGGGGAGGGTGGCTGGTCTCTCCCTTAGCGGCCCCGCCGTCAGGGGAGGTGAAAGGTGATGGCTGAACGGTCGGTTCTGGGAGGAAAACGAGTTTTCCACGACCGTGTCAACAACATGCACCTCGGGAAGAAAGGCACAGAAGGTTGGGGCTGTTCTTGCATTCCCGAGGTGCCAATCATCTAGGTGGGACAGTGTGGGTGGGGGAGGAGTTCTCCACTCCACACAGACCGTCTCCGCGCCCGAGCGTACATGGCTGCCACTCAGGGTTGAGCACGAGAGCTTCTACCCACCCGAAGGCGGAAGTGGGTCCGGGTCGGCGCCCGAATAGACGACCCACTCTCCGATACTGTGACAGACATAGAATACTCGTGAGGACTGAAAGAGGACGAGAGCGTGTAGAACACGCGCCACCCATCTCTAACGGCACCTTTGGCTTCAACTTAATTTTATCATGTTTAATCCACTTAAATTTGTAACAAGTAAATAACTTAATAATTTTGTGTTAATTAAACATAACTAACTAGGCAGTAGAATCGCAATTCCCGGCATGCTTTGGGTGGAACTGCATTTTGAGGGTAAAATTTGAATTTATACACTATTTTATGTGTTTTCAACTAAAAAGAAACACATGTTAGTGTTTAATGTTCATTTATCTTTGTGACTTAGAAGAGTTTCTGTTTCTTTTTTGAGTTTTGTAGTTACCATTGTTCAGAAGACTGGTGCTTGTGCATAGATTGTATTCTGAAGTATGTTGTGCTTTAAAGCTGCCCAAATGAAACTGAGTGGGTGCATTGATTGAATAAACGCTTTGTGCCCTCATCTCATGGAATAAAAAAACAACAAACCATAAATAAGTTACCTGTTCCAAGAAAAGTAAGTTAATCTAACAGAGTAATACTAGTACTATTAGTTAACTCAACTTGATTTTAATCACATTAACTAGTACTTTTTCATTTAAATGTTACCTACTTTACTTAAGTCTGTGTATAACATGCTGATTTTTTTTACATTGATTGTACCTAATTTTACTTTTCTTAAAATGCTACTTAATAATTTTCGCATTCATTTAAATCCGTATTATTAAGTTGTCCTTACTCAAAATATCTGTTAGTTCAATAAACTTGCAAAAGGTAGTTGGAAAATGTTGTCTTCTAAACATGAGTTTACAATTTTTTACAGTATAGGATGAGTGCTTCCTGAAATTGAACACACAACTTGCTCTTCAGAACGGCAGTACAATTGGGGATTGTTTTACAACACACAGCTTTTTAAGTTTTCTGTTTTTAGCCCAGAGTGCAGTTACAGTCATGAATGAGCAGTGTTGGGCAAGTTACTGAAAATTAGTAATTAGTTACAGTTACTAGCTACTTCTTTTTAAAGTAATTGAAATACTAGCCAGTTACTGTATATCAAAAGTAATTAGTTACTAGGGAAAGTAACTTTTAAGTTACTTTTATGTCTGCTTTTTAAATGTAAAAATGAACAGTACTGTACAGTCAAACAATAAAATGATATGGATGGGCTATTTTACTTGTAAGACTCTAATACAGGGGTTCTCAAAGTCCGGACTCCGGTCCGGATCCGGACCCGATGGGAACTTGATCCGGACCCGCGTCCACTTCATATTACAAGTGCATTAATTTATATGTGATTGATTAAATGTGTGCATTTGCTCCTTTACAAATGCATATTAAACTAGTTAACCATTCGTTTCGTTTTTTTTTTCTTTTTAGATTTAAGAGTATTCCTGGTCCGAAAATAAAACAAGTTATTTAAAAATTTTCTGTGTGACGCTGTAGCCATCACACCCAGATATTATGCACAGGTACTTCATGTACTATGGCTTTTGATCAGTAAATCCTTATCGATCTGAAATCATTGTTTGTTTGAGTCGTTTATAACATGCATTTGAAAAAGCAACACTCGTCAAACACAATCTTTATACATATTATTTATTATCATGAAAATACCTGAAAAGGTTTGAAGAACAGGAATATAAATATATCCTTAAGACATTTCCTGGAGCTGCGTGTGTCTGGTTCTTCGTCTGCAGCGCATATTGAGTTTCTTCACGAGAACGCCCCCTGGTTTATGGATGTAGCGTCATTTCACCGTAATTCATTGAGAAGCATAGCAAGCATCATCAGCCAATTTGTAGGTGCACCCCTAATTTTGGTCAGTGTCTCTGCCTACCAACCACACTTTTTTGCCATGGTTTATCTGATCTGCATCTGATGGAGAACAAACTGTGCCATTTCTCTAATTAGGTTGCTCTGTATTTTGCACCTGGTTACTTTTGGCATATTTCTTGTGTTTATGTTTTAAAAAAAATGTTTTACTTTAAATGCAAAATACACAAACCCCAAACTGCTGTGTTGATTTGTTTTATAAACAAATGATTTACATTAAGTTTTTCCGGACCTATGAAAATGATGAGAATTCAGATTTGGACCTTTGATCGTAAACTTTGAGAACCTCTGCTCTAATATATCACATACTGTAAGAGCCTATTTTGCTTTAGATTCAGCCTTTGCATATTTTTGTTAGAAATTATATTAATATGTAAGCTTACTTTATTTATTTATTTATATCATTTTGTCCATTTAGACAAATATTCTGTATGTTTACATTGAAAATACATAATGTGTTAAAATTGTGTACTGTCTCTTTAAGAATTTGGAGACAATTGTGTCAACGTGTCATATTTTCTAAAATAAATTATACTTTTTTTGATTCCATATTTATTTTAATAAGTCAAAAAAACGTCTCTGACTTAAGCACGGTGTGCGCATGCAGCAACTGACGCAAATTATGGGTACTCCAAAGGTTAGACCATCTCATTCCAGTTTTCTTTGCGAACTTCTGAGGCTGCAACCTTAAAAGACCGAGTGCTCACCTTTTAAGGTCTCATGCTTAGCAGGTCGCAGCCCTTGAATTGGGACACAGCTTGTGAAGCTTGCGGTGGGTAGTGCACTCTTTGGTCATATATTGTTTGTATATGTTTGATTTAAATGATACACAAACTTAAAGGAAGATATTTAAACAGACAACGGGGTATGTGGATTGTTTTGCCGGATGGACACAGAGCGAGTGGATTGTTTTGTCGGATACGAAGCGAGTGAAACCAAACTGAACTGAAACTAAACCTAATGCGCACTCACACATACTATGCAGTTTTAACAGTTGTACAGCGCAGTGTGAATATTTTACTGGAAACAACAATTGCAGATCGTTCTCTTCCATGAAGGCCGATGTAAACATCTAAGAATATATTAACATTTCTCAGATTTATTGCTTTTGTGGACTACAAATGCAAGTTGATGTCATACTGGGGTTGCTTGGCAAAAATAATTTACAAAAATGAGACCGGATGGATTATGAATTGCACACAATACAAAGGTAACATACACGTTTAGATTTTTCATGTTCATTCTATACGCACTGTCAGTCATGATGAAGTTTAATGATTCATTGCGCCGCCCACCACGGTCCTGCGACATTAGATTAGAAATGTCTTGTCTGCAAGTGTTATTTTTTTACAAAATAGAGTAACGCGAGTACCAAACTTAAATTTCAGTAATTGTAATAGCTTTACTTCATTTAAAAAAATACTGTGTTACATGCTTGTTACTGCTAAAAGTATTGGAATTACAGTAACGCGTTACTTTGTGAATGAGTATAAAAACTATCAAACACAACTATTGTTGTTGTTTGCAAAAGATCTTCATGAATGTTGTTCAAAACATTTCACAGGTTTATAATGGTATAAGTTTGAAATGAGAATGATTTTTGGGCAATACTTCAAAGCAAACATGCTTGTATTATCCCCATCATATAACTGCAGTTCCTAAAGGTTAAATTTTTGCGTTTGAGCTGAACAATGTTTTAATGGAGTGGAAAAAAATAAATGAGAGGCATGAGGAAACAAAAAAATAATATTCCTTATTACACTTTCTAGCCAGTGGTGTTGTTTTAAATAAAACAAAAATAATAATTTGACAGCATTTACCATAACCTGAGGAATCAGCGGATGAATCTAAAACTGGAATAGGAGCTTCTCTCTTTTTCTTTCTTCCTTTCCTCTTGAATAGATTCAGCATCTTAGCTTGATGTCTATATAAAAATAAATACAAATTTTAAGCACACAAGTAAACTGGAGTGACAACAGCAGTAAAGGATGTGAAACCTGAACTATTATAAAAACATGTTAATATTATTTATAACCATCACTGGTGGAAATTAAATTAAAGGTGCAGTAAGCTTTTTCTGTGAAACTGTCAGGACAGCATCCCCATCACCGTCTACTTCACACACTCCACCCACTCGTTCTTACTCACCAGAGTATTAATTAGAGTAAAATCCACCTGATCCTCATCACCCCTATCCTTTATAATCCACTCTCATTATACCATTAACCCTCTGGTCTCGTCAGTAATGACACCGACTCACTCAAGCTACTTACCTCAAGAACTTACCTGTTTCCCTGTCATCATCAGCCTGTCTCCCCTCTTCATTGATCCATCCCAAAATCTTTATCTGGCACCTGCAACAAAAAGACTCTGTTATAGGCCAAGCTAAGTTTAACCCAGGTGAACTATTGCATTCCACTTACCATATCTATTCCATTACTTCTGTGTTTCAATAAAACAGTATTATACTTACTATCTGTCTGCCTGCCATCTCTCCATTATGACAGAAGACTAGACCAAACATGCAGGAGTCCGTGTCCAACCCGGCTCGTGATCCGTTTGTGGAATTGGTACAGGCAGTCCGTCAATCTCTTTTACCCACTCCACCATTAAATCCACCCCTGGTATCCGAAGATATCCTGCATGCAGCATGCCAACGCACACTTCCGGCAAGACCCCGCTTCTTTGTCAGCTGCCTCTGCAAGTCCCATGGCATGACCAGCGACGTATACCTGTGAGGCGGAGGATTGCAGTGGTTTCCTGTTACAGGTATCACTGTATCTTCAGATGCAAGCTCATACATTTTCTAATGATTCATCTTGTGTGGCATTTGTTATTTCCCTGCTGTCTGGACGAGCATTTCAGTGGGCTCATTCACTCTAGAATTCCAATTCTTCCATTCTAAAATCTCTCTCCAGTTTCATAGAACATTTTAAGGAGGTCTTCGGGCAAACAGCAGTGGATTTGTCTATTCATGATCAACTCTTTAATCTTTGTCAAGGAAAGCTCTCGTCAGCGCATATGCGCTACAATTTAACACATTGGCATGCCTCTAACGTATGGAATTAAACTGCCCTTATTACCGCTTACCGTCATGGTCTCTGTCCGCAAATCCATCAGCTGGTAGTAGTCTATGATGACAACATGGGATTGGAAAACCTCATCCAAAAGACCAGAGTGTCTCAACGTTTATCAGCCTGTGATGATCTCACCTCCGCTGCAAATCTTTCGCCCTCGGCTTCCCTTCAGATTCCTCCAGCACCTGAACCTATGCAGATAGATTCTACTCATCTGTCCACCTCGGAACGTTCCTGCCGCATCCAACTCAAACTCTGCATTTTTTTGCCGCAGAGACAAACATCTCATCTGTGACTGTCCCGTTCGACCTCTGCGCCCGGTGGTAAGTTTAGTCCAAATACTTCATAAAGTTGAAGTTCTCAATCATACCACTGTACATCTGTTAACCGCCAGTGTTTGTGTCTCTGTGCAAGCCCTCATCGACTCCGGATCTGCGGACAACTTAATTTCCATGCAACTCCTTCAAAAGCTACACATCAATAAGCATCACTGTCATCAGGATTAAAAAGGTACAAAACATTCAAGGAAAGCCGCTGGGCCAGGGTCGAATTCGACACTTCACTCCTACTATCACTCTATAAATTGAATGTTTGCATAGTGAGGACATCTCCTTCATGGTGCTGGAAAAATCCACAGCCTATCCTGGGACGCCTGTGGATGATTCTACATTAACCCACCTTTAACTGGTGTACCGGTGAGGTCCTCGGATGGGGAAAGAACTGCTTCCAGTCCTGTTTAACTTCGTTCTGAAAACTTCCAAGTCATCTTCCTTCATCTCCCCTGAGGTCTCCTTCTCCGTCAACTCCACTTCTATTGAAAATCCCCCTGTTCAACACCTAGTTGAAATACACTTCGAGTACCGGGCGTTCCAGGATGTCTTTAGTAAACAACTGGCAACTAAACTACCACCTCACCGCCAATGGGACTGTGGCATCGACCTGCTACCTGGAGCCACGCTACCCAAGGGTCGTATCTATCCTTTGTCCATCCTGGAGCAAAAGGCCATGGAGAATTACGTGGAGGCGGCACAACAACAACATTTTATTCGACCTTCTTCCCCTGCTGCTTCATGCTTCTTCTTTGTGGGTAAAAAGGACGGAGGACTAAGACCCTGTATTGACTATTGTCATCTCAATTCTTAAACAGTCAAAAGTTTAGCTATCACCTTCCTCTGGTTCCCACTGCAGTGGAGCAGCTATGTGGCGCTCGCATTTTCTCAAAGCTGGACCTGCACAGTGCGTATAAGGTGATTCGGATCAGATAAGGAGACGAGTGGAAAACTGCCTTCGTTACCCCCTCAGGTCACTATGAATATCAGGTCATGCCCTTCGGACTCTCCAACTCACCAGCAGTCTTTTAAGGTTACATGAACAAAGTTTTCCGGGAACACCTTAACAGATTCAAAATTCGCCGATACCCACTTCTGTGAAGGACATTCAGCGTTTCCTAGGCTTTGCCAACTTTTATAGAAGATTAATCCAAAACTACAGTCTCATCAGTGCGCCCCTCACTTCTTCGTTAAAGGGTAAACCTAAGTCACTGTCCTTGTCTTGAAAGCCATATCTGCATTTTACCTCATCAAAGAAGCCTTTCAATCCACACCAGTCTCAGTACATCCTAATCCTGATCTCCCCTTCATTGTTGAAGTTGATGCCTACTCCACCGGAGTAGGAGCTGTCCTCTCTCAGCAGCAGGGGAATCCTCCACGACTTCATCCATGTGCCTATTTCTCCAAGAAGCTATCTCTGGCAGAGCAGAATTACGACATTGGGAATTGTGAAATGTTTGCCATCAAACTCACCCTTGAAGAATGGAGGCACTGGCTGGAGGGAGCTAACCATCAATTTGAAGTAATTACCGACCATCACAATCTGGAATATCTCGCCGAAGCCAAAAGGCTAAATACTCGGCAGGCTCATTGGGCTCTCTTCTTCACCCGTTACCTTCCGACCTGGCAGTAAGAATATTAAAGCTGATACTCTCTCTCGTATCCATGACAAACCCTCTGAAGATCCTCTTCCAGAAACAATCCTCCATCCAGTCGTTTTTGTTAGCCCCATCATCTGGTATCTCGACAAACAGATCAACCAGGAGAACTTACTCCATTCCGCTCCGCCGGAGACCCCAGATGGTCTTATCTTCGTGCCCGAACACCTATGCACCGAACTTCTGAGTTCCGCTCACTGTGCTTTGGGCTTTGGACATCCAGGTAGCAGGCGTACCCTCTCACTCCTCAGTAGTCAGTACTGGTGGCCAACACTTACCCTTGATGTTTCACGGTATGTCAGAGTATGCTCAGTCTGCGCCATCACCAACACTACCCACAGGAAAACTGGTACCACTCCCCATACCTCAACAACCATGGTCCCACTTAGGTATTGACTTTATGACAGATCTGCCCAAATCCCAAAATCTAACCTCTATTCTCGTAGTGGTGGATACATTTTTCCAAACTTTCTTCAAACTTTTTGGAGTTACCTTGAGCCTGTCCTTAGGATAGCACCCTCAAACCAATGGCCAGCCTCAGCGCAAGAGCCAAGAAATAGGATGATACCTGCGTACCTATTGCCGCAGTACCAAGACAGCTGGAGCTGTTATCTCCCCTAGGCCGAATAGGCCCAAAAGTCACTTCCTTAATCTACCACCGGACTCACCCCCTTTCAGTGCACCCTTGGCTTCCCACCTTCTTTGTTCCCCTGGTCAGGCAAGCCCTCTGTTGTTCCAGCTGTCGATTATTGGTTCTACCAGAGCGAGGGGGTTTGGGACTCGGCCTACGTACAACTCCAACAGGCTGTGCGGAGGCAGCAGGACCAAGCCAATTGCTGTCGCATCAAAACACCCCAGTACGAACTTGGACAGAAGGTGTGGTTATCCACCAAGGACATCCGCCTCCCCCAGCCCTGGCGTAAGCTGACTCCCCTTTGCATCGGTCCCTTCACCATTCAGAGGCAGCTAAACGAAGTTACCTATTGGCTAAACTTACCACCACAATACAGGATTTCTCCTTCATTCAAGAGCCCCCTCGGGAGGAGGGGGTACTGTCAGGACTGCATCCCCATCACCGTCTACCTCACACACTCCACCCACTCACCAGAGTACTAATCATCTCCACCTGATCCTCATCACCCCTATCCTTTATAATCCACTATCATTCTACCGTTCACCATCTGGTCTCATCAGTAATGACACCGACTCACTCAAGATACTTACCTCAAGAACGTACCTGTGTTTCCCTGTCATCATAAGCCCATCTCCCCTCTTCATTGATCCATCCCGGAATCTTCATCTGCCACCTGCAACAAAGAGACTCTGTTATAGGCCAAGCTAAGTTTAACCCAGGTGAACTATTGCATTCTACTTACCATATCTATTCCATTACGTCTGTGTTTCAATAAAACAGTATTATACTTACTATTTGTCTGCCTGCCATCTCTCCGTTATGACAGAAGACCAGACCAAACATGCAGGATCCTACAGAGTCCGTGTCCAACCCACGTTTTGCGTATCAAGACAACACATCTTGATTTAAGAATTTTCAGATATTTGTAGCGAAACAGACAAACATTTTAAGTAAGAAAGTCATAGTTTGCAGTGTGATAGAGGTGTTCCAGACCTTCAGGGAAAAACATATTCTCACATAAAATCTTACATTCTCTCAATAAATTACAGCGATTAGGCAATTTCTTCAAGAATGGACCTTACTTAACCTTGTTTGTTCCAAGGTTTGAATTCGAGTCCCCTGTCTCGACCAAGTTAGCTGAGCCTAAGTTTCCTGAATTTTCTGTCCTGACCATAAGGCCTGTTTCCGAGTTCCCAGAGTTTCCTGTAAAGGCCGAGATGATTACTCCTGAGTTTCCTGTGTCCTGTAGGTTAGCCAAAATGGTGGCTCCAAGCTCCACAGACTCTCTGGCCTTGCCAAAATGGCTGCATGACTCCCAAAGTCTCTCTGTCCGGTCCAAAATGTCTGTTCCTGAGTTCCCCAGTCTCTCTGTCCTGCCTGGCCCAAGATGGCAGCTCTCGAGCTCCCTGAACTTCCTGGCCCAGGATAGCCATCCCTGAGCTCCTTGAACTCACTGCCTGGCCCAAGATGGCCAGCCCCGAGCTCCCTGAACTCTCTGCCACAACTAACCTCTCCCTCTGCCTAGGTTCCTGTTGCTACCAGCACCACCATGGGTTCTAGTTCTACCCTGGTCTCTGGTTCCTACTGCAGCTCCGCCCTGGCTTCCTGCCCTGCCGGCTCCGCCCTGGCTTCCTGGCCCTTGGCCACTACATTCAATTCAATTCAATTTTATTTATATAGCGCTTTTCACAAAAGTCAATTGTTTCAAAGCAGCTTTACATAAATAGAAGCAGTGAAAAGCACAGAAAACGACAGATAGCACAACAGAATACATGATAGCATGAGCAGTTAAATTTGCTGCGGCTATGACTCAATATTATAATTGCACGTATTACTAAAGCAACGTATAGAAGAGGAAGCTAGGTAAAGCCCAAAAAGGCTGCCTCCCCGGGGTGAAAAACCCCCTAGGAGAAAAAAAAACCCCGTGCTTTTATCCGAGGAAAAATAAGTCCTAGGAGGGAAAAACCCTTGGGAGAACGGAAATGGAGATTTAGCGGAGATTAAGCGGTTCTGCCGGTGATCGTTGGTCAGGTATCAGCTGGGCATAACGTTGAAGGACGGCCAGTAGATCAGAGGTGTGCCGACTTTCACATCTACCGGGACTGGGTCTGTTTGTCTCGTCCTCGGGTCGAGGACGAGACAGGGAGAGAAAAACAAAATCGTATTAGCGTAGCAGCCGTTCATATGTATTGAAGTGTCACACAGTGATGTGGTTTAACTCAGCTTAGTTCCAGACAGACTAAATATTGCGGCATAATAATATTATCCACAGTTGAGGATTTAGCAAATTGGCGGGCCCAATGCGAGGGTATATATGGTAAATAAGGGTCACCTTCCGATCTTTAAGAGAAAATGAAACCTGACGACCCGTTTGACTAAGGCCTAAAGCCCCACTGTCGTCGTTAATGCAGGTTCAGTGGCAAACGGGTCTATATTGTATACCATTTACAGGACCAGGAGAAGACGCCAAAAACATTGCAACCCGACCATACGTGTTAACCCGTTTGACTAAGGCCGGAAGCCCCACTGTCGTCGTTAATGCAGGTTCAGTGGCAAACGGGTCTGTATGGCATACTATTCATAAGACTTACGATAGCGCCAAAATCGCAGCCCGACCATACGTGCCAACCCGTTTGACTAAGGCTGGAGGCCCCACTGTCGTCGTTAATGCAGGTTCAGTGGCAAACGGGTCTGTATGGCATACTATTCACAAGACACACGAAAGCGCGAAAAACGCAACCCGACCATACATACCAACCCGTTTGACTAAGGCTGGATGCCCCACTGTCGTCGTTAATGCAGGTTCAGTGGCAAACGGGTCTGTATGGCATACTATTCATAAGACTTACGATAGCGCCAAAATTGCAACCCGACCATACGTGCCAACCCGTTTGACTAAGGCTGGAGGCCCCACTGTCGTCGTTAATGCAGGTTCAGTGGCAAACGGGTATGTATGGCATACTATTCACAAGACACACGAAAGCGCGAAAAACGCAACCCGACCATACATACCAACCCGTTTGACTAAGGCTGGAGGCCCCACTGTCGTCGTTAATGCAGGTTCAGTGGCAAACGGGTCTGTATGGCATACTATTCACAAGACACACGAAAGCACCAAAATCGCAACCCGACCATACGTGCCAAACCGTTTGACTAAGGCCGAAAGCCCCACTGTCGTCGTTAATGCAGGTTCAGTGGCAAACGGTGGCAAACTATTTAATGCAATTCATTTTAAGTGTTCATGTAGAAAAGGTTTTTATTTATTTATTTGGTTGGTCTGTGTTATGACCGTGAGTGCTTTGTTCCGTGAAAATAACTATTGCGAGTTAAGAACCTTTACTAGACAAATTATGCGAATGCTTTGTTGAAGAGAAAAGTTTTAAGTCTAGATTTAAAATGATCGACTGTGTCTGATTCTCGGACATCGGTTGGTAAATCATTCCAGAGCTTAGGGGCTAAGTAGGAAAAGGATCTTCCACTTTTAGACACTTTTGATAGTCTAGGGATAATCAATAGGCCAGAATTTTGCGACCGTAGTGTGCGTGATGGATTGTATTCTGATAGTAATTCTCTAAGATATGAGGGTGCTAAGCCTGGCCCACCTTTCCTCCCCCGGTTCCGCCTCCACTCCACCACCCTCCTGGACTCTTGTGTTTTTGTTCTTGTTTGGAGTGTCTGGAAGACACTCCCTTTGAGGGGGAGTTATGTCACGGTCATGTCTTGTGTTTCCCCTGTCAATGATTCTTATTTTGAAATTAGGTCCCTGTTTGCCATGTTTGTAGTTCTGTGTAGTTCTTTTGTTCTTTGGTCTGTCTGGTCTTGTTTCCTTGTTATCCTTTCAATGTATATAAGCCCAGTGTATCAGTTGTCTTGTATCAGTCATTGAATGTATGTGGATTACTGGGTTTGGTTCTTTGTTTTGTTTTCTGTTTTAACCATTCAATATTATGTTATATTACTTATTCTTTGCCTTGATGCTGTTATGGCAAAATACCCTTTAATGTGGCTACTATGCTTTCTCTGCAAAAGGAAAGATTCAAAATATTAACTACATATCTAGGAATCTAAGAAGTCTCCTTTTCTTTGAAAAATAAAATAAGCCTTATAGAATATAATTGAGCACTTTAGCATGTTAAATGTATATTGTAATACATTTATACATGTATTTTTATATTTTCAACATAGGCTTAGATCACAGTCTTTGGAAGCAAAACTTTTGAAAATAATCTCAGTTAATAAGGAGCACCGCAATCCACCTGCCAGTTTAAGCATCATACACATGGATAGTCAAAATGTCATTTATATTTTACAACAGTGTTAACAGTGATTGATTGTCATTTCATGATATCAGAGCACTGAGCTTCAAATACAATGAACTATACAGGTAAAAATAGCTCCAGCCTGCATATACGGTCGCGTTGTGCAGCAGTTACCAGTCAAGCCTATTTAACTTAGCAAACATAAAAAGTTCATTCATGATAATGTCGTATATATTTTAACAACACAATGAAACAGTTTTTTGCAGGCTACTTACTCATTTAAAAAATATAACCAGAATGAAAATGACTTACCTCTACGTGTTTACTTACATTTCAGTGGCGTGCACAGGGGAGGGGCCGCAGGGGCTCAAGCCCCTGCCCCTTTTGTCTCAAAATGTAATGTGCCCCTCCACTAATAGTAAATAATAATGATTATTATTATAAATATTATTATGAATAACAATACGCGTCTATATACAACTGCCACTAACATTAATAATAAAAAAATTATATAATGTTTTATCCTTTGGCGGAGGTGGGGCGGTAGGCGGAGTTTCCTTTGCAGCACGCACTAGCAGTAGCCGCGAGTCTTCAAAAATAGCTATACGAGCATCACGAGCAGCAGGGCAGCAGGTAAGCTAATAGGGAAAATTTTTTAGGTAAGCTAAAAATAGACATTTATCCTACATGCTGCTACTGTAAGGTTTGCGACAGCATGTGAGTTATGCTTAACTAATTCGTAAAACTAGATTTCAGCTGCTTTCTGAAAATGTTCTCATACTTTCTGTAATGTTTTCATCGAAGGCCAATGTTACGTTACATCCTCTTGTTATTAGTTTGGAGAAATTCATCTAGTGCAATGAAATCTAAGACCATGTGCATCTCTAAATTGTAAGAATGGAACTTATCATTGATTTCATGGTAATGCTTTACATGAATGCTGTATAAGTGCAGTTATTAGGTTCATGTTAACATGTAGTTAAAAGCTCTTACTGATCAAATATCATCGCGAGCGCAGCCTGATTCTTGTTGTTTACCTATTTAATGTAAAAGATTGTACTTAACACAACAAACAATACATCATTAGAAAGGTCTAAGGCTCAAGCGTTTGTATTTGACCTTTATATAATTAAAAAAAAAATAGAGACAGTAATGTCTTAATTTGTGTCACAAGTTATGAAAATGAAAATCGGACTACATACCTGTAAAATGAAATATGACCCGCGGTCGTCATGAAAGCACTTCACAAAACAACATTTCTCGGGGCTTCTGGTTCAAAGGCATGCATGTTTGGAAACATATTGATTGATTTTATATGTTTACTTCTAATTTCTAAAGAAAAGAGTAATATTTATTCAATTTTTATTCCAAATGCGGTGATATGAGCCACTGTTGAACTGACCTTTACACGAGTCTGTTCATACGTGACGCCTGAGGGCGCCCTCGTGCACCATCGCGCAGAGACACTTTACGGCGCATTCACACGGGGCGTAAGCGTTAACGCTTCCCATTCACTTTTAATGGGTGATGTCACGCGTTGCCGAACTGAATTGTGGATCCGTCGGTGCCGCGTCAGTGCCGTTGCTCGCGGCAGAAGTTGAACATTTCTCAACTTTTCAAGCGGCAACGCGTGCGTCAGCCAATCAGATCGCCTTATGCAAATAACCTAGGCAGAGCCAGCAAATTACGTTTATGGAAGAACGGAGCATGTGTAGCGGCCACTGTGATTGGCTGTTGGCCACGCTTCAGACAAGCCTTCCGTTAAGCGTTAACGCTGACGCCCCGTGTTAATGCGCCGTTAGAATTGACACACGAAGAACGCTGCGGTCCGATTCAGAATTTACACTTTTAAGGGCATGTATCTACCCTGCTGCCAATAACATGCAAATAAAGATGTTCTGATGGATAAAACAAGAAGACATATCTGTGTTGTTCCGGTCATGTTGGGTATTTTCATAATGCAGTATATTTATTTATTATAATGCAACACTTTAGCACTGCACAATACCAAAAAGAAAGAGTGTATTATCTGTTTCATTTTGCGATCTGAAGCCACATCAGCTCAAAACACTTGATCTGTTATAAAGTTAGTTTGGAGCAAAAATATTAATCCCACTATTTGTCGTGTTTTGATGGTGTGCTAAACTAACAAAGTGGTGTGTTTTAGCTATGAAAAATAGGTTTTAGGAATAATTTCAAATGGTTAAGCTTATTGTTTCTTTTTGTAAGTGAGACATTTAATCAAAGAAATAAGCAATTAAAACACTGTGATAGACCGGTTAACTTGCTGATTTAATGATAGATAACACTTATACATATACATCCTAACTTGCCTATTTTAGTTTGATGTGTTATTCATTTGTTACAACATTATTTAAATAATGCCAAGGAAAGAAAGAATAAAAACACCAAAGTAATGAATGCATTTGATTGTTATTTGATGTAAAAAAAAATTAGGCCCTTTTAAGTCCATCAGCCCCTGCCCCAGAGGAGGTCTGTGCACGCCACTGTTACATTTGAATGAGAATTGTAAAAGGAAATAGTCTCGAGGTAACTTAGGCAGAGTAGGACTAGTTCTGCTTTTCAACCACATTTAAAAAACTGCTGTAAATAAGGCCTTGGGTGTCATGGCGAGTCGTTTATGAATGCAGTTTTACTCTCCAAATGATAAGCTGGCTGGCCGCTGCACGGACACATGAAGCAGTTATTCACGCTAAAGTATACATCCAACCAGAGTAACCAAAACAAGTTCAAAACGAAGCGCGTGCTGTACCCTGATTGGTGGCTTGACGCGTCATGACAAGGGTGCATCTTAGTTTTTTATCTACTTAAAAATAAAAAGGAACGACCGATTTTTCAAAATGTAGTAAAGTAAAAGTAAGATATTTGACTTTAAAAAGTAGTAAAGTAAAAGTCTCCCAAAAATAATAGTACTTGATTAAAGTGCAGATACACGAAAAAACTACTTTAGTACAGTAATGAATTACATTTACTTCGTTACTGTCCACCACTGAAAGCATTATAATTTGGACTACATGATTCCATAAATTTCATCATCTTATATAATGCTGATGTCAGTCTAATAGAAGTACGTAAAAAGACTTCCTAAATCTGTCTTTAACACACTGGGAATTAATTAATCTTACAATCTTAGGAACTCATTTGAGCTTGAGCTTTTCCATGAAGGGAGTGGTCCTTTTGGCTCATTATAAAATGATGAACCAATTTTTTCACACCATCTACTCTGAGATGTCTCCTCTAAAGTGGGTAACACACACCCGACAACCGAACCCACCTTCTTTATAAGCTTATTTAATTAGTTTTTTTTCCTTTTCCAACAGTCCCCCTCCCCAACAGGTGATGGCATACATAACAACAGATGATACAACAATGTCACAAAAAGTCTTAAGTAACACATCTAACCCAAACGATCTCAGTCTTCTCAACAGATGAAAATTACTTTGGCTTTTCTTGTATACCCGAGTCGTATAATTAGACAAGTCAAGTTAAATATTCAGGTATACCCCAGGTACTTATAGGATGTTAGAATTTCTATTTCTGCTTCCCATTTATATAATGTTAGTGCTTGCAGAGGGTGTTTACTAAACTCACTGACAAATTACAAACTTAGTCTTAATAGCATTGAGTCTTAGACCATTTATCTCCAACCAGTCCACAAATTGCTTTATAACCTCCATATATTCACATAAAACATAAAATTAAGAAAGATAATAAATTGAATTCAGGAAGTTCAGACAATTGTACAGCAAAAACTGAAAGAGCGTGTTTAACAGTGTGCAGACAGTGTCTCGGAGTAAAAGCGTGATTCGTCTAGTAAGGAATCGTAATAAATGTGAAAGTAATGTCTGTGTTGATCTGAGGAAAAAAGCTTCTCCTGAAACCCAGTTTTGGTGAAAAATCTTATATTTGTGCTCAGTACAATTGCACCAAATGGCAACTGTCTGAAAAATTAAACATGCATGACATTTAAAGTAAATTGTTCATTTACCGTGAGAATCACGAGGGTCCACCAGGGTGAATTTCTTCCTCAAAGTTTTATGAAGGTAACAAAGCAATTCGTCTGACATACATTTGCTGACAATTGTGCTAGACTACCAGGGGGCGGATACATTTGTGGTCAGCATTTGGTTTAATGGCACATCCTTACACTAAAATAACACACAGATCAGCTAATTCTGCTCTGCAGACAGGAAACGAGATGCCACAGAAACTTTTGGTGCGCAAACACAGGGCTTGTACATGTAACACCTTGCAAACCCATGATCAAAACACACATCACTCTGTTTATGTTAAACTCCACTTTTCCTAATGACTGTATTTTAATGGTCCTGATTGATTACCAGCCTCCATCCACACCAGCCGGCTAAACCCAATTCCAGAGTGAAGCCCCGCTGTCAGTGGGATGCCAGATTGAGATCAGCCAAAAGCCTTACTGCGAATGGGAAAAAACTACATAGGAAGCTGGTTGGTCGGGTGGCTTTGACAAATAAATGTGGTGAGTTATTCCATTATCTACCACTGAACAAGGTTTGGATGAGAAAAAGAACACAGAGACTCAGAGACATCCATTTGATCCTTGGTCAGGTTGATACAAAGTTTATTGACAAAATGATTTTGGTTGCTCTGCTGGTGTGCTCTCTCTCTCTCTCTCTCTCTCTCTCTCTCTCTCTCTCTCTCTCTATTCATGTGATGTGAGGTGATGAAGCATTGCTAACACATCTAAACCCTTTACATGCTGTGACGGAGTGAGAAGACCCCTCCCTCTTTCCGGTTGAACTTGAGACGGAAGCGTATAAAACGTGAGTCATAGCGTGAAGTGGGTGTGGAAAAAATGGCTAGACAAGCTACACACACTGAAAAACTGTGAGGGGCTAAAGCCGAAAGTATACTAGGGACGTCCGCATGACGTCATTTTCGTCATCAAGAGGGTCCGCGGCCGGCCGCGCGGACCGTCCGCGTGCAGCCCAAAATTTGAGACCGCGCGGACAGTGCGCGTACAGTCCGCGTACAACAGCGCATGCGCGTGAAAATATTTAGACAGTGCACTCCACTATAAACAATTATACAAAGGAAATAGACAGCATTTGCACACACACTATCGTTTTTCTTCTTTAACTTTTACTTCTTCCAAGAACAGAAAGCTCTGGAGCATGTTTGTTTGATTCCTGTTCTTTGTTGTCTTCTTGTTTGTTCTAAACTGTGTTTGCAATGGTGGATGAGTTACTTTTCTTCTCCTATCCTAATGTTTTAATGTACTGTAAATGTCGCCAAATCAGTGCTGCCCTGACAGCCTGTTAGACTAATAATTTGAATAAGAAATCATTTGTATTGCGTATAGTGTCGAACGCGGCCATCCGCGTGTAGCCGCGGGGAGTATACTCGAAAAGCTGCGCGGACGCGTGCGCGCGCGAGCCGGAATCGGACGCGGAAAAAAAGTATACCGCGGCCTTATAAGAGTGTACTGCGTGTTAGTGTGGGTTACAAAGAGCACTGTGAGTGAAGAGATCAGTTTATTGTGAGTCGGGAGCGATATCGACCACATGCTGTGACGGATGTTATTGGTGTGAACTCAACGCAAGTATCAATAACTTTCACGCAAGCAGGGAGTTAAACTAAATGTATGTGAAACAACGGTGAAGTGGAAACGTGTCTTTTGAGTGCGCAAACGTGGAATTCTGTGCAAAGATTGAGGAAGAGTGTGCGCGTTTTATGAGACTGTTCTTACAAACGTGATTGTGAAACTCGACACCTGTGTGACCCGGAGTGAATGAGAAATGGAGAAACGCGTTACCACATAACATCCGGGTGGCCGAAAGACTGCATCTGCTCAAGCTAAAACCATGGCATAAGGGAGTTGTCTGATGTGGGGCGGGAAGAACTCCTAAACAAACCCGAAGATTGTCTCTCCCTGGTCAGCGGTATCGTACACGCACGCACTTACAAACACACGCACCCATTCACAAAAGCACCTCACGTGTCGCTCTTACGAGAGTCACGTTTAAAGTCCCACTAAAATAGTTTTTTTTGTAAGTGTTTATAATGTGATGTGGTTAGCGTGAGTTGTGAAACTATCTCTCTCTCTTTATGCATGAACATTTGACTGTTTTTGAGGTTCGTATCCGTAGCTGTGTTTAACTGTCAGATTCTATCAAGACTGTGGTGTTTCTTATTTTCCTAAAGTGGAATGTACCCATGAGGGAAATTTTGGTTGCCTTGTGCATTTACTTTATTGAGAGTCCATTAACCATGGTGACACTTTTTTTTCCTTTTCTTGGAGTGTTTATGAAATGTGATGTATTCCCTGTGAATTTGATTGAGGGTATGAAGTGAAAAAGTGTCTGTATGAACTAATGTGAGATTCCTATGTGTAAAATGTGTCTTTATGAAAAAATGTGAGATTATTATGATTTGTTTATGAATATTGGAAAACTCATATATATATAAAATGAATAAGTGAAGTGGAAATTGTTTTTTTTTTTAGTATTATTGTGTCATTCGTAACTGGTGGTTTTTAAGAACACCGTACTGAGTATCCGTGGTACTACTTTTGTTGTAATTTTTCTTGTGACAGGCTAATACCTGTCTGGCGCCCGAACCTAGATTTAAAAAAAAAAGTAGTTAAATAGGGCGTGCCGCCGTTCCAATGCCTACACCACTAACATGTGGTAGAGATTCGCCAATTAAACAGCCAAAGTGACAAACCCTCGAGGCCACTGCTATGTCTGTACACTAATGCATACTAGCGCTGACCCCTGTCACCATGGTTAAGCCAGATTATGTCACCACTGACTATAACCATAGCGTCACAGTTTAAGCATAACTTTTTATATGCAATACATTTATCTAACACTCAAACTGTCATGTAATATCTTAATTCTACATATGTTGTAGTGAAATGTGTTTGTTCATTATGTATTATGTCAAGGCAGTGATCTCAAATTGAGGGCGTGAAGTTATTAAAAGCTTTGAAGGCATAGCTCTTGAATTGCTTTCACATTAGTTGTGGTGCTGTGCAGACAGATGACATCAAAGACCATTTTAGAGAACAAAAACAAAATATGTTAGTTTTCAGTTCAGCTGTTTGTGTGGATGACAATCGGTGTGAAATACAGGAAGAAATTTGATTTAAAGACACCATGCAGAGGTTTCTGCAGCAAAGCACAACTGGTCTTACACATTGAGATTAATAACTAAAGGGAGTTTGGCCTATATGTGTGACCTCATATTCATACCTCTGTGAAACAGGTTGAACAATTTCCTGTTTCTACAGTCACCAAAAAAAAAAAAAAAACGCTGGAAATTTACTTAAAAAATATTGGGCTCATTCATAGATTTATAAAGAAATTTGATCGTAAACGTTACATTCTAGCTCCCAAAGGGAGAGGAGCCTGACAACCCACTACTCAGGACCACCGATGCAAACAGGGAGGCATGGAATTGCGGCACGAGAAAAGGACACAAAAACCAAATACCGTATAAAACAAAGCTTTAATTTTTGTACAATACTAATATGAATAATAAACAATAATAACTTTCTGGGAAAAGGGGAGGGCTGGACAGACCAAAGCAAAAAAAATCCCCACCCCTAACCTGTATTGTCCCCCAATAGATTCTAAAAATCCCTGCCTGGCACACGGTCAAGGCGTCCTAACCAAACTTACAGCTGGTGGTCCGCCCAGATCTACCTAGTGTTTCTAGACAGAGAAATATACCTATGGATGATATGTATACCCCAGGGTAGCTCTAAATCTACACCCCAACTCCCTGTGAAAAAGGAAAGATAATTAACACAAATTAATTATAATGATCCACAAACAACAAATGCTCTCTCCTGCTGCTACAAATTGCAAAAATATGGAACACAAGCTAGGTTTATGAACACACAAAATAGTTTGAAAAACTATTGTAAAATGTTAAATATTTATATCAAAATGTCAGAAAATTGTCTAAATGTCATACATATCTCCACATAGGGTACAAACAAAACCAGCACAAGTGAGAGTGAACTGGTCCAAAACTGGGCTTTTTAAAGAGCCCAGCCAGCTGCAGCCACTGATGAGTAGATGGAGTTCCAGTTCCCAATCAGCTGTAGAACAACCAATCAGCTGCCGGAACTCTCACAGAAGCAAACTTGCCTGGTAAATAAAACACAAACAAACAAACCACAAGCAATACAAAACAAAAATGACTACAAAACAAACCCAGAACACTGGGGATGTAACAGCGTGCATAAGCAAAAATCCACAGCAAAGTCCATATTTATAAAAACTGTCTTTAACATGGAACAGTGCTTTGTTCCACGTCAGATTCTGAGCAGAGATGCAGAGATTTGAAACTATTTAGCTGCACACAATCTAACACTGTCTGTTTTACTGAGCACTAGTGGATGAT
Organism: Misgurnus mizolepis; assembly: GCA_025389145.1. Lineage (NCBI taxonomy): Eukaryota > Metazoa > Chordata > Actinopteri > Cypriniformes > Cobitidae > Misgurnus > Misgurnus mizolepis. Next base: position 58,727,285 of record JAIFKI010000002.1, read on the forward strand.
GAAGACTCTAAGCTCTCTACTAGATGAGGTTCCTTCTCCTTCAGCAGTTTGTAAAATTCTGCTTTTACGGCTGAACCTCCTGAGATCAGCACCATGTACAAGATTCTCATCTGTTTTCTGTGGGTATTCTCAGCATGAACTTCACTCCACATTTCATCTGTAATCATCTTTTTTGACCTCAGACAGTCAGCTATCTCCATCACAGACGTGACTCTCTGAATGAGTTCATCTCTATTGTTGTCCACAAATTCTGATTCTGATTCAAGCAGAAAAAGATCAAGACACTTGTTATAAGAGTTGATACATTTATGATATAAATAAAATAATATTGAATAGTGAAAATGTAGGATTCAATACCCGTGTCCTTTATGATAGCAGTAGAGTCAGTACTAGAATCTGATTCTATTAAAATAAAACAAAACATTTGATCACTGAGAGATCTCGAACATCATGAACATCTCAACAAATGAGAAGTGAGTGAGCCATTAAAAAAATATACAAATCTGTATAGTGTCAACAACAAGCTTTATTCACAGATGAGTTTTATACCTGTAAAAAAGATTTGGCGTGGTGTCCAAACTGTTTTCTCTTTATCAGTTCTATCCAACAGACCGAGCTTTATCTCCTCAATGTTTACATCCAGAATCACTTCAAATGTGGGATGAAAGTTTGGGTCGAAATCAAACTCAAACAATTCATTCTGAAAAAAAAAAATGGGATTATCTAGAAACATGTTTTTAAGCACACATTTTCCTCCGTTCAACTGAATTCAATCTGATTGCCGATTATGAAAGTATTATTTATACAGTATATCCTTAAACAATAAAACCTTAATAAAATATTTTGAATTAAAACTTATTAAAAGATTATTTAAAACAGTTTTTTACTATTATCTTAAATGTACATTATAAACATCCTGAACAAAACTTCTAAACAGCCAGTGTTGCCAGATCTGCATAACAAAACCAGTGCAAGGTTCATTCAAAACTAGTCAGAATACCACAGATTTGGCAACATTGTGTCTGTTGCCGATTTCTCTGGATGAATATACTCAAGAATTATTTTTAAGGTGTTATACTCTAAGGGGCCAGTCACACCAAAAGCGTTTATGGCAGTTGCAGGCGCCTTTTTTGAATGATATTCTATGGGCAGGGTGCGTTTGCGCGGTTTATGCGCGCAGAGCGCCTTGCGGTTTTTTGCCGCCTGCCACGCACGCGTTTTTGAAGGAGCGCTGAGAGCGGAGAAGCGCCCGACGTCATTCGTGTCTTTCCATTGTCCAATCGAATGAGGGGAGAGGCGGGCCTTACGTTGTGGTGAGGGAAGTTTACAGTTGCTTTGAAGAACCGGACTCCACTCGCTCACTCTCTCCTGCGTGTTTGTGCACCTCTCACCCTCAAACAAGGTCAGAGCAAGCGTCCTCTTTTAAAGTTTCTGCTGATATGACAGTTAACAGCAAAAGAGCGCTCACGCTTCAATATTTGATTGACAAGACAGCTGACTCGGTGGTTGCTTAGCAATATGAAAAGGCGCGTCGCACTACTCTTTTTTTAAAAAAGGCAGTGCGTCGCGCCTTGCGTTTGCAAGCGTTTAAAGTGCTTTTGGTGTGACTGCAGCCTAAGAATGTAGTTTCTCATGCTGCATTTACATCAACCACGTTGGAGGCATCAAAATTGCGTCTACCGCGCCTAGTTTGCTGCATGAACAGTTTGAATGCATTTGCGCGTCAAGAGCGAAGTAGACGCGTGGAAAAAGCAAGCATTTGATGAGAGGCAAAATCTGCTTCTTGTGGGAGGGGCAAGTGCTATGCGGTTGTCTGTTTGCAAGATGGCTTATGTTGATTGCGCATTTATCGAGAGAGTTACCGGTTTGTATTTGGTCACCTTACTATAGGGGGAAAATAAACAGCGCGGGTCAATAAACTGCACCGGTCGATAAACGTCACCGGTCGATAAACGTCACATGACTCAAAAGTGAAATGTGTTTTTACAACTTACCAGTTTGCCCTGTAAGGTGGTGCCAAACCCTGACAAAAGGTATTTCAAAAGCCAGCAGCAAATGGCTGAATCCACAGGGAACTGCTTCCTAATTCCTGTTGAATTATCATCTGAAACCCCTCTCAAAGAGTTCACATCTACCCCCCAAGAACACTACCCATTGGTGTGAGACTGAAACCTCTCTCAAAGAAGAGTCACACACCCTACCACACGTTCTCATCCCCCTCTCCTCATGATCTCAAAGCAAACTGTATATGGAATGCTACATTCTGCAAACACATGTATCTGAAACTGGACTTGTTTGGTATTATATGAAGTCTTTTAATGCAAGTGGTACATTTGGGTTTATTAATATGACAACAGGATTCAATGTCAATCTGTGACAATAAATGAGTAAACTTAACCTGATGATGGGAGACACCTCCTACCTTAGACATGTTGACCAATCACCCACTGTATGTATATTAGGTAACACCCCTGGGCTTACAAGAACCAATCAGTATATCATATCACAATGCTTTGTTCTCTGGATATTTAAGGAAAATGTCAAAAGATTCAGGCGGGACTTTCGATATCTAGAAATGCACCCCCATGATGCTGTATCTTTGATACAGCATCATGTTTCTTTTTATTTTATTTTGAGGAATCTGTAACCAGATCTTCATCTCCTTACCAGGTATGCAATGGTTTTTCGTTTTATTGTTTTGTATTTGAATTGGATATATTAATTGGCATTGAATTATGTTTTTCCTACCTGGTTAATAAATTGTTACGTTTGCATTTATTCTGCCTTACTCTGAATTATTGACTACAAGTAAATTGATGTATCCTTTGTTACCGCAAATCTACGATCAGGATTAAGTAGGCGTATTGTCTGCCATTTTGTATTTTGGTTATTTGGTCTGACGAACCACTTACTCTTAATAGGCTTAAGTTTGGCGTATCGTCTGCCTTTTACTATTTTGGTTTGACGAACCACTTACTCTTTATCAATAGAGTAAAGTTTGGCGCATCGTCTGCCTTTGGTCTGACGAACCACTTAATTTTAACTACAGGGTTAAGCATCGACGAATCGACTGCCTTTAATTATAAGGTCTGACGAACTTCTCAACTCTTGATTAGTTATATGGTCGAGTTTGTGATCGTGAACCTGCAGCAGCTGATGCAAGGATTCTAAGCGACAATTGAGATCCACTTGAACGAGTCAATATAACGATGAGTTAAATAGAATGATCAAACGTTTATCCAAATTCTATATTTATATCAATTTGATTCATATTACAATACGTTTTATATCTTTGGAGTCAGATGTAAAGTTGCATAATGTTAAAACGTCATCCACAAGCACCGGAAAAGACCGAATGCGCTATAAACCGGCCATGCCGTTTTGATTCCGTCGTTGGGCCAAACGGATGGATTGGGCCATATTTGGACCTCCTTACAGCCCAATGTCCTCACTGACACTCTTCCAAGCGAGGTCCTTTTTATTCCTGTCTATATAGAAATAAGAACTTGTGTCGTATAGCCCCGGGTGACTGCTCACAGACAATATCAAGCGTTCCTTCATGTTGAATGAGTGACTCCGGGAGGGGCTGCCACCACAGCAGCAAGCAGGGTCTTGACTGGTTAACGCAGCGCGAAAATCCACCAAAATTTACGTCAAATGCAAAATGCACAAAAAGTACTGCATCAGACAGTCAGTTAGCGTGAATGGCGCGAAGTGAGCATCTGGCGTGATAGAAGGAATTTAGTCTATCGCACCGTGCCAAACGCCTCATCCGCGCCGCGAGACCTCCAGACACGCGTCAACGCATCTTCACATTGACTTAACATTGAAATCACTTGCGCTTAACACCTCTACCACGGCTGGTGTAAACGCAGCATCAGACAGGGTTTAGATTAATCCAGGACTTTGCTTTAGTTACATTAGGAGAGTAATTTTTACAAACATGTCTTACAAAAAACATTTTTGGTGTGCATCTTGAGACAAAACAATGGCACGGATATATTTTATGATACTATACCGCAACATCACTATTTTTAAGATACTACTGTATATCGCAATATTTTTTTTAAATAAAGGCAGTTTAAACATGCTATTTAGTCTAGGATTAGCCTTGTCTGGGAAAACACCCGAAGATGTTTAAGACATGGACATATGCAGCAGGTACTTTAGGGGGGATCATTACTTACATGATCAATTAAGGTGTTTACATGACGGTTACATCTACAAAAAGATGTTTTGCATTGAAACATAGCTAATGATAAATGACACATTATGTAAGAACTGTGCTAAAACCTCATCAACAAAAATACTAAATCAAGATTTTCATCAACATTTCACATCAATTTACATTAAAGCACAGTCAGATCTGTTTTACAGTATCTCATAGTCATAACATTACCTCTGGTTGTACTTTAAGTCCCTCTGGTAGACAACACAGACTGTACTCTCTACCTGGAGTCAGACGACATTTTGAACTGGTCTGAATGTGACGATTCTCCTTGTGTTGGATTTTTACCTTAATGAAAGAACAAAGAAGCTGTCAATTTCAGTTATGAAAGTCATATTTCACTGCATGAATAATTTGCATAGGAGAAAATTTAATAATATTAAAGTAACAATAAAACTTGCAGTTAGGCGTACAGTACCAGCGGGACATTCCTTGGAAGCAAATGGACATCCAGTATTTTCTCTTTCTGTTTCACAGATGTTGGACGGACAAAAAACAACACTTGGGACCGAACAGGAGACTCAGGGTATATGATCTTTTTTATGAGTCCAAACAGAGAAAACTCTGTGATATTAATAATCACATGAGTGCTGCTCACTTTGAGTGGCTGCAACACTTCTACATTATCACCAGTGATGTGTGCTACAGCCAAACTGACTTTATTCTCCTCTGTAAAAGACATTTAACAATTTGAAGACAGTTTAAAGTGATTTAATAAAAATAGATTTGTATTATTTTAAAACGTAATTTTAACATATGTCATATATTTAATGGGTCGTGTACATGCCCCAGAGCACAATGCATCGTGAGGCTTGTGTACAGGTGACCCAATATGAATACAGCTTGTGTCAAATCCTGATCCTTTAAACTTTTCCCTGTCCCATCCAATAACAGATCAAAGTGTCCATTAAAAATCAATGCACAGACATACCTGAAAAAATTTCACAGTGTGGGAGATGCAGTTGTGAGATTGAACCTTCAAAACAGTCAATGTTGTACAAGGGACCTGCAGGCTGCATCTGACCCAAACCATCTAAGAGCCGTGGATCCCAGGGTACGATTTTATACAACATCTCTCCTTTACCCTCCATCACAAACACAAGGTTGGTCAAACTGCACTGAAACTGACCAGCATGTGGAGAAACAAACCTAAAGGACAAAAACACATCATTGAGGATTAAGGTGTTTTTTAGAAAACTCTAAGCACTATGGACAACTGAATACATAATATGAATGTTGTATACCTGTGTGTATTTTCCCCTTTGACTTCATCTCTATCAGTGAGTTCAGGTGTGAACATGGAAATCTGCATTGAAGAAAGAAACAAAACCATTTATTTAGTTGAATATGCCATTTTATATTGGTAAATTATAATTCCCAATTTTATTAATATTATTTTAACATATTAATATTAATAACGTAAAATGTTACATTGGCCTAATCTCTGGCCTAATCACAGCCGTGCTAGTGTAATATCACATTCCTACTCAAACGATAAAGCGTTATTAACAAGATGTGTGGTATATTACCATGAATGAGATAAATCCAATGCTCAATAAAAAAATACTAGATATAAAGACTGACGAATTAATTATCTAGGGGAGGCACTTGCCAACCTGTGCGCATGTGCAGTATAGGGCAACCTCAAAAATGTGAACTTGAGAAACAAAAGTTAATGTCAGATTTAATTGTTGTTCAGAAATAGTTTTTATATCTTAGTGTGATTTCAGTGAGCAATTGATATCTGACTCTATTCAGGTAGATTTTGATTTTAGTCTTGCATGACTGAAAAAACTTCCCTGGGGAGTTGCAAACATGACCACAAAGTGGTGCAACTTCCCTAAAAGGACTTTGGTGAGACTCACCGTTGGTCCAGGTGCTTGTAATTTTGAGGAAGACACTGACACCAGAGCCTCTTCCACTATAAAACAAAACTGAATTTACATGTTGTAAATGTTGTGTAAAACAATGACAGGGTTGCTCATAAACATAAAATACCAAACCTAATCTCTTTTTATTCGTGCTGGATGCTGCTCAAATTGCTGCCAAGCCACAGATCGCAACTCAACAGTTTACATTTATACATTTACAGGATGTTTATAAACTAATGAAGCCCTTTATAACCTTTCATTTCGCCCTGATGTGCCATTATTTATATTCCAACCTCAGTGCAATAAAAGTGTAATGCATGTGCAGACCAATAAATGTATGACGTCAAAATACTGCAAATGAGCTGCTCAATTGGTTATTATTGGTTTATATTATTGGTAGTATAACAAACAGCAGTAATTTAGTTGTTATAAACAAAAATTTCTTACTGTATTCTGGCTTCAGTTCCTCCTCTGTTGAATCTTTGTCACGCGTTAGCAACACAGATGTCCTCCAGCTAAAGAGAATAACAGTGTGCAGTTTACAACAAAGTTATTTGTGTGCATTTTTTTGGAATTTCTCTTTTGGAAAGAAATAAAGATTCAACAGATGAAACAGAAAACAGAGAGATTATATATATATACTCCTACATGTTGAGCATCCAATCCATGTCCGTTAATGATTCCTGTAGGGTCTGGATTACCTCCTGTTGTAATATCAATATGGCTTTTATCCTGAAACCAAAACATTTACCTTTATATTTTTCCTTTTCACTTTTTACTCTAGATTGACTGTTAATAATTATTTAAGGATTTCAATACAAATATTCAAGCTATAACAAATTTTACCCAAGTTCACTGAGACTGGGACAGGTCTGGATGAGGGAAATGATTGTGTGGACCAGTGTGTCACTCAAGATGTCCACCTGCAGATGAATTTTCTTTAAACCAGATGAAGAGCGCAGGACTTGTAACAGAGCAAAAACCTCTTTATCAGAACCTTCAGGTCTTGATGATAAAACACACAAAGTAGAAACAGAAAGAAAAACATTTAAGCAAAACATTAAGAAGAATTGTATATTTAAAAAAAAAAACTATAGTCAAGTTTCTCACTCTTGTGTACATCTCATGAACGTCTGCAGAACGTCTCTCCAATTTATTGTGCAAATCGCTGGACGAGGACAAATCAGAGTTAAATCTAAGGGTATTGGTCTATTTATTGAGATTTTGGAGCAGCTAATGGACAATCTGCAATACAAACAGCGAAACAAACTTTAATTTTGGCCTGTGCTAAACATCAAGTCTTGCATATAAATTTGAAAATATAAACCTTGTATCAGTGGCATGAATGAATGATGTGATGTTAAATGATTGTAGTTTCTTACGTGACGACACCGTCTTTAACTGATCCAATGATCTCTGGACAGCTTCTGTTCTTGTTTTTATCCACTTTTATCCTGACAATTAAAATAAGTTTTTCCATTTAATAATTACAGAACTGCATCTGTGTTGGCAATAAATGGTGTTGTCATAATAATCACTATAATGACCATTACTGGCATACTTTCTGCATGTATAACAATAATATAATATATATGTTTACAATCATTTTAATCCATTACATCAGCTGATTCATAAGCTTTCGGTCTCCAAGAGCCAAGATGAAATCCCCAACATCATCTAAAATGTGATCAAATATCAACCTTTGAAAGTGAACAGAGACATTATCAGACACTCTTGCTGTTTGCTCAATGAAAGGTGTGTTTCATGTTTAACATCAAAACTAACATGATGAAAATTATGAAAATAACCAAATTATGAAAATGTTGCAGTATATTATTGAGTATTAATGTGTCACATGATCAGACAAACAGTCTGATCTTCACTCACCACAGCTCTTCACAACTACACAATGCAGGCTGAAGTATCTTTAGATGATCAGATGTAACATTGAGTCTCAGGTTTCTGATGCGTTCACAGCACTGAAAACAAAACCGCAGCACCCAGCAGTCTGTCTTGTTTAGGGAAATGTTGGACAGATCGATCAGAACCAAATCTCCCAAAACTTTCCCAATGAAGCTCCTCTCATGAAGCTCATAGAGACAATGAAGAATGAACATCATGTTTTCATGTTGATATCTCAGTAAACACTGATGGATCCATTCCTTCAGCTGGGTTTCTATGTTGATACTAACAGCCACATTGTGCTTTTTAAAGAATGAGTCGATCGTTTCATTCTTACAGAGACCACAGAGGAACAAAATCTCAGACTGTAACTGATTTGATTTTCTTATTTCTGAATCTCTGTTTGAAAAGTCAGCAACAGACCAACAGGACAAAGCCCATCCTCTCTCTACAGTATGAAGAAGCTCTCTGACTTTCTTCTGAGACTCATCTTCATCCAATAAGACAAAGTACAGAGCAGTGAAGAACTTCTGAAAGCTGAGATGTATGAATCTGAACATTGTCTCCTGCTGGATTCTTCTTTCCAATAGGAATTTGTTCAAGAATGGATTGTTAACTGGATCTTGGACTGTTTCTTGGATGTTTTTCTCATCAAACAGAACTTGTTGTTCCAGCATCCCTCTCTCTGCCAGTTGACCCAGACTCATCAGCAGGTTTGGGACAGACTCATTCAAACCCTGACCATGATGCTCCAGTAAAGTGGACACAAACTCAACATATATGGATGTGGTTGTTTCCAGATCTGTTGTTATATCTGCACCATCATTGAATCTTTCTCTGAAAACTGTGCAGATGATCCAGCAGATTACAGGAATGGAGCAGACAGTCAACAGGGTTTCATTTAAGTTAACAGACTCATAAGCTTTCCTAAAGAGTTCCTCATCCTGAAAAAACTTTTGGAAGTACTCCTCTATCTTCTTCTTAGGAAAGCCAACAATCGTATTTGTGCAACACTGAGGTCTGTTAATTAAATTGTTCAGTCTCTGTGTAGCTGAAGATCTGGTGGTGACCAGCAGGAAAGAGTCAGGCAGGATTTGTCCTTTCAGCAGCGCACAAACAGAGACTTCAGGTGGGGCTTTCTGGTGTAAATCAGTGGGTGGCGGTGTGTAAGTAATGTCTTGTGTGAATCTAAGCTCCTCAAATCCATCAATAATGAAGAGCACTTTTAATGAAAACCGCTGTAGCATCTGTATAATCTCATTTGAAGTTAAACTGCAACTCCAGCTCAAGAGATCAATCAAACTCATCTCTTCAGAAAAACACATCAGCTCTTCACACTTCAGATGAAAAACAAGATAAAATTTTGCTAAATATTTTCCAGATGCCCAGTCTAACATGATCCTTTGTGCTATGGATGATTTGCCGCTCCCAGAGCTTCCCTGGAGAATAACAGCTAATGGATTAAGTAAATCTCCAAAGAAGTGATCAACACAAACTTCAGTAACTGGAAGAAGATGAAGTTTGTCTTTTTGAATGATCACAGGTTCAGTATACAGGGCTGCTTTTGACAGTTGTTCACCAGAAAAGAAAGTTCTCGATCTCTCCATCTCATACATTTGGGTAACTGACATCTTATATCGATCCACCAAATCCCAAGGCGCTGCAGGAAATTATAAGGTAACTTAATAATGTACACTTTAGATGAAATTGAGAATAATGTGGACATTTGCAGTGAAATACTGTGCTCTCTAACTCTATTAAGTAATAAACTAAATAAATAATAAACATGAAGAATATCACACTGATATTTTAACCACACATTCCGGTTGAAAGCCCTTGCTTTGTGCAATTTAAAAAACTTAAGGTATGTTTGAATATGATTATATATTATTGTATATATATTTAATTGTATATATTATTTTTTGCAAAATTGTATAAAGATTTGTCTAGAGAAACAGAAAAATTTGGTAACACTTTAGAATAATGGTCTTACTAGGTAGTTACACGGAAACTAATGCGAAACAAATGGTTACCTCAGCATTAACACTGAAATCTCTACTAATTACTAATAAAGAAGAACGATTTACTATTAAATAGGCAATTGTACATGTTTGGGTTAAGTAACAACTAGTAACATATTACTTATTTAATAATAATTATTAATTACTGCATGTTAAAAAACTCCTGCAGAACTATACATTAACTAAGACTTATTTAAAGTAACTATGAATTAACTGAGTATCAACAGTCACATAAAATCATGCCAATGCGCACGGTATTATCCTGTAACTAATAATACAATTTGAAACACAAATATGTTGGTAACAGTTTAGAATAAGGTTTATTTGTTAACATTAGTAAACTACATTAGTTAACATGAACTAATAATGAACTGCACTTATACAGCATTTATTAATCTTTGTTAATGTTAATTTCACAATTAGTAATACTTTATTAAAATCTTGTTAACGTTAGTTAATGCACTGTGAACTAACAGGAACAAACAAAAGCTTTATATCTATTAACTAACATGAACAAAGATGAATAAATACTGTAACAAATGTATTGGTCATTTTATTTAATACATTAACTAAAGTTAACTAATGAACCTTATTGTAAAGTGTTACCAATATGTTTACTTTGAATTATTCATGTTACCCATCATCACAGAAAAGGCTACATATTGTAAGTCATTCAGTTCTTCATGTTACCATATCAATTCAATCCTTTAAAGCCACCATGAAACACAAGTATCGATTGCCGGCTTTTGAAATGAAATAAGGCAGGGCTGGATTTGAATTTGTCAATTGAGATCTGAAGACTTTGAAGTTGGCTTGTGTTGCTAATCGCAGCGATCTTCTCTCGGACCCCGCCCACCTGCCATACCATTTGACCGGAAGTAAAGAGAGATCGTGAGGTGCGGAAGATTGATTTCTCCACTTTCTGATTTCTATCACTCTCTCAGCAGTTTGTCATTAAGGGCGCACTCACATTATCCAAACCAAACCAAACCATGCCCCAGCGCGATTGTCACCCCTCCCTACTCCCCCAGGTGCACACACTCACACTGTACTTCTTATCGATCCGAGTCCAGGCGCGCTTTTGTCATTAAGATGCGATTGTTTTGAAAAAAGCAGGAAGTAAAGCGCTCTCTTAACACTGGAACCCACCGTAATGATAAGTCTGTGTTTTTTATTCGGAGTCGTTTGGTGCGCGATTACAGACAGCCCTCTCACATGTCATCATATTGCTAAGTTGATCTGTCACGTGCGCAGCTCAGACATTCACGTAACCCCGCTGCGCGCATCAAAAGGTTTTTACGGAGGCAGATGAACGTGAGTGGTCACGCAACTGACGTCTTCACCTTTTGAATCGCGCTCAGGCGCGATTGCGCTCACACCACAGCCTTCCGCGCCTGAGCCCAAGTGAACCGCGCTCCGGCCCACCTCTGCAACCCGGCCGCGGCGCGATTAAACAATCCGGGCACGGAACAGAGCGATCACACTAGTCAAACAAACCAGGCTTTGGGGGTCAAACGCGCCCGAGCGCGGTTTGGTTTGGATAGTGTGAGTGCGCCCTAAGGAGTTTAACAAAAAATGAACCGCTGTGCATTTGAGATGCACAAACATCAAGTATCAGAGTATGAATCTCAACAATGGTGACAAATAAATTAAGAACTTCATGTTGCAATGCATGCTGGGTATTAACAAATAAAAAATCTCATTTAAGACTACCAGCATGCACTGCAGCATGGATAAATAATCATTTTTTTACAATTTACTTTGTCACCATTGTTGAGATTCATGCTCTGATTCTTGATGTTTGTGCGTACCACATATACTTAAAAATCCCATGTAAACAAATTGTGTTTAGCCTTTACTTGGCAATTCTTTTAAATTTACTAGCATTTTCTGAGTGAAAATTACTTCCTAGCTTTTGTCAAGTAAATCCTACTCAAATTTTTTTCATTGTGATGGTCAAGGTCAAGGTATCTTTATTTCATACCGGAAGGTAAAATTGTTTTGCAGATAAGAATTTTGTTGTCCAGAGAAAACACATATAAGATATAAAAACATAAAACGATTCACATACAAATACACAGATTAATAACCTCATGACAGGCTGCATCAGACACATATATACCCTTCTTGCATTTAACTAACTATCACATAATAAAACATCTCTCTTCTTATTCTTATTTAAAAAATCAATTGCCACAGGAACAAAAGTATTCCTATAGCGTCTCGTTTTCCATCTCGGGGCCACAAACCGGCAACCCGAGGGAAGTAACTGAAACCGGTTACTTAAGGGATGTAGCTCATCAATTAAAATAGTAGTTGCCTTCCTGTACAATTGAGTTGTGTAAATGTGTTCTAGAGTCCGTTGATTTACTCCTATTATCCTACTGGCCCACTTGACAATTTGGTTTAAGGAGGTTTTGTTCTTCCCTGACAGACTTGCAATGCGCGATTTATTTTAGGTTATGGTGTACCTATGAATATATATTTGCAGTTTAAGTACCAAAAACAATCTCGATATATTTTTACAGCTCTGCTAAGAACAGGTAATTTTGGCCTGTAATAAGCAATATTCATGAGCCTTTCTTATGATAGGCCTGTTGTTTTGTGAGTGAAATACGCAGATGAAATAACGTTACCCATGGAAGTTAGGTTAGTAAACCAAGAGAAACCGAGACTATGAGATTTTAACCTTACCATGTTTAACTCAGTAAAAAAACAGACACTAACAGGGCCGGTGTCTGTAACTTAAGAAAACAAACAATGTCTGATTTCCAACACATATTCTATCAAAACCGGTGGCTACCAAAGACGTTACAAAACAACACGTTACCATCACATTAGCATTGCATAACTAATTAAAATATATATTTTCAGTTTTCTCTGGCTCAATAATGTAACTTAAATTTAGGGCTGCATGATAAATCGCATGCGATTGACCTATGGCTAAGCCACAACCCCAAACACGATGAGCCAATCACAGTGCGCATAGCTAACCTAATACACTCGGACATTCTCTGCTTACACGTCCATTGAAATGCATTGCAGTTCTTCAGTTTTTATTCGCCATTTTTCTTTTTATCTTGTCATTTTATCTTGATACAGTTTATCGCGTTTACCTGTGAAGCTTTTCATCGACCTTCTTAACAATAAAATTATTAATATAACTCTCCAATCCATAGTTAAGGCACTTTTGGTGACTTTGATATGATATATAGTCTTTCTATCTACAAAAATCATCAATTGCCTCCTGTGAAATGTCAACCGAATGTTGATTGAGTGAGTGAAGGGGGTGTGGCTTAGCCATAGATCAATTGTCTCGCGCACCTCTTCAGTAAAGCCAGTTCATTGATTAACAGTGTTGGGCAAGTTACTGAAAATTAGTAATTAGTTACAGTTACTAGTTACTTATTTTAAAAGTAAGTGAATTACTCTACCAGTTACTGTGTATCAAAAGTAATTAGTTACTAGGGAAAGTAACTTTTAAGTTACTTTTATGTCTGCTTTTTAAATGTAAATATGAACAGTACTGAACAGTCAAACAATAAAATGATATGGATGGGCTATTTTACACGTAAGACTCTAATGGGGGTTTGTTTGGCAAAAGGGGGTGGTGCGGTGGACGATGACAGTGCTCGGGGTGGTGACTTAAGGCTGTGACTGTGTGTTCCTGACGTCATGTTTATATGGAAGTCACAACGGCTCGTTACAAATCACAGCTACTTCATGCAGGCTGTGCGAATTTGACTGTGAAATGATTGTTTTGAAACTTATATGGTATTTATATAACCCCTAGACCTCAGTTATCATGAAAAAAGGCATGAAATTTCAGATTTGACAATATGGGACCTTTATTAAGATGCCTAATGACAATATTTTGTGGGCTTCTAGCATTGGATTTGTAGTGGAAGGCAAATTGTGAAGTATACCACGTCTCTGTATAGTTAAAGGGACTGTAAGTAGGGGTGTTTTAAGTGTTTTATTAATCAAAATCAATGTCTTGATTCATAAATATGTCCTCGTTGGTGTCAAATGACCTTTGCCAGTGATCTGACTTTTCTTTTGTAAGCTTAGGATTTCTTCACTTTACTTACATTGAACAGGTGAGCGTTGGCTAGAGCCTATAATTAAGGGATGCATAAAGGCTTCCATGTCGTTCCGCCGTATTGATAAACTATAGTAGCAGAGAGGGACAAAAAGCACACTAGCCTACCAATGGGTTTCCACAACGCGTTTTCATTTAGAACACATGAACCAGCTGAAACAGACAAGGAGATCAGTGATTACATAACAGCTACCGTAGTGGCAACACACATTTGGAAAGAGCACTATTGTTTGAATGCAAAATACAGTTTCACCACTAGATGGGGGTAAATCCTACTTATTGTCCCTTTAAGGGAAACTTTAACAGGACAGATGTACATTACTTATTTCATCAGAGGATAAGGAAGGTCTAGAATATGCCACAGGCCTACATCGTCTTCTGGATGCTGATGAGCAACGCTCCTTTAAAGAGAGGAAAAGCAAAAACATTAAGTGCACACACCTGCCCAAATAAACTACTGGGCCATTTTCAATAAACGTTATCATTATGCCAAAACCCCACAACTTACATTGCATTTAATCTGCATATGTTTTATCAGTGTGTTTCCTGGAACTGAACCCACCACCTTTGTGTTGCTAACATGATGCTTTTCCAGCTGTGCTTCAATAAAATTGGTGTTGTTGTGCAATACACTTTACAGTAGTTTTTTTTAACACACATTAAAAATAAAATGTTTACAGCCCAGGGTGTCCAGAATTTTATGCTTTAGTCAAGGTTTTTATTTTTCAGAGCATGACTACATTAAACTGTGGTTGTATGCTAAAAGGTCCATGAATTGTGTATTGATGTATTCGGCACAAACATCAACTAGACTGACAACAGCAATTAGGACTGTATACCCTGACGATCAAGAATCTGTCTCAAAGCCGCTTTTGTAAGGAAATAACGTATAATTTAATGAACCAACACAGCCTGTCCACTAAAAAGTTTTAAACTAAACAATACCTTTTTTGGGAACTGCATTTAGGTTTAACTGTGATTAAAATGCTATTTTATAAGAGAAGGCACAAGTAAAAAAATTAAGTAAAAATAAAGGCTTTTTCAATTTTTCTAATCCATTGTTTGGTGGAATGTCTTATCTTATAGACTTTAACTATATTCTCAGAAGACGAAGCGCTGCTACTGGGTGGAGTGATTTGCTCGCAGCACCTGAGAAGCCCCCTGGTGAGAAGCAGAGAGTTCGGTCAGAGTTGTGCAAATCACTCCGCCCGCGTAGCAGTACTTTGCCTTCTGAGAATATAGTTCCCAGTATGTATACTGTTAAAAGATCGCTGTGTCTCATATGACCTTGTTATTTGTACACAGTGTGACTATACAAATAACAACACATAAAGAGGAAATTTTTATTTTGTCACTTATTGGGAGCAGTTTGCTAGCTGGAGCCATTCACTTCCAGTCTTTGTGATAAGCTAACCTAGCAGGGGCTGCATTAGACAGAGTTACAGCACGCACGGAAGTGAGAAAGGTATGTATAAACTTATCTAACTCTGGGGGATTCCTTGAATAAGCTAAATTCCCAAAATGTGGGCATGTTCCTTTAAAGCTGCAACTGTTTGCATTGTCAAACTTATGAAAAAATTCACTCACCAGAATCGTAATCCATATCTGAATCCACCATCAGGAGATTTCTGCTTGTTTTAACACTCAACAGTGATCAGTCGCAACTGAAAAGCAGAGTTTAAAGAACACAGCTGAATTTCTTTGGAAGCTGACGATGATCAAGACAGAAAGTGAGAAAGTTGTTGTATTTCCCTTTATTTGATTTTGTCATCTTCGGTCAGAATTACAGAAACGGTAGAATCAAGAAACGCTGATTTTTATTCCTTACAAAACTACCTATTGTTTCACAGATAAAACAAATAATAGTTACTACATAGTTACCGTAAAACTTCAAATAATAGCCGAGTCCCAAATAGACGCCTGTCTCTTTTAGACGCCTGGTGTGACGACAGGTTTGGGTAAATAAACGCCTGTCTCAAATAAAGGCCTGGTCTGTTTTTTAGTTTCGGTTTGTATTTAATCTTCTAAAACCCGTCAGATATTCTGTTTAAGACAGTTCTATGGTGCAGATTGAACAGGATAAAGTTGTTTTTGCTTACCGGTAGATGTCACGTGACAGACGCAGTCGTTCCGTTACTCATCACTATGACAACACAACAAGCTTCGTCGCCAGGATTGAGGTGATGATGACAGTAGCGAAGTGGCAATCGGGAGAGTCAGGACTTTTCCCGGTGGGCCGGTAGTGTTTTGAGGCCGCTGATAATAGCCGGGCTTTCAGTCTTTTGTCATGCATGCACTCCCGCCACACATTGTATTTCTCGCGCGGAAACACTATTTATCATATTTAATACGCTGCAGCGCCCAAAATGTATCTGGCCGCACTGCTCTCTCTCTCTATCAAGCCCGTCTTCCCTAGAGTTCTAGTCAAGCGAGCCAATACAAAAAAAAGAGAAAGAGGCTACACAATAGCCAATCAGAAAATAGCAAATAGAGTTGTATCTGGGTAAGATTTCACGCAACAACCAATAAAAAAGCATATGCTCGTTTGCTTTATTTATGCTGCCAATAATTTAAGACTGTTGTTATTACACAAACTAATTTGTTAAACACATTCAAATTAAAAATAAAACGTAATATGTGGTAACCTCCTGCTGTCATGCTGGAACAATTAAATTAAAAGCCTGTCTCTTATAGACGCCTGTCTCTTATAGACGCCTGGTGTGATGATAGGTTTGGGAAAATAAAAGCCCGGGCTATTATTTGAAGTTTTACGGTATATGCATACTTTTTGTAACAATCAATTAATCATGATTTTGCTACAGTTACTATTGTAACCATGCATGGTATTTGTGGTAAACCTGTGGCCAAAAAAAAACACGATTAATAGCCTACACTATTACTATAATGAAACCAGTTAATTTCGTAATGCCATATGTGGCTGCTGTGGTTTGTTGGTCCAGGACACCATTTTTTTTTCAGCATGATGTTATTATTCTGTGAAATACAAATGTTGTTGGGTGAATTGTATGTGAAAAATGTTCAAACAGAACATAGCAGACATTTCTTTGGTCCCATCAAAATATGTTCCCACTTGGTCAAATAATGAAAAAGAACCAAATTGCTTACGGACTAGCCGTGACAGTTATAGGGTATATGGGATATACAGATGTCAGTGCATTGATTCAATAAACAGTTTAACTTCTAATATATAGTTGAAATGTCAAATTCA
This sequence comes from Misgurnus mizolepis, assembly GCA_025389145.1. Classification (NCBI taxonomy): domain Eukaryota; kingdom Metazoa; phylum Chordata; class Actinopteri; order Cypriniformes; family Cobitidae; genus Misgurnus; species Misgurnus mizolepis. The sequence goes on from JAIFKI010000002.1 coordinate 58,744,638, forward strand.
TTTTATAAGTTGTATCAACTCACTTTTGTCAAGATAAATACACTGAAAAAAATGATTCATTCAATTTTCTCAATTTTTTTAAGGTAAGTGGTTGCAATCAATTTATTTAACATACATTTAAACAACAACAACAAAATTAGAACTTAAACATTAAAACTTTTGTTTAAATGTAGCTTAAATAAATTGATTGCAACCACTTACCTTAAAAAATTGTAATAGTCAGCATAATAGTACATTGAAATGACTTGTAAATACGAGCTGATTAGATATAAAATTTAGGCAGCAAATAATTTTTTACAGTGTTGGTGGATTCTGCCATTGGCAAAGTTCAGTATGGAAGTGTGCTATCATACCAGCAGCAACAACACGCAACATTACTCACCATAAAGATGCCCCAACACCAGCTTAGGGAGAGTGCTAGGATGGGCTCTGTTAAAGAGCCACACAGATCCAAAATCGAAACTTTCCTTTATTGCAGTGTGTCATGTAGCTGTCCATCAATGTAAACAACGTGTAAAGTAGTTGAACCAAAAAGTGCACGATTAATAAAGTTATTGGCTTCTAAAGTAGGGAGTCGACTCTGAATCGCTGAAACGAGTCGTTATAGGGAGTGAGTCTTCTTCCTGATATTATCCACGTCACACGAACTTATCCACGTCACATGAGATACTAATCTCCGCCTACGGCCTTGCCCGGGAGAAACGAAAACTATGACCCGCCCACAGCTAGTTTGTGTGTGAGTGTAAACATCAGCTCACGCTGTGTTTTCAGCTTGTGTTGTTTTCACTACCAAAGGAGACTTTTTCAAGGAGGGATATACTAAACGTGTCTGGCTGTGAAGAATCAGTGGTTAAAATTAATTTTTATTAGAGGGATTTAGACGTTTGGCAATGAACGTGGTTCAGTACCCACTTTATTTGGAACAACATGCGTCTCCTTACCACAAACTGTAAGTATGATTATAGCTACATACTTGCTTAAAAGAGTGTAAAATGTCTATATTCGTTTTTATTGCTTGGATTAATGATGAATGATATCGTTGTTTAAACTCTAACTTATAAACTGTCAGAGTCACGATAGCAAGCGGTTTTGCTGTGACCCGGTTAGTTTAAATAAATGCTTAAATGAGTGTCAAATGTCTATATTAGTTTTTATTGCTTGGATTAATGATGAAGGATATCGTTGTTTAAACTCTAACTTATATACTGTCAGAGTCACGATAGCAAGCGGTTTTGTTATGATCCGGTTAGTTTACATAAATGCTTAAATGAGTGTAAAATCGTTCGTTTCAATCGTCGTTTGTATTGTTTGGATTAATGATGAATGATGTTGTGTGTTTAAACTGTTATTGTACTGTCAGAGAGTCACGTTAGCAAACGGCTAACGCATGCTCATTTAAGGTTTTGTTATGACCCGGTTAGTTTACATAAATGCTTAAATGAGTGTAAAATGTCTATATTCGTTTTTATTGCTTGGATTAATGATGAAGGATATCGTTGTTTAAACTCTAACTTATATACTGTCAGAGTCACGATAGCAAGCGGTTTTGCTATGACCCGGTTAGTTTACATAAATGCTTAAATGAGTGTAAAATCGTTCGTTTCAATCGTCGTTTGTATTGTTTGGATTAATGATGAATGATGTTGTGTGTTTAAACTGTTAATTTACTGTCAGAGAGTCACATTAGCAAACGGCTAACGCATGCTCATTTACGGTTTTGTAATGACCCGGTTAGTTTACATAAATGATTAAATAAGTGTAAAATGTTAATTTCAATCGTCGTTGTTATTGCTTGTATTAATGATGAATGATGTGTATTGATGTTTATAATGTCTTCTCAGTAAATCATGTTAGCACGAGGTCAATACATGTTGCACTGTTGTTGGTCTGTGCCACCGATCTGTGGTCTGTGAGACTGATCTGTGATCTGTGCAAAGACACTGTGTCAGTTGACCAATCAGAGCAGAGTAGGCTACTGAAAGGTGGGGTTTAGGCAGACGGTTTCACACGAATCGTTTGGGGATCTCTGAGAAATGGGGTAATTTTAAATTTATATTTTGAGAAAATTACAGTGTTTTTTGACCTTGCATGCATTTAAACCTGTTGTCCGGGACTTATAGGATGCTTAAAATTGTCATCTTACTGGCTCTTTAAAAACAATCATAATTCAGTAATTATAAAAAATCCGTAATTGTTTTTTCCTTCCACTATTTCCATGGAAGGTCTTATCTGTTCAGCCAGTGAAAAAACATTAAAGTTGCAACTGTTTGCAATGTCAAACTTTTGCACTCACCAGAATCTGTATCCGCTGTTTATCAGTCGCAACTGAAAAAGCAGAGTTTAAAGAACACAAGTGAATTTCTTTGGAAGCTCACAGTGATGAAATTAGAGCACTTTTTTTTTTAGTTCCTCTTATTTGAATTTGTCATGATCAAAAGAAGTATGTTTCAGACTGTTTAAGGAAGTACAGTAATGGTAGAATCAAGAAACTTTTGAATTTATCTCTTTAAACCTACCTATGCTTTCACAGATTAAACAATGTTACTAGGCTTCGTATTTGTAACCATTAATTAATCATGACTTTGCTACAGTGACCATGGTATTTGTGATAAAACTGTGGTCAATCATGCAGTAACCAATCCTCCAAAAAAAAAAAAAACATGGTTACAACACTTTTACTAAAATGAATTTTCATAATGCCATATGTAGCAGTTGTGGTTTGTTGGTTCTGGACACAAAAGTATTTTTGATTTTAAGCCTTATGTTATTAATCAGTAAAAAACAAATGTTTTGGGTGAATTATATGTGTCATATACGTGAGAAGCGGGTTTGATCCAAATGCAGTCTTATTGAGACACATCCATAAACAGGCAAGGGTCACAAACCAGGCAAACATGTACATCAAAGTTAATTCAATCATAATTGGACAGACATAATTAAAATACATAAATATAACCAAATCTATTACCCAACATATACCACCATTGATTTTAATGCACCACATGCTGATTTTAATGCACTGCATCTTTCTTTTAATGCACCACCTTAGCTTAGGCATATTTACATATACAATTAGTAATTTTACCATTTATCAAAAAGAAAAGAAAGAAAAAGAAACAAACACTGACACAGAAGTTTGGTGTGGTATGTGTTTGGTATGCGTGTTGTTGTTATTGTCAGGATAAAAAACTCAAACACAGATCCAAATGCAGATATGAATTTTTATTTTGCACAATAAGGAGAGAGAAAGGAGTATGCTGAAACCAAATGTCAAAACACACAGACACATGACAAATCCCAAAGCAAAGCGGTCGATCAGACAGAGATCGTGACAGTACCCCCCCCCCAACGACCGCCACCGGGCGGTCAAGGAGGGGGCTTACCTTGTCGCCGGCGGATATCCTCAATCAGGCCAGGATCCAGAATGTCCCGGGCCGGTACCCAACACCTCTCCTCCGGACCATGACCCTCCCAGTCAACTAGATATTGGAAACCTCTGCCCCGATGACGCATATCTAGTAATCTCCTCACAGTGTAAGCAGGAGATCCATCCACTAGTTAAGGCATGGGGGGAGTGGGGGCAGAGGGAACAGGATTAATGTGGGAAAAATAACAGGCTTGACCCTGGAGACATGAAAAACAGGGTGAATCCGACCGAGAGCGAGATGCAATCTGAGTTTAACCGCCACCGGACCAACAACCTTAATGATGGTGTATGGCCCAAGGAACCGGGAAGCCAGTTTTAAGAGGGCTCCCGGAGAGGCAGATCCTTGGAGGAAAGCCACACTTTCTGCCCGCAGATATAGCGAGGAGCAGGTCTCGGTGACAATCGGCCGTGGCCTTGGTTTGTTTGGCTGCCTGTAGTAAGGCTGATCTAGCCCTGTTCCAAGTGCGCTTGCAATGTCGAACAAAAGCTAGAGCAGACGGAACCGCCACATCGGATTCCTGAGATGGGAAAAGAGGAGGCTGATGCCAACAGCCATATCACCCTGTAACCCAAGACAGCTTGCCCACTGAAGCTAAGCAGGGCTGAGCCTGGTCAGTACTTGGATGGGAGACCACCTGGGAAAACCAGGTTGCTGCTGGTAGAGGTGTTAGTGAGACCAGCAGGGGGTACTCACCCTGTGGTCTGTGTGGGTCCTATCACCCCAGTATAGTGACGGGGACACTATACTGTCAAAAAGCACCGTCCTTCGGATGAGACGTTAAACCGAGGTCCTGACTCTCTTTGGTCATTAAAAATCCCAGGATGTCCTTCGAAAGAGAGTAGGGGTGTGCCCCGGCTTCCTGGCCAAACTTGCCCGTTGCTGTCATGATCCTGTCTTCAGGTCAGTTTTCTAGTCATAGTGACAGGATCATGGCAGCCCAATGTTTTGTGTGAGAGCAATGGCTTTGTTTTTCATAGCCATGTGCTTTCTGTCTCGTCTCCTGACCCCGCCCCATTGAATCCTCGTTAATTACCTGGGTTCGTCTCCTGTTCCTGACAGTTGCCCTATTTATCATCCCTCATACTAATTGGCTATATCACTCTATCTCATCTCCACTAATAAGCTGGTGCGTGGTGGGCGTTCTGGCGTAATATGGCTGCCGTCGCTGGTGCACATTGATGGTGGTTGAGGAGATTCCCCTATTCATATGTAAAGCGCTTTGAGTGCTGCAGAAAAGCGCTATATAAATGTAACAAATAAATAAATTAATTAATATGATAACCCATCAAAGCTTCAAAAGGGGACATGTTAGTGGACGAGACAGGAAGAGTATTATTAATATATTTTACCCAGGGTATTTGTTTGCACCAAGAGCTCGGAAATCGCAATGTCAGACAACGGAGGGCTCGACCGAGATCCTGATTAGCATGTTCACACTGGCCGTTGGTCTGTGGATGGTAACCTGAAGACAAGCTGGCGGTAGTGCCGATCTGTCTACAGAACTCTTGCCAGAAACGGGAAACTAATTGAGGACCACTATCAGATACCATGTCAGTAGGCAGACCATGTAAGCGGAAGACGTGTTCGATTAATACCTGGGCCGTTTCTCTGGCAGAGGGGAGCTTAGGTAAGGGGATAAAATGAACCGCTTTAGAGAAGCGATCCACCACCGTAAGGACAACGGGGTTGTCTTTAGAAAGGGGTAAGCCGGTAACAAAATCTACGGCTAAATGTGACCAGGGGTGGGAGGGAACAGAATGGGTTTTGAGCAGACCAACGGGAGACTGATGAGAGGCTTTACTGGGTGTGCATACCTGACATGCTAATACAAACTGTCTGACATCCTGACCCATAGAGGGCAACCAAAATCGTTGACGAACGGGAAGGATGGTTTCGGCTCTCACAGCACAGGGACCCTCGAACAAACGGGAGAGGGCAATGGGTTTGACGTTCTTAGCACCAGGCCGGTACGAGAGGGTAAAGTTAAACCGGTCAAAGAAGAGCGCCCAGCGAGCCTGTCGCGAGTTCAACCTCCTGGCTGAACGGATATACTCGAGGTTTTTATGATCTGTCCAGACCAGGAAGGGTTCAGAGGAACACTCCAACCAGTGATGCCACTCAACCAAAGCCAGTCTAACCGCCAGCATGGGAGAAGAAAGTGCAAGGGTGCACTTTACCATCTTTAGAGGACTGCTGTGAGAGAACGGCGCCTACCCCGACATCAGATCAAGGTTATTATAGTTTTGCATTTTTCATTAGTTTTTATTTTTATTTCATTTTTGACTTTTTGTTTTCAAATTCAGTTTAGTTTTAATTAGTTTTTGAAGTGGGTTTGCTAGTTTAGTTTAGTTTTTATTTTTTGAAAATGCTTAGTTTTAGTTTAGTTTTTATTAGTTTTAGTGTTAGTTTTAGTCTTTTTCATTATTTGGGTTATTTGTCAGGGTCAAGATTCAAAAAGGTCAGAAAAAGAATAGTGTAATAATAACTCAACAAAAACATCATACAATTTTAGAAAATATTAATTCAAAAATAAAACCAGTACATAAAATGTACATATGGGCACAAATATGTAAACAGTCTCAAGTTCAACACTCCACAGTAAGTGCAAAATGTGACATGTGCCAGTAAAAAACTTAAAGAGCCAACAGACTAAAGCAGACATACATGAACCGCGTGTATTCAACCCATTTTTGAGCCACAACAAGACATTTCTGTCAGATTGTCAGAGAGCTCAGTCTGAGACCATGACAAATAACCGGAGATGAAAAGAAGTAACTAAACAAAATTCATACTCAAGTAGCGAGTTAGTTACTCTTGAGAAAAAAAAATACACACATACATGCACACACAGTATACAGTGCACACCATAAGAATCAGGACAGTAAAGACAAAAGTTTGCTGTGGAGACCAGAAATTGGTAAGATGAATATCAGTGTGTCAGAAGTACAGAAGTCACATTTGATCAACCTTTGATTATGTTTCAACACATACATGCTTTAACAACAAAGAAAAACAGCCTTTAATGCTGACTTGTATGTTGTACCCAAACGCAAAACTCAAAAGAAATGGATCAAACTGATACTACACACGTGTGAACAATTAATGCATTAGGACACAGTTCACTTGAACACTTCTGAGTTAATGGTCTCAACGTGGCCACATTAGATAGTATTAAAATACAAACGTGTTGAGTTGGAATAGTGTGCATGTTAAAACAGGTGACATTTCTGTTTGTCTATTTATCTTTTAATGTTTAGACATTTCTTGACTCCACAGCAAACTGAGGATTTTTGCCTGTATTGTCTGAAAACTTAATGTTGATGTATACAGCTTATAGCTGAAATATCAGACAAGTAAACCGACAGTGTTTTGCATTCAGTTATGCATATTAAAGTTCACTCAGAGAATCTCCTAAGATGGTCATCGACAGTTTACACTTACATGAAATTCAAACTGATTTTAGAAAATAACTCATGTTTTCTTATGTTGTGAATCTCATGTCACGTGTGTGTGTTGTGAGAAGCACTTACAGTACAGTAGACAGCGAATCAGACGTCAATCATAGATGGACTTTCTTCATTCAGTCACGTGTTCACAGTGCTTCTGGTGGTTGCGCGCGTTTAAATGTTTCTGACGACGAACAGGTCGCGCGTATATAATGGCGGGTACACGTGTGAAGTTTAGCTTTTAGTTAAAAGATTAGTAAATTCATATTCATGTAATACAACACTCTTTATGTTCTGCGTGTTTCTAGACACAAGCAAAACCGCATCAGACGATTCAGTTGTTGCAGCGATCTAAACAATTTATTTAAACTGATTCGCGAACCAATTCAAGACGTTTGGCCCGTTTGCTTTGTAAAGAATCGACTCAAGACTCATTTATTTGCAACACTTTGTAAGGAATCAACTTAAACGAGTCATTAATTTGCGGATGTGTGTGTGTGACACCGCGTGAGTGAGAATCGCATGGAAAGGAATTTGAAGCTGAACGTTATTTGCTCTATAAAAGACAAAGACGAAAACTAAGGACATTTCATCTATATTTTTATTTTATTTTAGTTAGTTTTGCCAGACACACATTACAGTTTTAGTTAGTTATCGTTTTTTTTGTAATGCCTCGTTTTTATTTTTATTTCAGTTAACGACAATGTTTTTTCCCACCTAGTTTTCGTTTTTTCGTTCGTTTTCGTTAACGATTATAACCTTGCATCAGATGCATCCACCTCAACAATAAACTGAGCTTTAGGATCTGGAAAAGAAAGAACAGGAGCAGAGATAAACTGGACTTTAAATTTATCAAAGGCCTCCTGAGCATTGCGGCATTGCGGAATTTATTTATCATGTCTCTCAACACATCGTTAACCAGAGCCTGGGAGACAGAAGGGGCGTTACAAAGCCCAAACGGTAAAACGGAGTATTCAAAATGTCTGGACGAAGTATTAAATGCTGTGCTGTCTTCCATTCATCTCCCTCTCTTATACGCACAAGATAATAAGCATTGCGTAGGTCTAATTTGGTGAAGACACGCGCTCCCTGCAGCAATTCAAAGGCTGTTGACATTAAAAGTAATGTTGTTTTAACCTCTGTAATCAATGCATGGTCGCAAGGAGCCGTCTTCTTTTTAAAAAAAAGAACCCCACTCCAGCTGGAGAGGTGTCACGAATCCGGGATGATCAGTAGTCGGTGTGTGTTTATTTACCTGTTGATGATGGATCCTCTCGTGTGCACTCACTCCTCCCTCTTGTTTCACTAATTATCCTCCAGCTGTGTCTCGTTTCTGCCTTTCTATTTATAGCCCTTTTGTTCTGTCTTTGTCACGCGCTCATTGTTAGTTGATCTCTGCCACGCTCGCTGTCCATGGTTCCAACGGCTCGTTTATATCCGCTTCACCTTTATCTACTCCACTCCAGGTTCAGTCACCGGCGTCTGAGGGTTTGCTCCGCGCTGGAGTTTGACATCCTGTGTTTCGGCTCTGAATTAGTTTGTATGCACGTTGATCCTGTTCCCCGGTTCTACAGGTTCGCTTCGCCTTCAAGCGGTACACCTGTATTTCCGGTTTCCTGCTATAGACTCCTGTTTCATTCGTGAGTGGATTACGTCATGGGATTTGCTTCGGTTCTCCGGCTCTTCAGGTTCGCTTCGCCTTTAAGCAGTACACCTGAATTCCGGTTTCCTGGCTGAGACTCTCTTTCCATCTGCGAGAGGATTACGTTGTTGGATTGTTTCCTTGTATGTGTGTGTGGACTAGTTGAGGTGCCGTGAACTGTGGAGTGATTTTTCTACCTCTCTATCTCCTCTTCTAAATAAATTACTGATTCGCAAGAGACTGTTTCCTGACAGAGAGGTAGAGGGTTGGATGAGACCGGCGAGAAGAGCATCATTAATATAACTATCCATAGCCTCTCTTTCAGGAGCAAACAAAGAGCAAAGTCTACCTTTAGGCGGAGGAGATCGATAGCACAATCGTATGACCGGTGGGGAGGGAGAGAAGTGGCCCGGGCTTTACTGAACACCTGAGAGAGATCTGCATACTCCACCGGAACCCCGGTAAGATTGGCCGCTGGAACCTGAAAAACAGAAGAAGAACCCAAAACAGCTGCACCAAGACAAGACACGTGACACGATGGGGACCAACTTAAAATAACATTTCGCTGCCAATCCACGTGAGGGTTGTGCTGTACCAACCAAGCATGCCCCAAAATAATAGGAGAGAGCGAGGCATGCAAGTGGTCACTCCTCAAGGTGATTGCCTGAAATAAAATTACGGGTGGGGTGCAGTGAGTGACCTGTGCAGTCTGCTGTCCCTTAAGTGTCCATACAGATAGAGGTACTTCGAGTGCAACAGCAGGAATGCCCCACTCCCGAGCGGTGTTGTAGTCCAGGAAATCTCCTTCAGCCCCAAGAGCCTTAGAAGAGGGTTCAACGCCACCAAAAATTTAAGTGACCGGTAAATGAGTTGAAGATGCAGGGGAGATTTCACACACAGCAGTGACCACCAGAACTCCCGGAACTACTGGTGAGCGTTGGCTTTTAACGGACAGTTGCTTAAAGTCTAGACAAGATGTCCGCTGTATTAGACAGTGTGAAGTTTCCGCTGCATAAAGACAGAGTGAAGATTCTGTGATGCGATGACAAGATGTGACCTCCGCTGAGTGTAGACTGAGAGAGGCTCCACTGTATGTAGACAGGGTGATGACTCCGCTGTATGATGACATGGTAATGAATCCACTGTACGATGACAGGGTGATGTTTCCGCTGTACGATGACAGGGTGATGATTCCGCTGTACGAAGACAGGGTGCGATGATGACACCAAAGCAGGCTGTAGAGTTTCTGTAACACGCCGCGGATGGTCAGCATACAGTGCTGGACAGTGACAGTACTGAAGAGGCGGAGAGAATGTCCGAAGCAGTGAGAGCCCGTGGTGAAGTAATCCTGAGGGCAGAGAAAACGCACAGAGCACACCAGGCAGCACAGAACGACACAGCAGAGCGCACAGATGACAAAATAAACTACGAAAAATAGAACTAGATTAAAGGAGTAGTCCACTTTAAAGATGGGGTCCATTGACTTTTTATAGTAGGAAAAAAATACTATGGCAAGTCAATGAGCCCCATCTACAAAGTGGACTACTCCTTTAAGGAACAAAAACAAAACTGGACAAGACTGGGACGGTGAAGCACATAGCATGACGAACTCGCAGGGAAACAGAGGGAGGAAGAGAACTAAATACCAAGTTCAGGTGTGGGACGCAGGTGAAAGGAATGAAGCGGGAGGAGGAGCACCCGAGTGACAGACGCGCACGTGAAAGCTGTCAAAACACACAGACACACACATGACAAATACCAAAGCAAAGCAGTCGATCAGACCGAGATCATTATTATTATTATTATTATTATTGATACTGTTGCTGATTTTACAAAATATTAATATCATCACCATCCTTTTATATAATATTATATTTGTTGTTGTCTGTAATGTTACTATTATTACTATTAAAGGAACAGTATGTAAGAAATGTATATCAATTAATCATAAAATGGCCCAGATATGTCACTAGACATTAAGAAATCATTTTCATTTCAAATACTTATATCACTGACAACAGTGGTCTGGCCAGGATATTATCATTTAAAAAGTGGAGTTGCAGCCCTCAACTGATGTTTATGTTGTCATTTTGTGTATTGGCCACCAGTTGTGTGATTGAAGTACCAGTTTTGGCCACAATACATACTGTTCCTTTAATAATAATCATTTTTATTATTATTAAGATATTATTATGGGCACTCATATTTTATATATTCCTGTAATCATAAAAATCCCTTGAATTATTATTGCTATTACTACCATTATTGTACATACTATTATTACATAATATACATATTATAATTATTATTACACAAATATGTATTATTATCTGTTTAATTTATTATTATTATTATTATTTTGCTTATTAACATTGCTTCATAACAATATCATCATCTGTATTATTATCAGTTTAATTTACTATTATTTATTATTATTATTTTGCTTATTATCATTGCTTCAGAACAATCTCATTATCACAATTAGGCTTGTACCGGTGTTCGGTAATGTGATAAACCACGGTAGTAAAACTGTACGGTAGTGTTATTGCGGGGTCTTTAAATTACCGCAAAAAGACGTGCATAATTTTTTTTCCTTTGACCGGTTCAAGTTACACTGCACGGATGCTGCGCAGGTGTCACTCATACGCAGGTGCACACGTCAGACTCTCATGGGCTGCGTCCGAAACCGCATACTGTATAGTAGGTACTGAATTAGATGAAGTACCTACTTACTTGGCGTTAAAACAGTAGGTACTGTATAGTATGAATCCGGGTAGTATGAATGAGATTCGGACGTACTACATCCGCCATGTTGCTACATCACGTGACATACGTCGTCATCACGTCATGTCATTTCAGCGCGAAAACAGCCGCTTGCCTCTTCTTCTTTGTTGGATAACTCCTCGTCCGGGACATCATGGGATAGTGAAGCGTCCATCGTATGCACACTGCAAAATCTAACCGGAAGTAGTAGGTCATCCAGGTACTTTTCGCATACTGTTTTTCGAATACTATGTATTCGGACATACTACTCGCCTCACCTACTGATTTTCGCGTACTATATAGTATGTAGTAGGCGGTTTCGGACGCAGCAATGGAGAAGGATGGCGGAAGGATGATTGCTGCTGCTGACTATTTTTACACATTCTAAAGAGTAAAGTTGAAGTGTTTTGGCTTCGTGAAAAAACAAAGACGGAGTGCTGGTGATAGACAATTTCCCTATGTGTAGAATATGTGGACGGAAAGGGTCAGCAAAATACGGGAACATATGAGATGTTAGAAGGCGCATGCTCTGCTGCGACGTCACGTCTGTCATGGCAGCTCACGCTACTGTCCTTACTGTTACTGTACTGTCTTGGTTTGTCTAGTTTCTCGCCATCTGTGCGAGTTATTTGTTATCTAGTTTTTGTTAAGTGTGTCTGCTCTGGTGAAGTTAAGAACGACATAATGCTGAAACTGCTGTGGATTACCCTTGTGATTTTACGGATGATCGAGAATGGTACAGCGCTCACGGCATTAAAGTCAGATGTTGCTGCACTACTTACATACAGCCGAGATGAGCTTCTGCGACTCCGGTCATCTATTCTATGTAACAAAAAACCGGCTGACATCCAATGTTCGCTCTAAGCTGCGCGCGCGCGGACGCGCAGGCCAGTCAAAGTGGCCGCGCAATAGATTTGTCAGACCGCGCACATTTTTCAGACCGCACATAAACATTGATGCATTTGCTGTTGTAAAAGAATTAAGAGAGAGAGAAGGCGAGTGTTCTAGAAGGAGAAGAAACTTTCAACCAATCGCTGATCTTGCTATGGTGACAGACACTTTTATGAGCCAATGGTAGCAGCGCATTCAGTTCACACAGGTGCCGCTGCCAGCACAGAGAGCGAGTCAGATGAGCAGCTGCACGGGGCGATCTCAAGAAACTAAAATACTTATTAAGAGGAAAAAGTGATTCAAAACAGTGATTTAAAACAAATGATTGGATTCCTGAAGTGATGTGATAACTTGGAAAAGCTGTCGCTAGAGTGAGGAGAGAGCAAAATAGAGAATTAGAACGGAGGCAGATGCAGAATCACAGAGCATCAAAACACTGCGAATGAACTTCTTCTTTTAAATAAGAAGTTAAAATGTATGCTTTTGTAGCGCTCTTAACACTCTCTCTTTAACAGGTAAGTTAGAAACGCTCTGGGTCCGTGCCAATAAAACATCCCCTTTTTACTAAAGAGTCTGAGTTGTTATTTATTCTCTTACTTAGCAGGTATGTGTTACTAGTATCTATCCTTGGGCCCCTTAACTTAATGTTATCGTAATATCCAAAATGAAATAATGGTTTGCTTACCTTTAAATATGTTACAAGGTAAATATTAACCATCAACACAAGGGAAAAAGAAATAAGATTTCAAATAACCATATACTCTGAATGTATGCTAATAAAAATAACAGTGAAACGTTCAAGTTCAAACTGGATAACAATTTACTAAAGTAAAAGGAAAATAGTTATATTTCAATTATAATTTAAAGAAACCAATAAAATGTATACAGATTAACTGAGTGTTTCAGTGAAACAATTTACCTATACAAATAACTCTATACACAATGCTTTAAACAAATAAACATAAAATCTCTTTCAAACCTTTTCAAATGACATAGTCTTTCATATGAGCTTCAACTCACATATTTACAAATCACAAAATTTTTCCCAATATGCCGGCAGATTGAAATCAAATTTAAACCCCAAAGTACAAAGTCTAAAATAAACGTTGCAGGCCTGATCGCAGCTGGGGTGCGTTGCAAAACAATAAGAAACTCTCTTCACTCCGTGGAGCATTAAATAGAAAAAGGTACCTTAAATCCTCTTTTAAGAGAAGCGTGCTTCACCTCCCGAGGTAGATGTCCGATATCCCGTTATCAACGTGATGTTCTCACTCAGCGATTTAATGGTGTCATCTTTCACGCGAATTACCATGAATCTCCATGACGACGATTCGTAATGTGAACAAATAGTCCAGCTGATCAAGCTAAACAATATTCAAGTCTCCGTCTCTGTAGTAAACATATAGTTCTCAGGTAGACAACCATTAACTACAGACACGAACAGTAAATCATTACAGCATTATTTATGCTATATTTATGCCTATTGACACCAGTGAGTCACACGCTTCTCTCCCTCGTGTGCCCAGAATTTTCCTTCCTCATTCCGCTATATCTCCGCCCCTTTCACCTTGACCTCAACCCGGATTGGACATCTTACCCCCCATGAGTGAGCACATGAGTAAAATAAAGAAATTTGTCATTTATAACATTATTTAAACAACAACAAAAAATACAAATAAAATTAACAACATCATGGTGTTTATATATAATAACAATTATAAAAATACAACAACAGAACAAATCCGAAAGAACATTGAAACTTTACACTGGGTTACACCCTCCCCCTTCTAATAGTCTGAATGTCCCTATCAGACAGTGAACTCAAACTCAAGGGTGATTTATCTCAGTTCCCCTTTATTTTTCTTAACTTTGACCCAATTTAATAATGACCCCTCTATGAACTATTTCAATGGGGTGGTCACTACACTTGCCCGGTTCATCATAAGTCAATCTTATAACAGGCTTTATAAGTCGCTTACTGCGGGATCTCTGACTGGGAGGCATAACCACTTTTGACCCCAGTCTCTGTCTTTCAGACATATTTACAGTGTCCGGTTCAAATTCTGATTCTGCACAAACATTTTCATCTATGCACTCTTCTTCAACCGGATCACTGTCATTTTGTTCTTCACTATGGCTCTCGGGCTCACCTACGCTGTAAGTGAGCGAGCGGTCCCTTGTCATCCGACTTTGCAACCACCTGGGCATGTAAGCTTGGTAAGGAACACCCACCCTTTCATACTCTGATTCTGAGGAGTCAGTTACTTCAGCATAATGTCTTTTAGTCTCTTTTGACACCCTGTGGCTTGAGTTTGATAGTCTTTTTGGTTTTCCAGGTGCTGCATCTCCCACAGGGTTTTCCAGCATCCTCACTGACTGCGTAATAGGTAGGAGGTGATCACGATGTATTGTTTTTACTCCTTCACTACCCTTTTCTGGTCTCACACGATACACTGGCAAGTTGGGCATTTTACCTACAACAACATAGGGCACAGAACTCCATCGACTCTGAAGTTTGTGTTTTCCTCTCAATCCTAGATTTTTCAGTAACACTCTATCACCAACATCTAGTCTCTGGAATCTTACTGAACTGTCATATGCTTTCTTGTTTCTTTGGTGTACTTTGTTTGAAACTTCCACTGCAAGCCGATAAGCTTCATCTAAATCCCTTTTTAGCTTAACCACGTACTGAGAATGTAGTTTTCCATCCTTTTCCCCCGATGAAGTCTGGAAACAAAGATCAACAGGAAGTTTGGCTTCTCTTACGAACATCAAAAAATAGGGAGAGTAACCAGTGGCGTCACATTTTGTGCTATTATAGGCATGGACAAGATACCCTACATGCTGACTCCATTGACGTTTTTTCTCTCGCCCCAAGGTCCCCAACATTGAGAGCAATGTACGGTTAAACCGCTCAGGCTGAGGGTCACCTTGAGGGTGATATGGGGTGGTACGTGACTTACGAATGCCCAACAGCAACAACAGCTCTTTGATTAACTGGCTCTCAAAGTCACGCCCTTGGTCGGAATGGATTCTACCAGGTAAACCATAATGTAAAAAAAAACTTGTCCACTAAGATTTTAGCTACAGTACGTGCAGTCTGATTCTTCGATGGAAACGCCTGTGCGTACCGTGTAAAATGATCGGTGACCACCAAAATGTTACTCAGTCCCTTAGAATCGGGCTCTAGAGAGAGAAAATCTATACAGACCAGATCCATAGGGCCATTGCTAGTAATCTGGTGCAAAGGAGCAGCTTTAGTGTAAGGTGTTTTGCGAGTAATGCACTCCCCACAATTCTTGATGTACTGTTCCACCTCACTAGCCATTTTGGGCCAATAAAATCTACTCCTTACAAGATTAGTAGTTCTTTCTTCACCTAAATGACCCATGTCATCGTGTAACAGCTTGCAAACAGTCTCTCGAAATTCAGCAGGCATGACCAACTGAGAGATCTCTTCTCCAGAGGGAGATTTGGTGTTCCTGTAAAGCAACCCATCTTTCATAATGAGTCTATTAACTTCATGTTTAAGAAGACACAACTCAGTATTCGGCTTTACATCTGCCGGCCACTTTCCTTTTTTCAAAGATTCGATTACTTGCTTCAGAACATCATCACTCCTTTGGGCTTTGATCAGATCACTCATGGATTTCTGCTCCAGGAAGTCACAACTCAGCAGAGCAGGAAAAGCATACACCTCGGGAATGCATTCTGGCGAGGCTCCCAATTGATCCACATACCTAGATGATTTGTTGAGCTCTAACTCAGCCTGAACACGCTGGCATAGAGACTTCACCTCTGTCTCAGACATTCTCTGCCATCCTTCATCTTTCTCATCTCCTGCCAGATTTCGGGACAGAAAATCTGCATCAATATTGGCCTTGCCTGGCCGATACACCACATCAAAGTTGTATGTAGCTAGGGCAGCAAGCCAGCGATGGCCCGTGGCATTGAGCTTTGCCGTGGTGAGCACTTAAGTAAGTGGGTTATTGTCAGTATGAACAGTGAAGGTGGCTCCATATAGATAATCATGGAATTTATCCACCACTGCCCATTTCAAAGAAAGAAATTCCAATTGGTGGATGTGATACCTCTGCTCAGAGTTACTTAATTTCCTACTGGCAAATGCTATAGGTTTGAGACTTCCCGAATGCTCCTGATACAAGACTGCACCTAACCCTTGTAGACTGGCATCTACATGTAAAGTGTAGGGTTTTTTGGGGTCTGCAAAAGCTAGGACAGGAGCATTAGTGAGACACTGAATGATCTGATGAAACGAATCTGTACACGACTGATCCCACCTATTCCCAAAGGGCTCAGACTCATTTAAGTAGGTTTTGCAGTTATCCTTGTCAGACTTTTTACCCTGCCTAGTGGGTGCATAACCCTTTGTAAGCTCAGTCAGAGGTCTGACAATTGCAGCGTAATTGGCTATAAACCTCCGATAATAACCGCAGAAACCTAGGAAAGACCTAAGAGACTTAAGGTTGGTAGGCTGTGGCCAATCGCGGACGGCCTTTACTTTGTCCGGGTCTGTAGCAATACCTTTGGCTGACACTATGTGTCCCACATACTTCACTTCGGTTTGACAAAACTGACATTTGTCTAAGGATACCTTCAATCCAGTTTCCTGGAGACGGTCTAAGACCTTCAGAAGCCTCTCTTCATGTTCTTCCAGCGACTTTCCAAAGATAATGAGGTCATCTAGATGAACTAAAACCTGAAGAAGGTTCATGTCACCTACAGTTTTTTCCATTAGACGTTGGAAAGTCGCTGGAGCCCCCGTAACGCCCTGCGGCATACGCTCAAATTGGAAAAAACCTAAGGGGCAAATGAAAGCTGTCTTCTCTTTGTCAGCTTCATTCATGGCTATTTGGTAGTAGCCACTTCTGAGGTCTATTACGGAAAACCAACAACTTCCTGACAAGCAATCTAATGCATCCTCAATGCGGGGTGTTGTATATTGGTCGGGAACAGTACGAGCATTTAGTGTGCGATAGTCTATGCACAACCTCACATTGCCGTTCTTCTTTCGGGCTACTACGATCGGGGAGGCGTAGGGGCTCCGTGACTCCTTAATAATGCCTGCTTTCATAAGGTCCTGAAGATGACTTCGTACATCTTCAATGTCTGCAGGAGCTAAACGGCGTGACCGCTCACAAAAGGGCCTTTGATCAGTTAGTCGGATGTGGTGTTCCACCCCAGTGGCTAACCCCACATCCCATTCATGTAGTGAGAACACACCAGCTCGTTCTGTCAATTTCTGTCGAAGTCTCAGTTTCCATGTCTCAGGAATGGGGGAGTTTCCAAAGTTAATGAGATTTGCATCAAACTCTTCTGTTGGAGTGGCTGAAATTACAGGGTCTATGTGGTACACATGTTCCTAAAATAATTGGGGTCTGGTCTGGAGTATGTGGCCCTGGACAGATCAAAGCCAGTACTGACAGGGTTTCCTGAGCCCCTATGGTCCTCGCCGGAAATTCCACATCTACCATAACATACCCCAATAGCTGGACTCGCTTAGCCCCCAAATGGCTAAACCTTTGACTGACTGGGTGAATGGGAACGTCAGACAGATACCGTTTATACCAAGCTTCAAATATTATTGTTTCTTGCGAGCCACTGTCCAGCAGCGCATCACATTCCTGTCCATTCACTTTTAGTGAGACAATAGATGTGGGGCCGATCAGTCCTGCCGGCAGATGCTGTGGTTTCTGTACATCTACTGCACTCCGTTTTACTGAACAGTTGGTTGTACTGTCATTCGGTTCTGGTAATGGTACGTCCTTACCTTTGGCTTTCTTTAGCGACTGAATTAGCCTTTGGATAACTTTTGCCTGGTTTTCGTTATTTTTACATTTTGATGCGAAGTGCCCATTTTCCCCACAGCGATAACAGTAATATTCATCCGCATCGCTGGAATTGTTTGGTTTGTAAGTATTGCGAACAGTTCTGAAAGTCTCTACAGGCAAAGCTGCCACAGGTGGGATGGACTTTTTGCTTTGAACTTTCTGTTGAAGTCTCTTGACCTGTTTTTTTTCAGAGCAATCACTTCAGGGTTCAGATTACTTTCTAGTGTGGTAGTTTGCATGACTGAACATGTTGACACTTCATCTTTCACATAAGGGTGAGGGTTAGTTGTCATGGAAGCAACCATTACTTTGAGTTCTTTTAACTCAGCTTTTAAGGCTTGGATTTCTGTCTGTCTACTGTCAATTTCTGTTTTGACCTGAACTTTATGCACGGTTGAAGTTAACTTCGCTCTAGAAGACTCATATTCCTCTTCCACGCGAATCTCATTCAGTAACTCTAAAAACGATGGCGGGTTTGCTTTCCTCTCTCTCAACTTCAGATTAACCAGCATTAAGTCAGAAGCAACAGCTCCCCTGAGCAGCTGTTCCACTCTGGCCCTGTTTGCAGATTCAGCTGACAAACCGCCTCGTTGTAATACTTTAGTTAACGATTGTTCCAGCCTTTTAAGAAAGTCAGAAAGTTTCTCCTTTGGCTGCTGCTGCATCAGCCTGAAAGCAATGTAAAGTTCCTCTCCAGATTCTGCTGTGCCAAAAGCACTTTCAATGGCCTCTAAGCACTGTTCTGGTTTTAGATCAGCAATAGTCGCTCGTACCGCTTTGACTATAGCTAATGCTGGATCTCGTAAACTTTCCATAATCCTGCGTCGTTTCTCTTTGGTAGAGCAATCAGTCTCTTCTACCATCAGGTGAGCTTGTTCAAGCCAATGCTCTAAAGACTCTTCTCCCGCAGGAGTGGGCACAATCCCTGAGAAAACTCTGAGCCGGCGGTATCTACTGCCATCTCCCACAGGTTTTTCTACCTTAGAGAGTAAATCCCCCACGGCCCGAATAATGGACTCTGCGGAACCATCATGTGCCCCATAAAATGACTCTGCACCTTCATTTTTATCATCTTGTTTATCAGCAGGCCTTACAGTAGGGGAGGCGTCTGGAGGCAGTGTGACTATCATCCATGCTACCTGCGCTCCTGTGGGCAGTATTTCAGGTGGGACTTTTGAAGGATCTACTTCTTCTTTACATTCACATAAAACGGTCAAACTGTCAAGTTTGGCATTGTATATTCGTCCCCTCACCCTTACTCTCCCTAAATTTTTTACAGCTTGCAGGCTATCTTCAATTTCAGAAATTTCAACATCTTCAGGGACTATTACCAAAAGGGCATGTTGTTCTTGGAGCATTTCTCCTCGACACCATCCTTTGCGCTCCTTCACAAGCTCAGGGTACAACAAACGGGCTGCCATAGTTATACAGCACTACAAAATAATGCAGCTGTTCGTTTTCGTTTTTCTTTAAAGACTCAACTTTGAATGGACACCCAAGGATCCCAGCGGTGCCTCCAATTTATGTAGCGCTCTTAACACCCTCTCTTTAACAGGTAAGTTAGAAACGCTCTGGGTCCGTGCCAATAAAACATCCCCTTTTTACTAAAGAGTCTGAGTTGTTATTTATTCTCTTACTTAGCAGGTATGTGTTACTAGTATCTATCCTTGGGCCCCTTAACTTAATGTTATAGTAATATCCAAAATGAAATAATGGTTTGCTTACCTTTAAATATGTTACAAGGTAAATATTAACCATCAACACAAGGGAAAAAGAAATAAGATTTCAAATAACCATATACTCTGAATGTATGCTAATAAAAATAACAGTGAAACGTTCAAGTTCAAACTGGATAACAATTTACTAAAGTAAAAGGAAAATAGTTATATTTCAATTATAAGTTAAAGAAACCAATAAAATGTATACAGATTAACTGAGTGTTTCAGTGAAACAATTTACCTATACAAATAACTCTATACACAATGCTTTAAACAAATAAACATAAAATCTCTTTCAAACCTTTTCAAATGACATAGTCTTTCATAGGAGCTTCAACTCACATATTTACAAATCACAACATTTTTCCCAATATGCCGGCAGATTGAAATCAAATTTAAACCCCAAAGTACAAAGTCTAAAATAAACGTTGCAGGCCTGATCGCAGCTGGGGTGCATTGCAAAACAATAAGAAACTCTCTTCACTCCGTGGAGCATTAAATAGAAAAAGGTACCTTAAATCCTCTTTTAAGAGCGTACTCACATTATACAAATCAAACCAATCCGTGCCCCAGCGCGATTGTCCCCCCTCCCCTACTCCCCCTCTGGCCTGCACTCACATAGCGTTTCAGCATTCGTGCCGGAGCACGCTTACGTCATTATGGCGCGTACCGGAGCACGCTGACGTCATTATGGTGCGACGGTTTCGGGATAAACAGGAAGAGCGGCGGTGTGACTGAACACAATGGAGTCCATCGCTCTGTTTACTCTGTGGATAATTTTAAGTCGTTTGGTCCACGGTGGTCCACAGCCTTCTCACAGCCTGTTGTTAAACAAATCTATCGCCTTTGTGGCACGAAAATGGTCACGTAATCGTGCTGCTCGTATGAGGAGGTTTGCAAGGTACCAGCTGAAGTGCAGCAAGGACTTTGCAGCTTTGATTACGGACTACAGTTCCCGTACATCGACAAGGTAAGAATTAAGATACTGAAATGTCATTGAACACAAATGAAAAGTGTATTGTGAAATTTGAAATTCAATATGTTTATATAATATATGTTTATGTTTTTTTATTATTACGACAGTAGCGTTCTAAAGCTAATAATCATGTAACTTAAAGGGATAGTTCACTTTAAAATTAAAATTCTGTCATCATTTACTCATCACCATTAGCTTACTTAGTAGGACAAATATTTTGTATGTATTGTGATAAATGATGAAGAAAATATTTTGATAAATGATTGTAAGCACACAGGTAACGGTACCCATTAAATTCCATTTTTTTATTACTACTATGGAAGTATATGGTCACTAACTGCTGTGTGTTTACCATCACTTCTCAAAATATCTTTTTTTGTGTTTATCAGAAAAAAGAAATTCATACAGGTTTACAACATCATGAGGATGAGTAAATGATGACAGAATTTTCATTTTAAAGTGAACTATCCCTTTAATATCATTTGCGGGTTAATATTAGCTACATTCTTCTATTAACACACTTGTATTCAACGGGACACATACCTGTTATGTATGCACTGGAGCTGTATTTTGTTGTTTATCTAATTACACTTCAAAGTGCTGTAATGCTGTTATGCATAAACTATATACAGGTAACAATATTTCTCTATTCTGCTGCAGGACCATATGGATTCGGCAGAGATCTGGTGTGTGGTGGCAGCATGTTCTCAGCAGCTGGACAGACTGTGAGTGGAAGGCTAATTTCAGAATGAGAAGGACATCATTCTTGCAGTTGTGCAACAGCCTGCAGCCGCACCTTCAAAGACAGACCACTTCATTCAGAAAACCAGTGCCCGTGGACCAACGTGTTGCAATATGCATATGGAGACTGGGCACAAATGTAGAGTACCGAACCATCTCCCATTTATTTGGGATTGGTCAGTCGACTGCTGTTAGCATTACCAACCATGTAGCCTCTGCAATTGTGAAAAATTTGCTTTCCCTTTTCATCAGAACACCCTCTGAACAGGAGTTTGAAAGCATAATTTAGGGATTCAGAGACAAGTGGGGCTTCCCACAATGTGGAGGAGCAATTGATGGCACTCACATTGGGATTTTGGCTCCACCTGTTAGCTCTGCAGACTACTACAACCGGAAAGGTTTCTACTCTGTTATTCTGCAAGGTGTGGTTGACAACCGACTTATGTTCTGGGACATTAATGTGGGATGGCCGGGCAAGGTTCATGATGCAAGAGTTTTTGCCAATTCATCCTTGTTTGAGAGGGGTCAGAGTAATACACTGTTCCCTCGGATAACAGTGAGGTTTGAAGGAGTAGATGTGCCAGTGGTGATTTTGGGGGATGCTGCATATCCGTTACTGCCATGGTTGATGAAACCATATCCAGAAA
Organism: Misgurnus mizolepis; assembly: GCA_025389145.1. Taxonomy (NCBI): domain Eukaryota; kingdom Metazoa; phylum Chordata; class Actinopteri; order Cypriniformes; family Cobitidae; genus Misgurnus; species Misgurnus mizolepis. Next base: position 58,766,742 of record JAIFKI010000002.1, read on the forward strand.
ATGAACAAACAACCCCTGCACAGGCCACCTTCAACAACCGCCTCAGCAAGGCACGGATGACTGTTGAAAGGGCATTTGGCCTCCTGAAAGGAAGGTGGAGATGCTTAATGAAGAGGTGTGATTGCCGCATACACAACATAAACACTATTATCAGCGCATGTTGCGTTCTGCACAATTTTGTCAAGTAAATGGTGAGGAATGTGAGGAGATTGCCACAGAAGAGGAAAATCTGAACAGTGAATGTAATCCTCGTAATACAGCCACTAGTTCAAATGCCACCAGAGATGCATTGTGTTCATATTTCTCAAATTTGTAGAGAGAGAGTGTATATTTCAAGAGGATGGTTTTCATTACATACTTCTGTGTCATGCCGCTACTACATTCAGTGCATGTATATTTGTTGTACTTATTGGTTTACTATGACTTATTTTTGTGCTGTTGTCAATAAAGTCATATTGATGATTTCAAGAACAGTGCAGGAGTTATTTACAAATAACACACAAAACATAAGATGAGGCCAAAAAAGTTTTAATCATAAACTCAGGAGCACTTCTCACAGGAAAAAAAAACAGTACTTCACAGAACACAAACATGTACAGTGGTGAAACAAAATAAGACAATAAATCAAATACAAAGTGCTATGTAACCAGGCACTGCTGTGAAAGAAGTTTTCTCAAAAATGACAATTTGCTTGCAGTATACCTTACTTCAATTTGCAAACATACCTGAGTGTCATTATTCAATACAGCATAGAAGAACGTATATAAACATGAAATTCAAAAAGTTTGTGTGAAGTCCAGTAAGTGTATATGGAAAGGTTTGAGAGAACTATAGGTTACCTAATGTGTGTGGTGTATAATTTTTGGAAGTGTGTGGTATATATTGTAGAGGTTCGAGTTAGAATTATAAAGTGTAGAGGTTTGAGGTAGTGCGTAGTGTTAGGGTAAACTGCATAAATATATGCTACAGGAAATTAAACAACTTTTGGTCATATTTACCTATGACAAACATGTTATTAATTAAAACAACAAGATAAAACTTAAATAACCCTTATAATAAAAGGCAACGTCCAAACACAATAACAACATACAAACATGGACGTGAACAACTGTGCCTTTACAGGTTGCGATAAACATGTGTAGAGTTATCAAGCTCAGAGTAGGATGATGATGTCTCAGCATGGTAAGGATACTGCAGATGAGGATGATGTGTAGCAGGAGGAGGAGGTGTAGGAGGAGGAGGAGCATGAGGAGAGGGATGTTGAGGAGAGGGCTGGTGATGAGAGTGTGAGGGAATCATGGCATCAAACAGTCTGTTCATGGTTTGCAGGAACATCATGTTTGTTTCTTGGCGTTCCTCCCTTTGTAGTTGCAGTCGACGCTCCTCCATCTGTACTTGAGCCTTCATCCAGTTATCAAACATTTCTTTTTCTTGCTGGTAACGCAAGTGCTCCCCTTGCATGAATTCGTCATTCTGCCTTTTCTGCATATCTAGAAAGGCAGTCATCATTTCACTCACTTCTACCTTTCTCTTTCTCTTTTTGCCTTGCTCTGAAGGTATTGTCTCAGTGTTATCTGATGTATCCTGTGTCTCATCACCAGTGTTTGAAGCGATTGAATTGACCGATGTTACTACAAAAATAAAAGCAAAATAAACACAAAAGGTAATCATTTTAATAATAACATTAAACAAACATCCCTTACGTAAACTCAATTTTTTATTTTTGTAGTATAACCCAGTTTTAACTGCATACCCATGGTCAGTTTGTGGACACCACGATTTTACTACAGTAACCATGGTTTCTTGGTTGGATTCATAGTAAAACCTTGCGTAATTTACTTTAGGGACATGCACAGACTGATTTAACAGAATAGATATCAAATGGAACTGGCATGTATGTTAACGTTACTCACAGCTCTGTGATCTCTCCAGTCCTGTGTTCTCCGTATCAGATGACGCAGAATCCAGCGATCTTCGCGGATGGGACTCCAGCACATTCGGTTGGCTAGAAGGTTTGCTGCCAATTATACTGTCGATAGCGTCATACCATTGAAATTTGTCCTTTTCTTCTGCAGAGCTGCCCGATTTACGGAGTGCATCCCGTACCCTCAAATACTGTCCCCGCAGTTTCTTTACCTTGTCTCTACACTGCTCGGTAGTTCTTTGATATCCATGACGAAGAAGATAGTCACGGATTTTTCTAAATATATCTGAGTTTTTATGCGTTTTGTCCAGCTGTTCTTGTATGCTCTCATCTGCCCAAATTTCCAACAAGCATTGCACCTCTGCCGCAGACCAAAGCGACCCTTTCCCCGCCATGTTGGTTTTGGAGCGTCGCAAAACCGTGACGTCACGCGTCCTGTTCCGTACTCCAGCACAGTAAGCGCTCATACTGCATGCGAACCGCGCCTGAGTCCAACTGAACTGTGCTCTGGCCCACCTCTTCCAAGCGGGCCATGGCCGGCTAATCGAGCCGCGCCCGGGCACGGTTCAGAGCACTCACACTAGTCAAACGAACCGCGCTTTGGTGGTCAAACGCACTCGGGCACGGTTCAAACTGGCTAGTGTGAGTAGGTCCTAAGAGAAGCGTGCTTCACCTCCCGAGGTAGATGTCCGATATCCCGTTATCAACGTGATGTTCTCACTCAGCGATTTAATGGTGTCATCTTTCACGCGAATTACCATGAATCTCCATGACGACGATTCGTAATGTGAACAAATAGTCCAGCTGATCAAGCTAAACAATGTTCAAGTCTCCGTCTCTGTAGTAAACATATAGTTCTCAGGTAGACAACCATTAACTACAGACACGAACAGTAAATCATTACAGCATTATTTATGCTATATTTATGCCTATTGACACCAGTGAGTCACACGCTTCTCTCCCTCGTGCGCCCAGAATTTTCCTTCCTCATTCCGCTATATCTCCGCCCCTTTCACCTTGACCTCAACCCGGATTGGACATCTTACCCCCCATGAGTGAGCACATGAGTAAAATAAAGAAATTTGTCATTTATAACATTATTTAAACAACAACAAAAAATACAAATAAAATTAACAACATCATGGTGTTTATATATAGTAACAATTATAAAAATACAACAACAGAACAAATCCGAAAGAACATTGAAACTTTACACTGGGTTACACTTTGGCGAGTTATATTCTAAATATTAACTTGACATTATGGCATAAGTGTTGCAAATTTGGCAGCAAACTATGAGTTTTATTAGTTTGTTTACATTGGCCGTTGGTATATAACGAATGAGCTCAAGCGCTATTTACATTTGAAAGTTAACAGTCAAGTAACGTAAATGTGATTAAAAAATAACATTTTAAGTGTCAATATGTTCAATAAGTGTTGAAACCCTGAGTTAGGTTGTTATTTGAAATGTTTACATGATGCTTATTGATAAATCTGTTGAATTGAAGATAAATTACTGTTCTGCCTTGTGTTTTTACAAGGCTGGGTTTTTTTGTGAGAATTTTGAACATCTGTAAAGTTCTCCTGCTCGATCTTGGACACGCGAGACAATTAAGTATATACTGAAGGTGTATACAAAAAGGCGAGCCAACCAGAACTGTGCTTTGAACTCATCAGAACTGGTAGGAGGATATTTTTCCTTTTTGTTTCGAACAACTACTAGGACGTGAATTCGCTGAAACTTCATTTTCCGTATTTTCTTGGATTTTCTTCAAAGGACACTGACTTTGAACTGAACTATTTGAACTATTTAAAGGAACAAACGGTCCTTTGAACCGAATCAATTGATTCATGAATTCAACCCAACTGAGTCATTTAAGTGAATCATGAATTTGGATTACAAACAAAATGAAACAGTGTTACACTTTCACAAGTATTTTATTTATTTATTTGCACTGTAGTATATGAGAACTGATTTTCAGCTTGAGTTGAATGGTTCAATCTGCTAAACCCAGGTACCTGGTAAATTCAAAGAGAGTGTTAATGACATGTATTGGGATTTATACACAGGCCCACATTGAACATTATACGTGTGTATAAACTAAACCCTGTTACACGCTACATTTTCGGCAGGTCGTGTGGTTGCGAATTGCTCACAGTACTGAAACATGCGCTCAGAAAAAAAAGAATTTGCTCAGTGCTGAAAAAAATTAGAGGGAACATTGCTGACATCCCTCCAGAGATCCGACCGAGGAAAAAAGGTAGCCGTGGTGGTATCCATGTATGGTTACGAAGGCCTCCTTTCAGACCTCCGTTACCCTCGGTCATATTGGCCAATGTACGTTTCCTTCGGAATAAGATGGATCAACTTCATGCCAAGTGTCAAGGGGAAAGACTCTTCAGGGACGCGTGTATCATCGCATTAACTGAATCCTGGCTCGATGAATCCATATATGACTCTGAGATCAGCCTGGACAACTTCTTTACGGTCGGGACTGATAGGACCCGTCAGTCGGGGAAGGAGAGGGGTGGAGGACTTTGTGTCTTCATAAACAAGCGCTGGTGTACTAACATAAAAATACACAGCATCATATGTACACCGGACGTAGAGATATTAACACTATCATTACGCCCCTTTTATCTTCCAAGAGAATTTCCCACGGTGGTTTTTGGGTGTGTTTACTGTCCACCAGATGCTAACATAAAAACAGCAGCAGAGCTAATAGCGGAGAATGCTAACTCGATGCAAAGTAAATACCCCCAAGCCCCGGTGTTCTATATGGGCGATTACAACAACTGCAGTCTTGACAACGCCATCCTTCCATCAGTATGTGCATTTCCCCACAAGGAAGGGAAATATCCTGGATCTGTGTTACGGGAATGTTTTGGATGCATTTACTGTCCGGGCTCATCCTCCTCTGGGTTCTTCGGACCATAATGTTTTGGTCTTTCTTCCGGGTTACAGACAGGAACTGAAGCGTATCAAGCCACAAGTCCACAGCGCCCCACAGTGGTCGGCCGATGCAATTGCATGTCTGCAAGGATCTCTGGCATGCACTGACTGAACCGTTTTAATGGCACATTGGATGAGAGACTGTCAGTTACAACGGACTATATAAAGTTTTGTATGGATACCTGCGTACCAACAAAAACCTATAAGACTTTTCCCAACTCCAGGCCTTGGATTACCCCACAGATTAAACAAAAACTTGTTGAAAAACACAAAATATTTCAATGTAAGGATTGGCTTTCACTTAAAATAATAGACAGACAGATAAAAAATGACATTATTAAAGAAAAACTTAAATACAAAGAGAAAATAGAACATGAGTTTTCCACAATAAACACAAAACAAGCCTTCAAGTAAATAAAAATACTGACAGGACAGAATGTGAAACAAGATTATAGCACAATCACAGACCCCATGACCTTTGCAAACAGTCTAAATACTTTTTATTCTAGATTTGACATCACTGACTACTCAGCTGTCTGTAGTGAGCTACTTAATGGTATCCCTTTTGACCCACCAACATCTCCTCCCTTTACAGAGGTAGATGTTCGACAGGAGCTGAGTAGGTGCAAAGTTGGCAAGGCCATGGGGCCTGATGGCATCCCTGCCAGGGTGCTCAAGCTTTGTGCAATGGAACTCTCCCTGATTTTCTATTCAATAATGCATGAGTCATTCAGTACAGCATGGTGGCCCACCCTATGGAAAATCTCTACCATCATTCCTCTACCAAAGAAACCCCGCCCGTCAGAGTTCCACCATTACAGGCCTGTTGCTCTCACACCCATAGCAAGTAAATGTTATGAAAAACTGATTCTCCGCAACATCTTGTCAACTGTCAATCCACAGCTGGACAAATATCAGTTTGCCTACAAAGCCAGGCGAGGGACGGAGGATGCTGTTGTATGTCTCCTTCATACCCTCCTTCAACATCTGGAAACATCTGGTAACTCTGCTGCAGTTCTCTTTGTGGACCTAAGCTCAGCTTTTAATACAATCCAACGTCATCGGATGATTGAAAAACACCACCAACTCAAAGTTGCACCTAATTACATCCATCTGATTCACAGTTTTTTGAGCAAAAGGCCACAGGCTGTGAGGATAGGGTCTGTCACATCGAACACCATTATAATTAACACTGGAGCTCCTCAAGGCTGTGTCTTCTCTCCCTTCCTCTACACGCTCTACACCAATGACTGTATTAGTCCTTCACCCATCACAACATACTACAAATACTCCGACGATACTGCAATTCTGGCTCTCCTCAATGATCATACTACCATTGCTGCTTACCACGATACAATATTACACTTCACACACTGGTGCACAGACAACTTTCTCCATCTCAATGTTGAGAAAACTAAAAAACTGGTCTTTAACGCACCCGGTCTCAGTCAGATCTCCATTCATGGCAACATCATAGAAAAGGTGGAGAAATTCAAATACCTTGGACTCACCCTGGACAATAAGCTCACTTATGACCATCACATAACAGACATCCAAAAACGCTCACAACAACGTCTGCATATTCTACGGAAACGTAGCTCCCTTGGCATTGCCCCTTGTTTTCTGTTACTTTTGTATATGAGCATTATCCAGCCCATTTTGTTATACTGCTCCACTAGTTTTTACACTATGCTGTCAGTCACTAACAAAAACAAACTCAATTAAATCACACACATAGCTTCAAAAATAATACATTCCTCTACACCTAACATTTCAGAACTTAATGATAGAGCAATAGCCCGCCTGGCCCAATCTATAACAACGGGCCCAGAGCACCCCCTCAACATCAACTTTACTCTCTTTCCCTCCGGCCGCAGGTATAGGACCCTGACATGGAGAAGGGCACGTTTCAAAAAGAGCTTTGTACCATTGGCGATCTCAATCCTCAATAAGTTACGAAACTGAACATTCACCTTTTTGTGTTGTGTTGTTTTTGTGTATGTATATATCATATGTTTGTACTAGCTGCGTGTACTGTATGAAAACAAATTTCCTGTTTACAGGACAATAAACTATCTATCTATCTAACACTAACTGTATGCATCTTTGAGACAATCATCCACAGTTCACAGAGATAAAGGTAAGATAAATGGCATCATATTTTATATCTTGTGTCTAAATAATAACATTTAAGTGTCCGCTTAGCAATGCTAAGGTCCGCTAGCTAACGTTACGCTGTTTAGTTTGTCTAATATTATTACGTCTATTAAAGGTGAAAAAGAGGATGTTTGTTTTATACATTTTTGCAATATTACTTGAAACTGTCTTTACTAAATGATAAAAGACTATTTATTAGCTGCACTGAACATAATATTATTAATATACTTAATCTGTGCACAAGATAGGGCCTTAAAAACATCATCCAATTGCTTATGCGGTCATCGCATAAGCGATTGGCCCTCTGGCTTGTCAATCACTGCCATTACGATCCTTGTGAGAGACGTGCGCGCTCCAGTAACTAAACACAGGCGACGCATGCGCATAGCGCATAAAACTCCGTCTTAAGTTTCGTTTTGTTTTCATTGTCGATCCTGCTTTCCTCCTCGAATTTGCACAGCGGTAGAGAAGAAATTTGAAGGAGGACGTAAAAGAAAGACTTTTTTAAGCTGCTGGGAATAGGAGAAAATTGTCAGAAGAATGAATGTAAACAGAGTCGTTATTGGAGAAACATTTCAACGCTGGAGAGCAATGAGGGAACGGAGAGGTGTCAAGACAGACGCGCAGTTCGCAAAATTCTTCCCGACAGGTAACAGTGATTACGCTTTCTTTGGGGAATCATTTTTGTTGTACTGTTATTCAAGTATATTGACGTTGTTCTTGTACTGTAGTTGTAAGACAGTGCCCAGACTGCTACATGCTAGTTGAAATGGGAGTAGCGTAGACTGATCTAACGTTTGTTTATTATCATCATTTCACATAATGAATCCACTGACGCGAGTCACGCGACACAGCATATGCCGGTGTTAAACAAACACTCGTGTTCAAATATTCGTGCACGAGTTTTGGAAGGCGTTCCCTAGAAATGAGCTGTGAAGGAGGGAGGCTGGTCTTACGCATGTGCTCATTTAAAAAACTCAGTAGGCCTTACCGTTTTTGGATTCTCAGTCGGCGAAAAACATCCTCTTTTGCGCCTTTAAGCTAACGTTATATTAGCTATCCTACCGCTTGCTATCTGGTAAAATATATATTATTAATTATAGCTGACACTGAGCCTGAGCGGTAACGTTAAGTTAATTACTTAATAAATAGACTACAATTAATATTAGTGCAAAATGCTGCTGCTAGAGTTCTAACCAGGTCACGCAAGTTTGACCAAATTCCATTATCTTTACACTGCTAAGTTATCTTAAAAAAAAAAGATTTTAATCTTCCAAATTGTGTTTTATGTATATTTTCATTGACTGTTATAAATGCGTTATGTGAATTGAGTTAAGTGATGTGTCACTGTCTCACTGTCAGTAATAATGACCATTTAAATATGTTACGTAATTTATTTGAATATGTATGTTGAAACCACAGTACAGTGGATACAAATGGGCATAGCAAATGGGCTTACTAAAATGAAAGGAACACATATTTATATATCATATTTAAGTAAACAAACAAACAAGCAAAAAAGACAAACTATCAGTAAGCTTTGCCTTCTTTTTATTCTCTATAATTGTCTAAAATGCATCTTAAGGCATGAAGTTATATTTTTCTTCTCTGTTTTACAGAGTATCCAAGCATCTAGCAGTGCTGCTGCTGGCTCATTTTCAGTAGCCATACAGTCAACGGTCAAAGTGGCTTTTCAACGTCAGGCTGCATATGGACTGATTATATTTTGCAATTTAATCATTTAAACCACTAAAGTTGACTGCTTTTGCAGTTTGGACTTTATTTTGTTTGAATCTGATCAGTTTTATTTATATCATTTTAACAAGTTTAAGTTATTAAACCTTTTATTTACACTATAACAATGACATTTGCTCATCTTTTCAACCTGTTTTTGTAATGCATTTCAACACTGTGGTAGCCTAATACTGTCTACCGTAATAAAACCTTCATAAATCACTGCAACATGAAAATGTAACACCGGCACAAGCCTAATCACAATTGTTGTTTTGTATTTGTTGTCTGTTTTGTTTTTTGTTTAGTGTTCTGCTTAACTATTGGTGGAAGTTTTGCACTTAACAAAAAGTTAATCAACTAATCCAGGCGTAGGTCAAAATCAGGCAGCAAACAATCATAAACGATATCCAGGCACGGGTAAAGGAACACCGAACAAGAAAACAGGATAAACCCTTGGTATGATGACAATGCAACAATACTTCACAACATGGATGAGTTCTAAGTGAGCTTATATATTTCGGATAATGGCTAACAGGATGCAGGTGTGATCAACCGGTTAGTGCAAGGGATCATGGGTATTGCAGTCCAGAGACATATATGAATGTCAACCCTCTGACGGCCAGCAGAGGGAGCCATGATGACTGTAACAATATAAACTTGCCTTATGTTACGTCCTCTTACTTAAGGCTATGTTGTCTAGGATTACAGAGACGCAACCTTAAAAAAAAAGAATGAATAGACTATTACATGGAAATCAGGCTTATGACACATCTCTCTGACTATTCAGTGAGCATTGAGCCATTGAGCGAAGAAACAGGCAGAGACCACAGTTTGTGCTTTTGCTTTTTTAGTAGGAATTCAAAATATTACAAAATGAGAAAAAATCTTATCGTCACCAAACACCCATAATCATATTTACAAATTATATACACAATGTAATAAACCAGAAAAGACAACAATAATGACGGGACAAACAGTGGTGTTTAAAGTAAAAATAAATTTAAAAAAACACTCTTACTAGAAACTAATCTAAAAAGAAACAAAAATAACATATTCCGCGTAAAACGCCACTGACTACACTAACTAACAAACAAGAAAAAAATACAGCATTAAGCACCCGCTCCTAAACTAATGTATTTAAACAAATACCAGTTTACCTGTTTGTTGTACGATGTATGTCACGTGGCATTCTGAACTGATCCCATCATATTGCTGCCGAGATAAGACTAGTTTGTTCGACTTCATGCGGCGCTGCGCAGACCGATCGGCGGCTGACTTGAAGCAGTGGATTCCCAAAGAGTATAGAAGAACAAGAGGGGAAACTCTGATTCGTTTTTGGCAACAGCCTCCATCTATGAACAGCCACTAGGTGGCGCTTCAGTAGCGCGGCCGCCATTTTGGAATGAAAATTGTCACAGCCAATTAATTCTCAGCGAATCTCACAGCCAAATCAGAAGCGCAATAGTAAGTTTCTTATATTAAAATCTTCTTCACTTGCTACACATACACGAAACGATGTATTGTCTTGTATGTATGTGTTGTGTTGTTGTATGTATCAGTTGTGGAATGCAATCATTAAATAGATACACATTTGAGGAAGTTTTTTTCTTGCTTTATTATGTAATTTTAATTTATGCTACTTTACACATTTACTATTATTATTATTACCAACTCCACTAGGTATGAAATGTATTTTGTACATGTTAATACCGTGGATCCCGCTACAAACATGATAATCTTATAGAACATGATGCATTGCTCTGTCGGTTATCCTAATTGCCACTTTTGGACAGTGGTTGTGTTTTTTTACTTAACCCATTGCAAAGGCATATGAGTATTTATCAAAACATTATGTATACAGATAATTAAGTTCATTACAGTTTTAATTTATTTAGCTGCATGAATTTTGTAGGTTAAACGTTTAAAGGAAATAAGATTTTTTAAACATAGGTCTTGAACACAACATATTGAGCAAGGACAGGTTTATATGATTGTTAAAGTAAAGACAACATTTGGGTTAGCAGTGTAATTACCACATTTTGTTAATGTATACTATTAGTATTCTGTTATATTACCTGTTGTGAATTTGTATTATTTCCATTCAAAAACGAAAGTATAGGAATATTACTGAAGTTTACTAATTTCACTAGGAATTTTATTACAGTTTACTATAGTAATTGTATGCACTATTGTTCATGTGGCACTGCCAGTGTTTTCAGACCGTTCTATCATTTTTTGAAAGAATCTACCAACATCATATTTCATGCTGTATGTTTCTGCTGGCACCAGCTTGTTTCCACCAGCAGATGTCAGAAGAGGTCTTTTCTAGAGAGGTTGTTTTGGGGTAAACTGGACTTCTATTGAAATAACGGTGGCGGACAACAGACAGAGAAAGTAATGAATAAAGAAATACAGAAATAACAGCATGCACATTAAGTAGCGCAAAAAATACATAATTTAACGTAAAACAATTGCAGTTTTTTTTAACGAGCTAACAACTGCTCACCGTAAATGCACTTTTATAATTTGACTACAGATCTACTGCATTTAGGGCAGATCATGTCAACAATATGCTAATGCTACTAGTAAACTAAAATGGCATTGTGTAAGTTTGTGCATCAGACGTTTGTATTAATATAATATGGGGTCATTTTGCAGCCCAAAATGTTTTTAAGACTAGTCAAATAAAGTCTAAGAGTCCTTTTAAATAAAAAATAAATAACTTTTTTCCTCGTTGTAATGCAAAAGGAAAATTATATTTCTAAGTAGTATATATAGCCTATTAAGAATTGCAATTTCAAAATTGCCAAATGCAAAAGGTAATACAGTAATGACACTTTTTGGTATTACGTACGTGTGGTTACATCGTCATGAAAAATGTGTCACAATCCAAAAACACAGGCTTCATTTTTATGCTGTATTAGATTTGGGGTAAAACATATTAACATTTTATTTTATTTATTTTTTTAAACATCTAACATTTACTTTAAACATACTAACGTTTGCATTTACAGAGTTAAGCTATACGTCATGGGACTTCCCTGCCAGTCGGGGGCGCACTTCATAATACAACATTCCTATTTCTAGCAAAAACAACCCTACAAAACTCTTCTTCCAAGTCACCTATTTAATGTAATAAACGCCTGTTATAAGTATCAGCCCAGAACGGTACAACAGATATAAAAGTGGGACGTCTGCCAAAATAGGGAGGGGTTTCAGAGAGGTGTTCTCACTGCATAAGAAGGTGATGTCGTAAAGCAGTATGTCGTAAACCAGGTGCAGACTGGGGGCTGTTATGAGGAGGGGGTAATGGAAGAGAAGGGGTTCACACTCCGCAAAGCTGCGTTTAGACAAAAATCATGGCGGATGGCCCCAGGTGCCAGAGGAGAAAACAGACACAGCCACGACGCAACAGCGGTGAGTCCCACATATTGAATTCAGACAGCACAAAGAAACATGAAAGAGAGAAGTTGTTTTCATTTTACTGCGTGAGGTTTTTTCACCTTTAGAGTAGTTTAATGGCGACTTTGTAAGTATTGAAGTGTGAGAGTAGGCTGTCCCAGTGTTACTGCACCGTTATACCTGAGTCTCCCCGGACCGTTATACGGAAGGGCGCGTGCTTTTCCACCCGTTAGCATGCACTAGCTTCTTAACTTCTAAATACTTTTTAAACAATTATTTTACAACAAGGTTAAGTGAGAATTACGTTTATCAGTATTAGTCTTTTATAGAAACGTGGAGCACGGTTGTGCTTTCTGTTAACACATTAAAAACTGGCACATACTTTTGACAATAAATTTGACTTTTTTTGTCTGCTGGGTTTTTTATTTTCTTGTTGTCATAAATCACTAAAAACTTTTTTAATCGCAAATTTAATATAACACGAAAGGGAGTCCAGTTATTCTCAGTGTTAACAACAATGTCACAAATGCATGCACGCCCAAAAAGTCTGTGCCTGTGCTTTAACTGTTTATGGCGAAATCATTTAGTAAAGTTGGTTTATTTTTACAGACATTACTTGATCATTTAGCCTCTTCTTAACACAGATAGTCGTGCTTTGATGTCGCTTTCACTTTAAATAGCCTCACCGTGATCACGTAGCACAGTTTACCATTCACATTATGAGCACAGCGCAACCTTTTCCTGCCTGTGCGTGCGTATGACACCGCGCGCTGCGACGTGACGCGCACAGGAGCCGTCAACGTGTTTACCTGAACGGTGAGGAGACAACGGATCAAGCCAATGTCCTCTTTTACCGTCCGTCGTCCTCCTCCTGTCTCCAGAGCAGCGAATACACGAGCGGTAAACGGAAATCAGTGCGTGATACGCGATCTGCGCGAGAGAAGCGAGGCACCCAGCGCACGCCACGGCAAATGGCAACTTGTGCAGGTAGAGAGAAGATGGTGTTTGATGGCAGACGTGCAATGTCGACCGCATCGTTTGCATCACCAAATTGACCATGGATCTGGTCTTTTCTCATGCTTTTTATATTTTGGGCGCCCGCGCGTCTTTGCTGGACGCGGGTGGTTTATTTGTTTGTTTTCATTTTCGTGCAGTTTAAGTGGATGTGAAGTATATTATACGGAGTTATGTAGCACCCGATGTGGTTGTTGGATGTGTTTTCCTTTAGATATCACCGTTAGATCACCGTCACCCGTGAGGTATTTATGTAATGGCGGTGTGGACCGTTATTTGCTGCAGTGAGGGCGGGGCGGCAGCGCTCGCATGTCGGAGAAGAGCCAGGTAGGATAGGTGACGAAACACCTACATAGGTACCTTCATCGTCTCGTTTTTGTAATTCTACACATTTGATGCTAAAATTCACAGTCTGCTGCTCACACTAAAACAGTTTTGACGAGCCTGGCGTATTCAACATGTATTTCTTTGTGGGGAAACAAAGATATTATTCGCAGCCCTGCATGGACAGGTCTCGAGGCACTGCTCCGCTGTTTTAATTTGTCGAGAACTCGTGGTTTACAGTTTTATGCTTTGTGACTGTTCTGAGCAACGACGAATGGTTATAATGTATGAAAGTTTGGTGTGTATAAATACACAGCGTTGGTGAACAGGTTATAGCGCGGACTGACGTATTGTGTTTATGAACGGGCGGCGTCACGTGACCACGAGGAAGTATGCAGCTCACAGTGAATGCTATTTTAATTTTTAAGTGCAACCGAGGACTCCCACTTGACATACACGAGACATTACGATTTTAGGGGAAATGAGGTCACGCTGTGGTCCACCCAAAGCTCGTTTCATTGGTTCAATTTCTACCGAGCTCTGTGTTTCAATCCAGAGCAATGTAATGTAGGCGCAGTAGAGATCACACGAGTTTGTGGTTAAGTCGTTTGTTTACATTTTTACAAGTGTTTTTGCCCGTTTGGGTTTTTGCCCGAGTTGGGTGGGAGCAGCACGTGTGTGTGATTCATATACCGGGACTGTCAAACTCTGGTTGCAGTTAAAAATGGTATTTCCTGTTACCCATGTGTTTGATGATGAGATAGAGCTTTGATGAATTCAAAGGCAGGTGTTTCACATTGATGGGTGCAGAATGTTAATAATGTTTTAAATTTGATATTTTGCCCCCATCAGTATTGAAATGTGTATGTAGTAATAGTGTAACTATAGCCTATTTATAACAGGCATACTTAAAGGAATATTCCACTTTCATAAAAAATCCCATTATTTACCCCAATGTCTTCCAAGATGTTTATGTCTTTCCATGTTCACTCGAGAAGAAATTAAGTTTTTCAAGGAAAACATTACAGGATTTTATTCAATTTTATAGTCTTTATTAGACCTTAACAGTTCACCGTTTCAATGCAGTTTGAAATTGCTGTTTCGATGCTGCTCCAAAAGGCCCTAAATGATCACAAATAAGGCATAAGGGTTTTATCTAGTGAAACAATCACCTTTTTTGCCAAGAAAAAAAAATGTACTTTTAAACCACAACCCCTTGTCTTGCACTAGTCCGCAAGTGTGCGTTTCGCATATGTAGTGTGTGACCTTTCAACGTAATTACGCAATACGTAAGGTCATAGTGGCACGTCACACGGTTAATGCAAGACAAGAAGTTGTGGTTTAAAAGTACCCATTTTGCCGACAATGATGATCGCTTCATTAAATAAGACCCTTATGCCTTGGTTGGGATCTTTTGAAGCTGCATTGACAGTAAAATTTAAAACTGCATTAAAACTGTGAACTGTTGAGGTCCAATAGGATGATTCTTACAAAATCCAGATTTAGGTTAGCCTGGCTCCGCCCTCCTACGTGCTTCCGCTTATTTTTCATTTCGCTTCAACAGTACGTCTGGGATTTCTCTATAGAGTTTCGTTTTCTCCTGCAAAAATCTGCAGGACCAATCAGCGAACAGATGGGGGTGGCTAAGAACGATGACGTTGAGGTCGTGCGTCAGTTTGAGTTGTAGTTCAGTAATGGCAGCGGAGAAAGACGTGAGAAAAGCTATTCGGTCCGTTGTTGCAAAACTGCCGAATATACAGAAGTTAAAGCCGGAGCAAGAACCAGGTTTGCTAAATTTTGTTTGTCTGATTATTCTGACTTGTTGTTTCCGGACGGTTTCGGTGCATGATATACGTCACGACCACATGTTAGCGATTGGCTTTGGCAGATCCTGAGTGACTCTGGGCATATCCAATAGTTTTAAACTTCAACAATGGACCCTCCTTAACGGAAGTAACGCTTTGCTATGGAGCGTGGCCAGACTCTCTGTACAAATGAAATGAATGTACGAGAGTCTGGTTATACCAGGCTAGATTTAGGTGTCCAGCATCAGAATTTTTAAAAGGCCTTTGAGGCCATTTTTTGCACATATAAGATTAAAGTCTGAACTTACTATAACCATTATTTTTTGAGAATTCAAAAATATTTTCTATAGAATTATTTACATTTTTTAGATTATCATTTTCAAAAGTTATCATTACCGCAACATGATATTACATTAAATAACTCATGTTTCTGTAATGAGAACTAAAAAGTTGTCTAGGTACTATGACAAACAAAATTTTAACTTTTATCTGGAGAGAAAAAATAAGAACTGCTTACCTGGTAGCCATCTTGAGTGTCACAGTCAATTATGTCCCTTCCAACTATTTTTTTTTGTTTTTTAAATGTTAGTTACTTGAGGGCTTAAACAATGATTGAAAATTGTTGTGGAGGATTAGAAAATCGGTCTTGGACAAATGTATATTCCTTATTATTGTCTCTACATTTACCAATGATAACCAAATACCACATGTTTCTTTACTGTAAATGTTTATAGTATAACATGCACTGAAGCTTTTTATTTTTTAGATTTTTTAATTATAAATATTTCCATGTCAAAAAACCCAAATCCAGTCATGGACACATTGCAGTAATGAAAATTTTCCCCTTAAATGTGGAAAAAACCAAATTTGGTTTGTAAGATGTCATTTGAAATCATGTGCAGAATAGTACATGAAGAGATGTTTGTAACTGTATGCTTCTTATTTTGATTGCATTTACTTTTTTTAATCAAAATGTTTCATGACACCTCATAAGTCTAATTTCGCGAGAATCACCCAATAACGTCTATTAAATTGAAAAAATTCTTGCAATGGTTTTCTCAAAAAAACATAATTTCTTCTCAACTGAACAAAGAAAGACATAAACATCTTGGATGGCATAGGGTTGAGTAAATTATCAGGATTTTTTTTAGGATTTTCTTTAACGAGCTATTTACGAATATTTATTATTTCATCATAGGAATTTACACTTAAAACAATGAAGCATAGATTATTTTGTTGATATTTCCAATAATAAACTTTATTTTAGTTCACTGAAGTTTGTTTTAAGATGGTTGAATTAAACTGGGCATCAGCTGATATTTTAATTTCATAATCTGCAATGACTTTTTTAATAAGGCATAAACAGCTTCTTTCTGAATATGACAGACACAGATGACACTGACTTCGTAGTGTGTAATAAAGTTTGTCAGAACGCTTGAGGTCGTTCTCGTGATACTCTCTTATGTTAAATCAGAGCAGAATGATGCATATTGTTTTCTCCTCTCCCCCCCATTGTTTGTGTGATGCGTGTGTTAATGCAAGTTGTAAAGGTGAGGTTTATGTATGCGAATGACGGGCAAATACAACAAAACGAACACCTGTAGAATTAAGCTCTTCTTACACTTCCCTGTTAATGGAAACGGGAAATGTGAGGCCATTAAAGAGCTTTTCACATTTCAATGTGTGCATGTGTTCTGGGGGGGCTTGTGACTGCTGGTGAGCTCTTTTTGCATGCTAATCTCTCCCAGTGGTTTGCCGCCTCTTTGCAGGCAGGGGGAACGTTTCTCAGGGTAAAGGGGAGGACTCATCTCTTTCTTTTCGAAGGGTGGGGGAAGGTTGCAGGGAGGGACTTGTGTTTTCGGGGGAATTACAAGAAATATTCTGGGTTCCATGCAAGATGGAAATGAATCTTAATCCACAGAAGTAAGTGATGTTAAATACTACAGCAAAAAGATGAAGGCCTCCTTAAGGCCTTTAAAAAAACAATAATCAATGTTGCAGTGAAACACTAGAAAGTACAAAGGAAAAACAGCCAATGCATACATTTTAAAATGCATACTATTTTAAACGTATAGTCTCAGGTCCGGAAAATGGATGTATAATCTGTGAAAAGTTGCTCCCGATATTGCACTGTACTTGCCACGGTAAACTACTATTACTGTTTCTAAACAACGTCAAACAGACCCACTTCCATTGTAAGAGATCTTGATTTTTAAATAAACAAGAATACATTTAAATATGTTTGTAGTGATTCAAATTAGGACAAAAAACTTGTGAAAATATTATTTTAAGCAGAAATATTTTGGTAGATAAGACTTGGGGATGAATGAAAGAAAATGGACCAGAAGATGGTGCAGTGTGTTTAATTGGTCTCACCTGGGTTGCATGGTGTGGGTATATTAAGGCTCTTATTAGACCTGGGAAAACAGACATCGCAGTGGCGGCATGCTTCCAAAGCTGTTTGTAATTGTTTATATCCCAAGACACAAATACACACAGCACCTAAACATAAACACACACACACACACACACACACACACACACACACACACACACACACAGACTGCAGTACATGTAGCACAAGGCAATGAAAATCTCTCTATTGTAGTACTCGATAACTTTAACATATGTCTGTAATGTTACATATGGTTTGCATATTTTTAAAGCTACATTAAAGAGATTAGTTCACACAAAAATGAAAATTCTGTCAATTTACTAACCTTCAAGTTGTTCATAAAGTTCTTTGTTCTGCTGAATACAAAGGAAGATACCTTGAAGAGTGTTTGTAAGCAAGCAGATCTGGGGCACCATTGACTTCCATAGTAGGAAAAAATGCTATGGAAGTGAATGGTGCCCCAGAAAAGAAATTTACAAACATGAGTGTGGGTAATTGTTTAGTAAAATATCCCTTTAAAATGCAGTGAGTTGATCTCTGCACTAAATGGCAGAACAAAATAGAGTAATGCGAGTAACAAAATCATTTAAATTTCAGAAATTGTAACTGCGTTACTGAATTTAAAAAATACTTTGTTACATGCTTGTTACCGCTTTGTAATGCGTTAAGGGCGATTTATAGTCGTGCGTAGGTCCTACGGCGTAGCTACGGCGTAGGCTATCCGTAGCCTGTGCGTAGCCTGACGCGCACCTCCCAAAATTTCTAACAGCGCGTCGGCTCTACGCGGACCATAAGCGCTGTGATTGGTTCACCAAAACCCCTCCCGTCAGGTAAAAAAAACTGCGTCATAGGTATTTCCGTTTGAGACGGTGAAAACAAAGATGAGCCAAGTTGAGGAGTGATTTAACTCAAACTGAAACATAAGTCTCTGTTTATTTACTTCCATCATTGCTGGTCTTCTAAAATTATACACAACAAGTTGCTATTTCTTCTTCGTTTGTTGTTTACTTGCTTAGCTTCTTCTTCTGTGACGACTTCTGCTGCTACTGTGGTTACACGCGTGATTACTGCCAACCAGCGGTTTCGCGTGTGTTTGCACGTCGACGCGGATGGCGACGCACAAGTATAAATGAAAACCGACGCGGAACCTACGCCGTAGGACCTACGCACGACTATAAATCGCCCTAAAGTCCCATCACTGCTGGGGACCCAATAATTAAACGTGGAAAAGTCAGATTTTCATCATATGTCCCTTTTAAAGGGTTTTACGGTCAAATTTGTTAAATACCAATGAAATGACTAAAGTGACATTTGTGAAAATAAGGCATTTTAGTTACTGACTAATAATCTTTTAATTTCCATTAAAGTTAAATTACTGAACCTTAACAAAAATGCTTATTTACAAGAAAACATGCCAGACGCACTTAAAAGGTTTTGCATCTGAACTCTTCATATTTTGTGGTTACACTACCTGCAACTACTTTCTTCACACATAGTTTTAAAATGCCCAGATGCAAACCCATCTAGCTGCTATCAAATGAGAGCATTATCAGTTGGTCCATGGTTTTGTGGTGCTACAGTGTCACCTGCTTTATTATGTATTATGCTGGCAAATTTGTTGAATGTGTTTTTGTTAAAGACATTTGTTTACCATCCTCAGAAAAGCAACAGGTCAGAGATGTAAACCAGGCTGTTTTACTAATCTGTTTCAGTTTTATCACTGGCAAAACTGACTTAAAAGTCCAGTGCTACTTTAATCGATACATTTCATGTCTCTTATGTCAAGTGTGTGTGTGTATGGTAGCAGGTGCACCCTGTAACAAGCCAAATCACCTCATCCAAGGAAATGGCACATAAAATAGAGGTTGCCATGGCGACTGGATTGTGTTGATGATGAGGTCACACTGGAGCAGTTTTACCTGCAAATACAATTTGTCACACAGGTCGTTCGTGTGCACAATATAAACACACTTATGAAAGCGAATGTACCCAAAAATTGTTTCTTCACCTTTCACTTCTTATTAAAACTGAATGACTTCTTGTTTTAGTAAAAATCAAAGAGAAATCATTCTGAACAATTTTCACGCTGTAACTTTTCATTCAACAAACATGCATGTGCACCAGGACAATCTTCTGTATTGATACAGTAACCTCATGTGAAGAACTGAATACAATAATAATAAGATGTTAATCACAGACAACCTTGCCCCTGCACTGCAGGCCTTAATTTTATTCACAAATTAACACTTGTTGTGAATTAAAGGGATAGTTTACTCAAAAATAAAAATTCTGTAATATTAACTCACGGTTATGTTGTTGTAAACCTGTATGAGTTTCTTTATTCTTTTGACAACAAACTGAGATATTTTGATAAATAATGGTAATGGAGGGCTTCACGGGTCCACTTAAGGTGCTTTTCCATTGCATAGTACCCCACGGTTTGGTTTGGGTCAGCTCACCTCACTTGGCTTGGTTAGCTTTTCCATCAAGTTTAGTGACACTTCGGAGTGGGAGGGATTATAGGCGTGTCGTTATATTTGCGCTGCCTACTGATGTGACATCATACAAGTGAGAGCGTCGTTGGACATTCCCATACATTAATTTATTTCTGAGTCCGCCACAAAATTAAAATTGACACCACAAATAGATGTTAGCACATTGCGTTTATCACTACCTCTGTCTCACATGACAGTTTCTGTACAAACACCCGTGGTGTCGGTTGACGCGCTCCGCTGAGCGTCATTTAAGTTGCATTTAAGCATATATGCGGATGTGCGCATCGTGAATGTGCCGCCACAAACTGCAAGTCTGAAAAATCTCTTAAGGTGTTCCTGATTCTTTTTTTCTGAAATCATGAGGTTTTCCTACGTTCTTTAAACTGCTCTTCCAACCTGTGGATGTTTTTCATCGCTAAAAGAGAGTTTGGGAAATTACTGCAAAGCTCAGATGACAACAGGTTTAGTCGAGGCAGCGCAAGCTAGAATGAAGGTAAAGCTAATCTTGCATTATAGCGTTGATGCTGATAGTGACGATTCTCTCAGACCAATCAGTGATCTACAGTTTTTTTTACATCACGTTTTGGTATCAGCTTGGGTCGCTTGGAAGCCCAATGGAGGTGGTACCTAAAAATGTATTGGGTACTACGTACTGCACCCAGTGGAAAAGCTCACAAAAGTAAGATGACACAAACTGTGCAATGGAAAAGCGTCATTAGACCTGAAAACCGGAGGTCCGACCCGAGCGGGTTCAGGTCTAAAAGTTTCATGTGTGCCTGGGGCAGTATAAGCGGCATCGGTCTTAACGTAAAGTCTTAAAGTAAATGTGTTTTTGCCGAACGGACCCGAGAAGACCCAAACTTACTTGTGTGTGTGCATCAAGTCCTTTTCCAACCCCCTCTCTGTTTGCTAAGAGTGTTTGCATTTGCCTGGCAGTAGGTTAATTTTCGTTGAGACACACCTGTCAATCAATTTTGAATGCACTTTTTAGCGGTTAGTGGTGTCGTCGTCAGATAACAAATGAAAAAAAATTGGGCAGCATGCCAAATTGGTTGCACCGGGCCAGACTGGATGCACTGAGGTTTCTTTTTGCCTGACTGGTGAGTGCTGGCTACAGACTGCGCACACGTCAGTGCTGTTTACATTCGGATCCAGTCGGGTTAAAAAATAAATTGCCACTGGTTGGGTCGGACTTGAGTCTTTCTTTAAAAAAAAAACGATTTATGCATGTTGGGTTTGGGTAAAACACGATTTCTTTGAACCTGAGAAGACCTCTGGATGGTAACCACACAGCTGACGGTACCCATTGACTTCAATAGTATTTGTTATTCCTTTCCTATTATGAAAGTAACTTAAACAAACATTAATTTCTTGTACTTGGGTTTTAATACATCATAGACAAATCTCCAAACATACCTCTGGCATTTAAATCAGGTTTGTCCCGGGCCAATAGACATGAATCTACTGTGAGAACAGAGAGAGTCCTTAAATGAATATCCATCTGTATAGCACAAATACCTGTTTTCCCATCAGTACTGCTCTTCTTTTCACATCAGTCTTCTCTCTCTTGCATGTTTTTGTCAAATCAGATGCATTCTGACATCAAAAGATTTGTGTAATAACCCGGGTGTCAACACATTTGAGGGAACAGAAAGCTTAGAGAGGAACCAGTTTTTCTTAATTTGGCCGCTTTTACATCATTTCCTGTTTATATGTGCCAGCTGTTTAAGCACCAGAAGAAAATAGACAAATAAATAATAGATAATGATCTGCTGGGTACTTTAAAACACACAGTTGACACTTGCACATCTGGAATCATTTATCACGTGGACACAAAATCGGCTTTTCAGTATCTCATTTAAAAACTGAATCTCGCAGAAAGGAAATATCAACGATACTACGTACGTATAAGTGTTTTTTTATAAAGTAACATTAAACCCTCCACCTTTCTTCCTTCCTGCTTCATCTCTAATGATGTCGCACAGCAGGTAAAAAAAAACGTCTTTCTGCTCAGCAGGAAACTGATCTAAAAATAGCCGAATCCCACTTCCTGTCTTTAAAACAAAAACACTACCTTTAATTGTTTGAGTACATTTATTGTTGCGCCAAGTGATGCAAGTGTGTCTTTGTATATCCTTTTTTTGTTTACGTTTAAGTACTTAGTCTTTCACACAAAGATAAAACTACTAGTATAAAACAGCAGTCACAGATTACAGAGACACCACCACATAATTACAACATCCTGTTTGTAAGCACACGTCTCTTCTAAATATACAGAGTCAAAAATGGCGTATATATTCATTTAATTTGTGACACAGTTTATACATTTATTTTTGTTGTTGAACTGAACACGTGTTTCTTCTGTACCTGCAGTGAGGAGTTTCAGAAGCGTGCCGGAGGCGACCTCAGATTCAGATGATGAAGACAAACTGCACATTGTAGAGGAAGACAGTATTCACGACGATGCCGGCCGAAAGCCATCAGTGTTTCAGCTCAAAGCTTCACGACAGCCTGACACGGTCAGCCAAGATGGTGAGTAAAGAACCTAATACAATTAAATACAAATCAATTTGAAAAAGTACTGCTGGAGTTCATACATTCGTATTTTGTATACATATATCTTTTACTTTCAACAGATGGCAGCCTGGGGCCAGATGCTTTGATACAAGAAATAAGGATCAAAGGTCAGTCTCGAACAAACCATGCACACTTACTCGCAGAGCTTTTAGCTTTTGGCCATATGGGACAGCAGTAAACGTTAGGCTGAAGAGGGAAATTAGGATCAGGGTGTAACATGCATGAGGGTTACTGAAGGCTTTAACCTTTCAGGGCACATGTGCTACCCTCCAGGCCACACCTCTGAACTGATAAAATGGAGTGTTGGGGCTTTGAAAAGTTGGAATGACTGTGAGGGGCTGTTTATAAGTTTTGGTTAATCAGATGACAAGTGGACGAGAGTGACACATTCACGTTAACATCTGATATTTTAATCCAATTTTTGTCCACTTTCAACCGCTTCTGTCCTGATTATTGAGGGGGTGGTCACAATCGACGAAAACACATCTTAATACCAGGTGTAAACAGCCTCTAAATGTGGACGTAAGCACAAAACTTTTCACACCCTGTTTCACACCTGTATTTAGCATCGTCCACTTGTGATCCAGCCACAAAAGACCACCTACTCTCCGCCTATTGATCTAATGTAATGTACTGAGCTCAATGTTTTTCTATTAGACATGACTTCTAGCGTGAAAACGGAGTGTTCAGCACAATCTTGGTCTTTCATTGATATAATTGAAGTGGCTGCTTTCCGCCCCTTCATTTTGCGAGCGTTTAAAAGTTGCGCAAGCTTATTTCATCAATTGCGTTGAATATGTCAGTGAAAGCTCTTACATATACATGTTTACTTACAATACAAGAAAGGGCACTCTGACATAATATTAGTTTGCATCAATTTAATCCCATCATTTCTCCTGCTCGTGATTAAACGACAGCAGAGGGACTCGCCCCCAGACCACCCCCTCAAAGTAATCAGGACAAAACAGTCGAAAGTGGACAAAAGAGTATCAGGTGTAAACATGAATGTGTCTCTCTTGTCCACTTTTGATCCGATTGACCAGGTATAAACAGCCCCTAAATGTACAGCATCAGTGCATCACTAGAGATGCAACCTTCTGTAACAGAAGGTCATTTGTGTTTTCAGTTGATCTAATCTGCCTGTGTGTTTTTGAAAGAGGAGTGTGTGACCGACGAAGAAGATGCTGATATTGTCGTGGCCGGTGAAGATTCGCAGCAAGATACGACGAGTATTTACCCAGATACCCCAGAAGAGAATCAGGGCACGCCAGAGAGGGGAGTCCACGATGAGAATGGTACCCAACACTGTTTCTGTATTAATCCCTAATTCTTCCTCTTTCCTTTTTCCCTCCTGGCCTTATGTTTCTTTTATAGTTTATTTTATTTTGTAAACATCAGTTTCTGGTTCTTGATGTTTTCTAAACTGTGCAAATCCTCTCGCTCACCCTCACTCTCTCTTTTTCCCTAGGTACTCCTGACGCATTTTCCCACCTGCACACCTGTCCGCACTGTTCCCGTGGTTACAAGCGTCAGACCTCTCTGAAAGAACACATTAGACTCCGACATGAGAAGAACGAGGACAACTACTGCTGTTCCCTTTGCAGCTACACCTTTACCTACCGCACGCAGCTGGTCCGTCACATGACCGCCCACGGACACATCCGGGAGCAGGTACGACACCCCCACTCACACCTTTGAGAAGTTCACACCTTTGCCCCGGGAAGCCTTTGTTCTCAGTCAAACATCTTCTGTGACACTTAAGCAACAGCTTTTTCCTTCATTTGACCGTGCTTCTTTCTCTCTTTTCAGAGGAAAATTTCTCAATCGGGTGGAAACAGAAAGTTCAAATGTAACGAATGCACCAAGGCCTTCAAATACAAACATCATCTGAAAGAGCATCTTCGTATCCACAGCGGTTAGTTGCATGCAGAAATTATTTTGAATTTGCTTTATATTGTAGGTTTTATTAGCAAAATACGTAGTTAAATGCTGCTGTTTATCACCATGCTTTGTCTCGGTTATATACATTTGATAGTTTTATTAGTATTTTAAGTGAGAAATCAAGTTATATATTGTACAGTTGGGTATATATTTAAAAGTGCAGTTCATTATTTTTAAGTAACATCAAAATAACTTTTAACTATGCTAACTACTTTATATGTTGAGTAGCTTATAGTAAGAGTAAGAGTTTTATAGTAACTTCTCTATCACCGCTAAACTGTTATGGCAAAAGGCAACCAATACAAAAAAAACTATACCTCATTAAATATTCACATGCTTTGTCTCAGTAACTTTGACACACTGTTAGCTTTGTCAGTGTGTAAACGTTTTGGCATTTGTTCGAAACAGAAAGCAAATATGACACTACACTATACAAATAAAATGCAGCCTGAAGCAAGGCAATTCAACCTACAATTTTAAGTTTTGACTTGTTATTAGTTGACAACTTATAAAAACAATTGTTTAACTTAATTTGTTAAGTTAAAATAACAAATATATATATTTATATTTTTTTTAAAGTGCGACTGTCTGTCGCTGTCCCCTTTATTGTCTAGTATTTTTATTATTCTTGTCTTTTGACTGTGTTATTTCTTCTATTATGGATAGCTTTTATTTTATCTCAACTTTGTATCTATCTATTGTACGGCACTTTGGCCACAACAGCTGTTGTTTTAAATGTGCTATATAAAAAATTTAACTAAACTAAAATGTGAATTTACATGGTTGAAATAATAAATAATGCAAATGTGACCCTCGAACACAAAACAAATACATTGTATGGGTCAAAATTATTGATTTTCTTTCATGCCGAAAACCATTAGGATATTATGTGAATATATTTTGTAAATTTCCTACTGTAAATATATAAAAAAATATTTATCATCATTAGTAATATTTATTGCTAAGGACTTAATTTGGACAACTTTAAAGGTTTTTATTAAAAAGGTTTTTATTAAAAAGGTTTTATGGTCCAGGGTCACATACATATAAGAACATTAGAGGGACATTCACATTATAACAATAACTATATTAGCATCCGCAATGACCACTGAACGAAAAAACTAACTTTATGCTAATTCGTCCGTGAGGCACAGTACTCGCACAAATCATTTACCTTCAATGGCTAGTATTGCATATTTTCTTTAATAAAAACGCTTGTAATTGTCTACGGGTAACCAGCAGATGTCCTTAACACACTGAGTTTGCATAACTCTAAACTCGTGTTGGGCGATATGCCCAATTTTTTGGGATCGTCCGATCGTTAGCCTGTGAGATCGCCGATACACGATAGTATCAGGGGTGGGGCAGTAGTTTACTCATTGACTTATTTGTTAATTTTTTACTCATTTATGACAAGTCACTTGATTGGTGGACAAAAAGAATCAAGGGCAACACTGTCATGACCGTAACCTTCTTAACTAATGCCATTAATCCGAACGCGTCATTGTGCTCTAAAATGTCCTGCGTGCCAGGAAGCGGGAACAACACATTCGCTGGTTTTAAACCCTTGCACCCCTAACAACCTCTTTAGTGCAAGGAAAGTCAGAGCCGTGTTTATTACAAGCTCATGTGCAAGGAAGAGTCTGAATCATGCGCATTACAAGTTTAGGTGCTAGAAGGAGTCAATGCCGCGCGCATTCAGGTCCGAGCAAGAATCCAAGACGCGCGCATTAAGTTCAGGTGCGTGCGAGAAGAAATCTGTGCGCGTTACAAGCTCTCTCACACAATGTGAAGCCCACAAACCACTAATGCGAGGAAAAGCACGCAATGCGCATGTTAATGTGAAACTGATGATGATGATAATAACCATCGGCAACTATCGTCATGACAGCCTGCTATTGGCGATATGTCTGACAGTAGTCGATACACAATACTATCGGCACAACCCTACCCTAAACAGTGAATCTAGTAGTTTGTGTAATCTAATATCTTACAGAAAGTGATTCCAAAGATATCATTCATTGTATCTGTATCGTTATAGTAGGGGAGGAACGCTATTCTCTTTAATATAAAATGATTTTTAAAACTATATTTTTATAGTCATCATTATAATGTGAACGGCCCTTAACTTTGGGTTTACAAGTAAGTGTTGAATCTCAAAACTAGGATATAAATTACTCATGTGGGTAAAGTATGAACATTGTACATGAAAAGCTCAGATGCAAACACCGTCAAACACCACCTCCTGTGGTGGTTTTTGCTAAAGCAACTTGCATGCACTTAGAGGGTTTTGCAGCTAAATACAGTCAAATTTGTTAAATACCAATGAAATGAATAAAGTGGTATTTAGCTAATATTCTTGCTGTGACAATTCATTTATTCTAATGAAAACTAATAATATCATGATCTTTCCTGTTTCTCACCATATCTCTCTACGCATCTCTCTTTCTATTTTAATCCAGGCGAGAAGCCGTATGAGTGCTCAAATTGTCTAAAGCGCTTCTCCCATTCGGGCTCCTACAGTTCTCACATTAGCAGTAAGAAGTGTGCAACCATGACCCCGACGGTCAACGGCTTGCCCCAAACACCTGGGGTGAAAACAGCTCTCACCATTTCTGGGCCAACACACATCCTTCTGAGAGAAAAGATGGACGGTACCAACAAGCAAGCTCTCACCATTACTCGGCCCACACACATCCTTCTGAGAGAAAAGGTGGACATTACCAACAAGCCTCTACAGGAGCAACTCCCCCTGAAGCAGATCAAACAGGAGCCCGATCATCAAACCAAACCTGCGTCAACAACGCCAACTGTGGCCAATGGAGTTGCAGGCCCAGTTCAGGCCACAACACCTCAAGGCGTCGTCCAGACCTTGGTGCTGCCCACTGTCGGGCTGGTCCAGCCAATCAGCATCAACCTTAGTGACCTGCAAAATGCGCTAAATGCGGCGATGGATGGTAACGTTACTAGGCCAGTGTTACTTAGTGCCAACGTGAATGGAACAGGCACCAAAATTGTAGGGACAACGCAGGCACAATCACCAACTGTTGTGTTGCAGCCACAGCAGTCGCAGTCGCAAATGCTCTCTGCCTTCTCCGTGCCAGTTGTGGGCCAGGATGGAAAAGCCAAAATTATTATCAACTACAATCCCCAAATAAACCCACAACTAGGTGCACCAAAACCGAACACAACACAGCCTATTGTAACGCTGTCAAATGTAACAAAGCCTGCTGGGGAACAAACCGATACAGCACAGGCTACATCTACTGTGTCTAATGTCACACAGCCAACCGTGGTGCAAGGTCAAGCAACCCAGTCCAGCTTAACTGAAACCCAAACATCATCCACACTCAATGCAAAACCAACACAGATAAATATCGTCAGGCCAGTCCAAGCCGGAAACCCCAGCAAACCTGCGTCCATCATCAAGATAACACCTGAACAGGCTGCCAGGTTGGTCCAGGCCCGCGCGTCGCAACCAAAGTTCACCCAGCAAACTCTTTTGCTGGTGAGGAGAGCAGATGGGACCCAAAGCCTTGTTGTTCGACAGGTCGCTGTTGCCAATCCCAATACACAAGGCACGCCAACGGTGGAGGCGAAGGCAGCAGAGATAACCTCATCCCCAAAAAAGCCTACGAACACACTTACATCACCAGAAAAAAAGGAAGTGACAACAGAAAACACCAGTTCATTGGAGGAAATTTGTAAGCTACAAAATGTGTCCGAAAACATCAAAACAGAAGCCGCCTCTCCATCCAAAACCCCGACTGAGATGGAGACAGAGGAAGAGGAGGATACAGACACAGACAGAAATAAAGAGGAAGGGAAACAAACAACAGTTGATAATGCGGTCTCACATTCTGGAACGGTTCACAGCGGTGTTGCCTGCGGTGATAACTTCCATAACTATGCCACTTGTCTGGTTTGCGATAACAGCCCAGGCAAACGTAACGGAATCGACGGCCTAAAAACTGACGCCAATGGGTCGCCTACAACTATCTCCCTCACCTCTCTACTTGATAAGGATAAAAGTGGAGCAGCAGAGCGCCTCCTTCCTCTCCTGAAGGCCTACAGTCAGAATCCCGAGCCTACAGAGGAGCAGTTGTCTCAGGTTGCAAAGACGGTTAAACTGCCTCTAGAGTCGGTCAGCAAGTGGTACCAGAAGATGCGATCCAAGAAGATTTTGCTCCAGGGTGCAAACAACCTGAAAAACAACCAGCAGGTGAGCACAAAACAAGTTTTATTTATTATAAAGACAAGAGTAAAGCCCAGAGTATAGGCTCTTTTCCGTGTGCGCGAACGGTCAAGGAAAAATAAAGTAGGAAAAAGAATACTATGGAAGTGAATAGAGTTCATGAATGATTTGGTTACAAACATTCCTCAAAATATCTTCCTTCTTATTCATCAAGAAATTTATACAGGCTTGTAACAACATGTGAGTAAATGATGACAACATTTTCATTTTTGGGGTGAACTTTAAGACATATCAGACCAATTTTGTTCTCAAGATGCAAACCAGTATTGTTTTTTGTAAGGTCTGTTTGTTAAAACTACTAAAATGTCCTAACATAACTTATGCCTAGTCCAGGATTAATCTAAACCCCGTCCAGGAAACTGCCCATGAATGTGCTTGATTGATAAGGTTTAACTTAACCTTCTTATCTGTAGGAAAACACACCGTGTGATTCCACTGGGGTGAACCCAAGTCAAGACACCTGCACTCCTCCCGAACCTCTTGATGACACTTCAACAGATGTCCAGAATAGACCCAACAGCACTGATTCTTCACCTGCCCCATCTCCAGCCAGCCTGTCCACCGACGATCTTGTCATTGTAAAGACAGAAGACGTGGAAGAGGAGTTGCAGTCTGAGCCTCTGGACCTCTCGCTCCCCAAGTCCAGCCCCGCTCAAGCCAGCGTCGCCGCCAAGCTGCCAATCTCCACCCAGAAGGAGCCACTCAACCTTACCTGCCTCAAGAAGCAGTCGTTGCCAGGCAACACCATCTATGTGACACAGGGCAGCACAGGCTCTTTGAACATCATGGCGGCGTCATTGCCGACACTCGTTGCCATTGCAGAGCAGGGAGGAGTTCCGTGTATAGGCGCTAACAAACGAACTATCCTCATACCGCAGCTTACCTACACGTACAACAACAACTCCAGCGTCCAGACGGCCGACAGTGCCTCTGCAAATACGAAAGGGATGGTGATACTCAACAACTCCCTGGTAAGGACAAATCAAATCGGACACATTTTTTATTTCTGATTGTACTATTCCTCACTTTCTATTTCGTATGTGACCATCAGAAAGCGACGGATGCTGCGACCGACTCCGTGTCAGGAGTAGAGGACCAGAACGATGAAGATTCGCCTGTCCAGAAGAAGAGGAAGAAGATTTCTGCCGGCATGTATGCCTGCAATCTGTGTGATAAGATCTTTCAAAAAAGCAGCTCACTGCTGCGACACAAGTACGAACACACAGGTACGTAACACACCTGCATAACTCATCACATCAGTTGGCCCCAAATCTATTTAGATCTGTAAAAGATGGCACAAGTACACTTTCTGCACGTAATTGGTTTGGTTCTGAGGTAAAAAAAAAAAAAACATGTGATACGCTAATGAAAAATGAAAACTATTAATTGTAAACTAACTATTATTTTAAATAGCAGATAGGTTATTTGCAGATGTTGCAAGATTTTATACATTAACCGAGTGCCACAGGGATGACGTATTTTTGTAGGTAAAACCCGGAAGCGAGTCAGCATTTTAGCACTTACGGTTCCATCATCCCAAAGTAAAAAAAATTTTTGAATTTGGTTTTGATTAAACTCCTTTAATAATAACTTAAAAGTGTCTTAAAAAGGACGGTTGCTACATGATACTACAGACATTGTTGGAGACTTTGAAGGGACAAGGCACTTAAAAAAAATATAGCTTCCCCTAGAGTTAAACATTTGATTTTTACCATTTTGGAATCCATTCTGTCAATCTCCGGGTCTGGCGGTAGCACTTTTAGCATAGCTTAGCATAATCCATTGAATCTGATTAGACCATTGGATGATAATAATCAATGGATTATGCTAAGCTATGCTAAAAGTGGTACCGTCAGACGCAGAGATCGACTGAATGGCTTTCAAATGGTAAAAATCAATTGTTTATCTCTAGGGGAGCTGGAAAATGAGCATATTTTCAAAATCAAAAAAGTGGAGTGTCCCTTTAAAAGTCATCATGCATGACGATCTCAAAAACAACGTAACATGGGCAATTCATCAACGGAGTATTTCGTTATCAAGAAATGTTTTTAAATGCGTTTAATAAAATTTGAAAGCTGTCAGAAGCTTGGTGGTGATGACGTTTATGTCATGATCGTGGTGCAATTCGCTTGTAGTCTAACTGTGGGTTCACAACACCAGATGCGTTTAAGGCAGTGAAATTCGCGTCTACCGCTTGTAGTTGGACGCTTGAACATCTTGAGTGTACTCACTTCATTCGTGCGTGAAATTCTAGTCATCGAGACATTCACACGGAAATTCTCGTCATGGGAGGGGCTTCTGCGACCTGGCTCGCTTCCTGTAATCACGTCACTACTAGAGTAAGCTCCTGATTGGTTAACGCGGTGCGTTTTTCGCCAAAGTTCAGATTTTTCAACTTGCGCATTTCCTGTGGCAACGCTCAATTCACGTCATTGAATCGCGTCTACTGCGGCACACTAAACGCCTAATTTGTACCGCGAGACCTCCAGGCGACGTGTCAACGCGTCTTTACATTGACTTAACATAGAAATCACCATTGAATCACGTCTTCCGCCCGTAGTTGGAAGCTTGAACATCTTGAGTGTACTCGCTTCATTCGTGCGTGAAAGCCACATGTGAAATTCTAGTCATCAAAACACACACACGGAAATTTGCGTCAGAAGCTGCGACACAAGTTTGCGCCGCGAGACCTCCATGCGCGTCAATGTGTCTTTACATTGACTTCACTTGCGCTTGACACCTCTAACGTGGCTGGTGTGAACGCAGCATAATGTTAGCTTTTCATTTCTAGTAAATGCATTTAGACTTTACAGTTAATAACTTGTGTTCATTTCTTAAGATCATCTTGTTAGACAAAACGTGCAAGTGTCATAAACTTTTGTTTAAAACTGAGCTTATTATTTATGATAACCAAAAGTCCATGGGATAAATAAAAGAGCTTTTTGGCGAGAGAACCAGTGTCACACCAACTTCAAAAATACGTCATTCCTCCAGCACTCCATGTATAACATTTATACATCTTCAAAGTGTAATATTTCTTTTTGGGGATACTGTACTTGTTCAATGATCACCATCATTACTGTTCCCAGGTAAGCGACCTTATGAGTGCGGCATCTGTCAAAAGGCTTTTAAACACAAGCACCACCTCATCGAGCATACGCGACTACACTCCGGAGAGAAGCCCTACCAGTGCGACAAGTGCGGGAAACGTTTCTCTCACTCCGGCTCTTACTCTCAGCACATGAACCACCGATACTCCTACTGCAAGAGAGAGACCAATGAGCATCCAGAACCGAACATCACCTCCACGCCTCCCTCTCATCTCGACTCCGATGACAGAGAGAGCGATGGAGAGGAGGAAGAGGATTTATCCGGTCTGGACATGAGCGAAATAAGAGTGATTCGAATAGGAGAGGATTATGATGACGACGAGGAGGAAGAGGAGAGTGGGGCAGAAGAAAAACAAGGGAATACACACGAGGAACAAGAGATGGAGGAAGGAGATTCAGTGATGGAGTTTCGAGATACTGCCACTCTTGAGGATGAAGTGGGGGACATCATTGAAATGGAGAGTGGCATTGAAACGATGGAGGAGTCGGGCAATGGAGAGGAAGACCTAAATCTCAAAATTATTGATGAAGAACATGCAGAGATGGCAACAGAGTTGCAAGAAAATGACTGAAAGAGTGTGACCACTTCTGCATCCAGTTGCTATGGAAACTGTCTCAGCTCTTTACTGTGTATAAAACCCAGGTGTGCCTGATTTACAAACCGTATTTTCCTTGTTTCAAAGAAACATTCAACTTTATCAAGGAGAAAGAAACGAGTCCAGACTTCTTGGGACTCGTTTTGCTTAGTTCTGTTACCGAATCCCCCCGGTATGTGGATTTATCAGTGTTCATGTTTTCTTTTTTTCCTCAATTTTATTGTCTGTACAGTCAGATTTCTATACCTTTTATATTTGCCAATGAAGTTTACGAAATCAGTATTTTGAGAAGAAATAACGAAATTCTGCACTGCAGGTATAACCGGTTTACTTACAGGCGTGAATCTCACAATAACCGTCAAAAAAACATATTTCACCCCAAGATGAAAAGAAACCGTATTGTGCATTAAGCAAATTCACCACCGTGTTAATAAGGACTGTTATATTTTTATTTTTGCAATGGGACATTTTCATGAAATATCGAATTGTTAAGTACACCTGTAAGTATACATCAAAGTAATGAACATTGTCACAATTCAAAACATCTTAATTGTCCTAAAAAGAAGAATATTTTCTCGTTTTTATCTTGGGGTGAAATGTGATCCAGGCATTTCTGTGTGAGATTCACCCATAGATAATGCCTCAAGATACCATTCAGTATTTTTTACCTTGTTTAACAGGTGAGCTGTTGTTTTCCCATCTTATCGTTTGTCTGCCTTATGAAGGAAATTAGCTTGCACTTCACCGTCGAGAGCTCATCTGTAAAGATCGAGAAGGTCAAATCAAATGAATCATTAAGTGAAGAAATATAGGAATGCTTTTACTGATAGCATATACATTGTAATGTGCTATTCAAACGAATTATAATTCATTTTAGAAAATGTGTTTTGTAACAAGCACTCCAAAGCAGTTCTCAGTTTTGTTTGTTTTAAATAAATGTGTGTTTAATAATCATGACATAATCATAAGGAAAAACAAAAACTTCAGTCAGGGAAAGTATTCGTTGTTTGTGCCAGTGCGTTATTTCATTTACCTTTGTGTAGACTTTACGTTGTAACGTGTCAGTCTGTTTTTCACCGTTCATAGTAGATAATCTAAGGAACTGCACACCCACAGCCTTATGCAAGACCGCCAAGCTGTAAATGTCATTTACGATATTAACATAGTGCTCCACAGTCAGATGGACAATCTAGACGTTTAGTCACCTGGCCAAGAAATTAAGTGAATTAGACAAGATCAATAAATTGTCAACTTTGGCCAAGAACCCAACAAGCTAGTGTTAGATGTACAGATGTGCCAGAAATTGTACAAAAGGTTTGTAACACTGCCCTCTACCTGTGATAATCAAAATGGCACGTTGTCTAGCTGTTAGTGACGTTCACCCCACGCTCGTACAGGTTTTTAGTGCGTAGAAATGATTTTAACGCAAATAGTCTTTGTTGTTTTCCCCTTTTAGTTCAAATATTGTTAACTAAATGAACAACACTGTTAAAATAAGAAAAAGATCTAGTATTTCTAGCTCTATAAAACCAAACATCGATTTTCAACAAAAATCTAGTAAATTGTGTAACTGCATGTTATTGTCAAAACCATGCCTTCATGTCAACTGTAAAAAAACTCATTGTTGCACTTAACACTTTTAAGTTTAATCAACTTGAATTTACAAATCATTTCAACTTTCTTGACTAGTGAGGAGTTGCTATAAATTATAAAAATAAAGTTGAATTAATTCAAGTTATTTTAACTTTATTTTTATAATTTCTAGCAATTCCTCACTAGTCAAAAAAGCTGAAATTAAGTTGACATTTTTTCAACTTTTATCATTTATAGCAATTCCTCACTAGTCAAGAAAATTAAAAATGTCAACTTAATTGTAACTTTCTTGACTAGTGAGGAATTGCTATAAATTATAAAAGTTGAAAAAAATTAAGTTGAAATTTTTAAAGTTTAATTTTTTTTTCAACTTTTATCATTTATAGCAATTCCTCACTAGTCAAGAAAGTTACAATTAAGTTGACATTTTTAAAGTTGAATTTTTTTTCAACTTTTATCATTTATAGCAATTCCTCACTAGTCAAGAAAGTTACAATTAAGTTGACATTTTTAAAGTTGATTTTTTTTTCAACTTTTATCATTTATAGCAATTCCTCATTAGTCAAGAAAATTTAAATTAAGTTAATTTCAACTTTCTTGACTAGTGAGGAATTGCTACAAATTATAAAAGTTGAAAAAAAAAAAACTTAATTTTAACTTTCTTGACTAGTGAGGAATTGCTACAAATTATAAAAGTTGAAAAAAATTAAGTTGAAATTTTTAAAGTTTAATTTTTTTTCAACTTTTATCATTTATAGCAATTCCTCACTAGTCAAGAAAGTTACAATTAAGTTGAAATTTTTAAAGTTTAATTTTTTTTCAACGTATCATTTATAGCAATTCCTCACTAGTCAAGAAAGTTGAAATTAAGTTGACATTTTTAAAGGTGAAAACATTTAAGTGCAACAAGGATTTTTTACACGTGTTATGCTTTGCACAACTTTTTTGTTATGTTTGTAACCATATGAAAAATTAAGATGAGTAAGTAAACCAAGTAGTTATTACAAGCCAGCTAGTAGTATGGTGAGGAATAATTTCACCCAATTTTTACATTTGAAGGATATGAACCATAGGATTGTTAAGAAAAAGTGTGGAGCTGAAGTTAAGTAAACTACACAAGTTAAGATTCATGAAGCTCATGGCTCAACAGCTGAGATTAAATATTACTTAAAGTCATTATGTAATATGATAGAGGAATTATACACACAAGTATAGGAAAACAAAATGTCTTTCATTTGCTAGAGGAGTGCAGGATGAAAGCAGCACTTGGTATAGATGTATAGGATATTGAAATGTTTTTAGTTGATTGTGTTTAAGCAAACATTACAGTATTATTAATTTCAAATGTATTGCTAAATGTTTATTCTTTTATGTTTATGCATGTGTATATTGTGTTTACCATCAGTATTATTGTCATTGACAAATGTTTTGTTTTTAGAACCTTGTTATATATGTATTATTTTTGTATTGCTTTATTTATTACACGTGTAATACACAATACTGCAAGTTTAACACAGTAATATGTTTTAAAGTTTATCTCAGTGCCACGATATACAGTATACAAAAGCTGAACTTGACAGTGTTAAGTAACTTTATACTGCTACAGAAAGCCTAAAAGTAAGACCGTATTTTCAGTCAAGTAATTATTCATAACTGACCCTTAAACCTGTGACGAAAGAGCATGAATTCATGTTGTTGTACTGGTGTTGACATTGCGAAACTTGAACCAAAACAGGTCAATTCATTTCATCTTCATTTTGTTTTCATTTGTGCCAATTTTGCATTGTGTGTGTATTATCGACTTTCCCCCGAAATGGATGATGAATCCATAATTTGTAGGATTTCGTCCTTTGTTTCTTTTTATGATTCCCCATATAATAAAATGAAGTGAAGCAACAGGTAGTTTTTTTTAAAATGGCTTATTGTACCTTAATGAAAGCACGCCTAAAATAACACAACAGCCTTTACTTTGTTACACTGTCAGAAAAAAAATACTCACATTCATTTTTGCTTGCAAAAATAAAACCGCACCAGTGCCATTGCTTAATATTTGCTGCCCCCTGTTGGAAAAGTTTTGGTAGTAACACACCAAACACAAGCTGTCAGTTTTCATCTTTATTCTGATAAGCCAAAGCTTTGCAAGGTACAACAAATATTCAATTGAATTAACTTTTTTAACACTTATTAAACATTTGAATAAACTACATTAATACGTTTACTCTTTTTTTCCCACCACGGACATACTATGTCAGTACCATCATACATTTTTACAGATCATTCGAGTAAGTACCTCACAATCCTACTGTATGACGGTTATATTTGTCCTACAGTGTACTGTATTCCAGTATTTAATAAGCGTTTTTGTAATATGCATGTCCGGGTATTGGTAAGGAACTGATGTATCCTCTCAGGGTTAAATGTGCCACGGCAGGAATCAAAGAGCGTTCACATACAGTCTGAAATTGATCTGACATACAGCAAGAACCTAGCTGTATGTCCAGAAACTCACTTTGATATTGAATTATCAACAGGAAATCAAGTCTGAGACTCAAAAACGAGACTCAAAGCCAACAAATGTTTGAAAGTACCCCACAACTCATTTCCAGAAAGTTTAACACGGTAACTCCAGCGTGCATCTCCGCAGCGATCATCTCATTGGTCATTTCTGTCTGTCTTAAAAAAAAATGTGATCCATCACCGCAAGGAGATTTATTATTATTAATATTTACATTATATACTGTAATAAGCTCGGTTCATTGTGTCAGTCATTTGATGTGCTTTTCCATCCATGGAGATATGAAGTAAAATGTAGTATCCTCAAAACGGAAATCTAAAATCAAACTATCAAATTTGTCCTTTAAGCATCACTGTTTTCAGTCGAATCGAATATCTCCAAAAGCCCTCCTGTGCTTTAGATGGGAATGTAATTGATCCAAAACTCGTGTAATCCAAAGGGAACGGAAAAGTTTGTGTGCAAACAAAAATGTTACATCCAGTAGGAAAAAAACTGCTGTAAAAACGTAGTCCAATAAAGATGCAGGCAAAGAGTTCATTTTGTTATGTTAAAGAATTGGTGGAGGTTTTTCTATAACAGACAGTCATATGTAAACACACCAACGTAAGTTCAGTTTTCGAACTGCCAGACAAAGAGCTGTGGGTCTTCAGCAGTAAACAGGTTGGTCTTCAGCAGTCCTGGCCTGTTGAGTTCGGACAAATGGTCATCGTGAGTGTGACCTACCTGCCAAATATGCTCTCATATTCTGTAAGAATGAGCTCAACGATCTGGTTCTGGTAGACCATGTGCACTGCCATATTTGCCGTCTCGGTCTCCGGCCGCAGGAGTGTTGGGCCGAACACGATTGCTACGCTCTGATAGGTCATTCTGTTCTCGTCTCCATGTTGTATCACTCTGTAGAGAAAATAAGAGAAGGAAGGTTTAAAATATTTATGTGACAATTCTTGTTTGTTAAGTTATTTGAATGTGTATATTAAATTCAACCAATTGTGAGGCTTAACGACAAAGACATGGTGATGGCGGAGCCAGGAAGTATATCGCTATCTGAAATATTGCCAAAGACGCCGTTCCAGGGCGCAGGAAGTATGGCAAGGGAGACGCAGCATCTCAGTCCCTTTTTCCAGAAAACTTCTTGCATAAAATAGATTCAAGCACTTTCATGACCTGTCTCTATGTATGTATTTTTTCAAAAGCTTCCCAGGGTCTTGATTTTTTCCCCGCAGATTGACAAACTTTCAAGGATTCTTAAGGACCGTGGGAACCCTATGTGCTGCTAAATACAGGTTCAGCTAATACTCATATTTCATTCTCATATTACAGCATATGATACATTACTATCATTGGGAAAGCAGAGCAATTTGAATCAACTTGGATCTCTTCAACCAATCATATAACGGCCCAGATGCTATAATTTGTATCTACAGACGGGGACTGACTGTCTTATAACAAGCCAGACATTTAAAAGATAAAATAACATTTCAACAAATGCTTCTCATCCACAGTCTCCGTTTACTTACTTCCTCAGGTGTTTGAAGAGCACCTGTATGGTGTCATAGTTTGGCAGTGGCAGCTGCTTCATCACATCCTTGACAGACTTGACTTTCTGCTTATAATCTGCCATTTCTACACAAATCACAGACACACAAATGCATTAAACGTGGATAACGTCTCAACAGATACGCATGTGTGATTTGGCTAAACTCACTGATGGCGCTGAGGAAATCGTTGAAAAAAGTGTAGGTGAACAAAGGTTCTGGTAGTTCACGGAAAAACATCTTCAGAGCCCCAGTGGTCACGTGAATGTCTTCCCATTTACTGTCTCCTAGGTCCAACTTCTCATCTGTGTTTGTTTCAGTCATAGTAACACAAAATCACACTCAATGAGCACATTTAAAGCATTTGCTTTATAGGCATGATAAGAGGCGATGAACATATCATAAATGTCAGTGATTCGACTATTTTTACATCCCTGATGTACATCAGTGAGGATGTGAAAGGAAGCAGGACTCACCATGATTAACAGCAAACCGCAGTTTTTGTATGATTGCTAAATTTCCACTCACTCTGTACAAACCATCCACTCCTAACCCTACAGTATAAAAAACAGAAAGAAAAACAAAAAAAAACATCACAATGTTTAAGGTCACGTTTCTGAAGCAGCAAATTTTAACCCATCATCATGCCATCACTGCTGCTGCCAATGATAAAGTCAGTATGATTAACCTTTTCAAATGTGAACATAGTGAAACATGTAAATGCATATATGTGACACAGGACCGTTAAATCAGTCTTAAAGAGCACCTATTTCTTTGCTAAAAAACAATGTTATTTCGTGTATTTGATATAATACAATGTGTTTGCGTGGTTTATGAATCAAAAAACACATTATTTTGCACATACCGTACATTTTTGTAGCTCCAGAATTTGCTATCTTCCAGAAATGCACTGATTTTCTAAAAACCTCATTGATTTGAAAAGCTCTGTGTCCCTGATTGGCAGGTACTCTGTACATTACGATTGATCTGAATACCTCTGATGTCAGCCGGAAACGTGACACTCCTTACCATGTTTGAAAGATTCGCTCACAATTCTATGCTAACAGGAGTTAACTTACAGGCTGTGAGTCCAAGCGGGAGGAATTATGATAATGTCGGTCTTGTCCACGTGAACTGGCTCAGGAAGTAAACTGTTGCCTTCAATTCGTGTGTTTGTTGTAGTCCAAGAAAAGAGATTTACGTTGGAGACTCCCGTCATTGTTTACTTTGGGGTTTGTACCTTTTGCATATTGTTAACGTACTAATACACACTTACACCACTGATCTATATAAATGACTGGATTGCGCATAGAACGCTTGACGTAACTGCGTCAGGTGAAGCCAGCGAAGAGTTTGAGCCGCCATCTTGGTATACCCAACCGGCAGAGAGCGTCATTGACTTCCATTCAAAATTTTTAGGATATGTGTACGTTAATTATTTTTTTAATTCTGGTGTTATTTGCAATGTTTATGTTTTAATATGGCAGGATAATGGATTTATAAAAAAACGTTAATGTGAGTGTGTCTGTTGCATTTGTAAATGACACAGGTATAAATAAAGTTTTGTTTGACATTCAGCTACACTGTGACGGTCAGCGTTATTTCTCTAAATAGGTAAATTAGGTAACTTGTAAGTTTAGATAACATAATTACAAAACTAGCAAATTATTGCATGCTCATACGGTACAAAGCATGATTATTTATTTAGATTTCAGAATGAGCACGTTTATTGTCATTAATACTAAAAATGCTGCGGTCTGTCTGCTGATCTGATACTGTATTAAAGATGAATGTATAATAACTGTTTAAAACGCAAAATGTACAACTTTCAGTACATAAATATTTACATGCTTTGGACGTTTGTGTTGTAATAATGTACAGGGTAACTTCACATATAAAAAAGAAGACCAGTAAAGTGATGTTTTATCATTAAAATCTGATAACGTCCATTGATTTAATAGAATGTTTGGGTATACCAACATGGCGGCGCGGTGGCTTCACAAGTGTGACGTCATGCGCAATCCAGTCATTTATATAGATCAGTGACTTACACACCAAAGGAAATGTAAAATCGTGAATCGGATAATTGGTGCTCTTTAAGTCACACACGTGTATATTTGTAGCAATTTTGTCTGGGTCAAAATGACTGATTTTTGAATGCCAAAATATATTTATTAAAGATTATTTTTCATGAAGATATTTTGTAAATTTCCATACCGTAAATTATTTAAAAAAATGTTTTGATCATTAGTAATATGCGTTGCTAATTTCTTAATTTGGACAACTTTAAATGCGATTTTCTCAATATTTAGATTTTTTGCACCCTCAGTTTCCAGATTTTCAAAAAGTTGTATTGCAGCCAAATATGTCCTATCCTGACAATCCATATATCAATGAAAAGCTAATTTATTCAGCCAATTTCAAAAAAAGTACCCATATAACTGGTTTTGTGGTCCAGGGTCACATATTTGGATATTGTCTGCTTTCTTACTCAGGGGTATGTTTGATTATTTTAAATGCCATATCATCACCAAAGGCCATTTTCATGGCAAACTTCCACCATAATACAAACAAAAACTCCACAAACAATAATTTATATTGAAAACATTTATATAAGTTCTTTCATTTTAATACTTGATAAAAAAGCCAATATCTCTCTTAAAAAGATATAAGTATTTTTAAAAATGTCTAATAATGAATTCTCAAAGTAAAAACGTTGCTTAATATTATTTAAAGCAGAACCTTCCGACATTATTTATTGTTAATGGATTTTCACAAAACTCACATACTGGTAGCTCTTCGCCTTTTAATAAATATTTACTCAGTGGTAAGTTAACATCATTAAGATCAAAGGAAATGTTTGGACAGACACGTACCGTTTGTCTCCACATGCTCGATACAGAGACTGACAAAATGAGGAACAGTGGAATTCTCTCTCTGACACAAACTGCTCAAACTGGATCCAAACACTTGGTCTACAGAAAGAGAAAGACAGAGAGAGAGTTAAACAACAATAAAACCCCAGTATACTTAACATTATTTGCACTGCCTCTACCGCTGTGACATCATCATAAACACAATACAAACAAATACACAACACAGGAGCAATGGAGCATATCAATGGAATTGTGTTGTTGATACTCAGCATTTGTGAATGTTTTTAAATGCTAAAAGATACACAAGAGTTTGGGAATTTGTACAACAAAGTGCAAATGAGGACATTAGTTGGTTTGCTCGACGACGCACAAGGGTGAAATAATCTTGCATTTGCACTGATAATGATCTGCATTATTTAAATTTTTGTATCGGTGCAGCTCCCTTGGAATCTCAACCGAGATGGTACTAAAAAAAAGTGCTAGGTACTAAGTACTGTAACCAGTGGAAAGCCCCAAAAGTAAGCCGTACCGAGCCGTGCCATGGAGTGGAAAATCGACACAACAAGTTCTGATATTTTACATGTTTTTGAGTTCATGTGCAGTACCTTTAATGTAGCCCTTGTCCTTGACGGCCTGTAAAGTGGGTCTGCGTGTGAGGAATTTCCTCAGCTTGGTCTTGGTCTTTTTCTCTTCTGAATTATCCATGCTTACAGAATTCTTCATGGCTGGGGTGTCAAAGGACAGAAAGCGTATTTAAAGAACGGCATACAATTGCACATGCCAAGTGCTGATAACAAATAACACAAAATCATGCACACACCTCTGCTTTTCTTGGAGTCTCTGTGCTCCTTGTCATGTTTCTCATGATCAGGAGATTCTGGCATGTCCTCTTCAATAGCCTCATCAGACTCCCATGCCTGTATACACACACACACACACACACACACACACACACACACACACACATTAAGTGTCATAAGTATACATTCTTTGTGTACTTGAACATGTTTAGTCATCCTTGGGGCAAATCATGAACTTGTGTGTGTTTAAGTGCTCACATGTGTATTTAAAGCTTCGTTCAGTGCTTTGTGCCAGTCGTTGATGCAGCCGTCAGTATCTGACTGCAGGAGGAGCTCCATGCCCTGGCGCGTCTTCAGCTACATCAACACATCAAATACAACAAACCAAATGTGTTACATACTAAGAGAGCAGTCTAAAAGGAACAGTTCACCATAGGGCTGGGCATGCATCCATGCATCTATCCATCCATGCATCCATAAACTCTAATATACCATCCAGCCTTAGTTCATCGAAAAAAATGTCTGTCATCATTTGACTCACTTTAATGTGTATTTAGGCATAATGTATGTGCACTTTTGAGTGAAAAATCTACTAATCACTGTAAAAACATTCACAAGATGACTGTTAACGTGACATTGCAATATCTTTAAAGCAAATTAAACAAAAAAACCTTAGCTGATTAGAGGTGTCATTTCTGAGCACCTTTAAAGGGGACATTTCACAAGACTTTTATGAGATGTAAAATAAATCTTTGGTGTCTCCAGAGTACGTATGTGAAGATTCAGCTCAAAATCCCATACAGATAATTTATTATAGTATGTTAAAATTCCCACTTTGTAGGTGTGAGCACAAATGTGCCGTTTTGGGTGTGTCCTTTAAAATGCAAATGAGCTGAGCTGGTATTATCCCCTTTCGACATCACAGAGGGAGCCAAATTTCAAGGACCTATGCTTGCAGAGAATGGTTTACCAAAACTAAGTTACTGGGTTGTTCTTCACATTTTTTAGGTTGATAGCACAGGGGAGCCAATTATAGCACTTAAACATTGAAAAAGTCAGATTTTCATGATATGTCCGCTTTAAATGTAAAAATTAGGACATAACATAAAGGCTCACACGTCACTAGAAAAACAGTAAGATTCAACAGTGTGTTTACCTCTAGAACATTTTTTTTGCTCGATTTGTCCTTAGATGCCCATTCCACTGACCCTCCTCTCAGATCCACACTGAATTCCAGCTTCTGCTCCCTTCCAAACTGGTTAGAGATGAGAGACATAAACTCACTTACTGAAATAAAAATGCATAACTCACATGGCCTACTATCTATTTTTACCAAAAGAGACTTTTTACACTCCATGGCTAAAGTGGCTTAATTCCGTTTTTTTCCGATGTGGCACAGATGTAGGATGACAGCTCCACTTAGTGGAGTAATGCTGAAGGTTCATGTCTTGTTAAAAAGCTGTATAATCTTGTATTTAAA
This sequence comes from Misgurnus mizolepis, assembly GCA_025389145.1. Classification (NCBI taxonomy): domain Eukaryota; kingdom Metazoa; phylum Chordata; class Actinopteri; order Cypriniformes; family Cobitidae; genus Misgurnus; species Misgurnus mizolepis. The sequence continues at coordinate 58,810,223 of JAIFKI010000002.1, forward strand.
TATTGTATAATCATTTAGTCTGTGTCCATTGCGTATCGTTTTTCCTTTCTCTGTGGTTTAAGCTGTTCTGGGTCAGTATGTCTACCTTGAATTGTTTTGCCATGTGTTTAGAGTAAATGCATAAATGGGATACAAATCGCATTTAAAAGATTATGTAAGCAGGTCTTTAAAAAAAACTTAGTCAATAAATCTGAATTGGGCATTAAGATCTGCAATGTAAATCCAGCCTATGTACTAAACTGTGACTCACCCAACCAGTCCCAGCCCCTTGGCTTTTATTAAACAGCAGTGAGGAACCCTGTAAAACGGTCCAATAGGATGTCCAGTTCTTCCTGTGGAAATAACATACAGGAAAGAGACCAATCACAGCACCATTAACACTGTCAGTATAGCATTATCGGTTTTCACTAAATCATCAGAATGAAAACATTTCCTCCATCTGCATTTCCTTTTTTACTCACCTGACCTTCTTGCCATGCTCTGTGATTTTGGTCATGTTTAAAGTGCCACACTTCTCTGATGGCTGAAAGGAAGATGAGAAAAACAAATGTGAGAAAGAGGAAACATGAACAAACCAAAATAAAATCCTGTAAGAATGATGACAGCAACAGCCAAGGATAGGGAGCAACATTTTATCCAGTGGAAACAGAGACAGAGCACCGGGAGAAGACAAACACAGTGAAGCCTGTTAAAGGATTAGTCCATTTTCTTAAAAAAAATCCAGATAATTTACTCACCACCAAGTCATCCAAAATTTTGATGTCTTTCTTTGTTCAGTCGAGAAGAAATTCATTTTTTTGAGGAAAACATTCCAGGATTTTTCTCATTTTAATGGCCTTTATTGGACCCCAACACTTAAAATTGGAGTTTCAAAGGACTCTAAACAATCCCAAACGAGGCATAAGGGTCTTATCTAGCGAAACGATTGTCATTTGGAAAGAAAAAGTAATAAAAAAGAGGGATCTTTTATACCTTCTTTCTCCGGTCCTGTGACGCACCGGCGCGGCCTCGCATAATTGCGTAATGACGTCGAAAGGTCACGTGTTGCATATATGAAACACACATTTGCGGACGATTTTACACAATAAACTGACACAAAGACATTAATTATTATCATTCGACATACAACAACGTCGGAACGGTCCTCTTTCTCTACACTTGTAAACACTGGGGCGTTGTTTCGTATACGTCATCCGTGACCTCTTGACGTGATGATGTATTACGTGAGGTAGCGCTGGCGCATCACAGGACCGGAGGAAGACGAGAAGTTGGGGTGCATTGAAGTCCATTAAAATGAGAAAAATCCTGGAATATTTTCCTCAAAAAACATAATTTCTTCTCGACTGAACGAACAAAAACATCAACATTTTGGATAACACGGTGGTGAGTAAATTATCTGGATTTTTTTACGAAAATGGACTAATCCTTTAACAGATATTTTGTTGTGCTACAGCATGGTACAGACAAACTGTAAATAACTGTAAATATTTTGCAGAGAAGCAGTACAGATGATACAATCAACAATTCAAGCTTTTTTGCTCCTAAAATCTTATCAGACAATCCACACACATTGTAAGGATTTGTTGCAATATAGCCATTAAACACACACCTGTGGCCAAACAACAGATTTCCATATTAATCTACCAAGTTGTAATGCCAAGAATAACAGTACATTACTGTAAATGTAATTGTTTATTGAACAATGGTATCTTCTACAAAGTGTTGTTGATCTTCTACAAAAGCAATAAGCCACTTTTCACTGTGCATTATATTGATTTTACCACAATGAAGAGGATTATTAGCACTCCCCTATACACTGAGCCGATTTACACTCTTTTAATGTGGTAAAATCGTTAACACACATCCTCTCATGGCCTATTCAACTATTGCATACACACACAAAAGCACAGTCAGAAACCAGGGATACAAAGACAAAAAGAGAGGTCTGTGAGTGAAGGAGCAGGAGGAGGAGAAGGTAAGAGATGGACAATGCTAATACTAACGGAGAGGGGGGGTTTGGGAGAAGAGGGGCAGGAGGAGTCGGAGTCAGGTGAGCCTGGTTTGGTGGAGTCCTAGACAAGAGAACAGCAAATTGTATGGTTTACACTTCTTGATTTTTAACACTTGTAATAAACCAATGACGGCAAATTAGTGCACACATCAGTTCTGAGTCAATACGGTTACGATTCACTGCTATTAAATCCAGATTGGGCTGTATATCGATCAGCATGTTGTGATTTATGACCTGTGATTAAACAAGCCTTTTTACAAAGCATTAAGCAGGGTGATAATTTTACATGCAATATGGACATTAAAAATTAGTGTTGCTTATACTGCAAGGAGGTGCAGTAAGTGAAGGTGCGCATGCAGGATTTCATTCGATGTGCTTGCTGGGATTTAAGCGTGGTGCTGCACTGACTTGAGGCCTATAGGGGTGAGAGCGGGTGGTGCCTTTGCGACTTGGGGAGAAGATTCGCCGGTCCTTCATGGACTTCTTTTTAAACTTTAGTCAGACATAAAGCACAATAAAAATGATTACCAAACCTAGAGTGGGATTCTGTTATATAACAAGTGTCGAAATTAATTCAGTTCATTTCTACATCAGCGCAGGGCTGGCATTTGACACGTGCTTGTGTTTTAGAATTAGCACACATGTTTGACAGCAGCATAAGTTCTGTATTTAAAAAAAAAATTTGGTTATTTGTTTTCTGTATTTTTTACAGTTTTAACAGTGTTCTTTAGTGTGTATGTATGAATGTGTGTGTGTGTGTGTACCTTGTCATTGCACTCCGGTGCATACACGCTGTGTCTCGACCTACCAATGTGAATGGGATCTGGCAGTCTCCGGTCAAGACTACGAGTTTTGTGCAAGTCTCCGCCCCCTGGCATCAGAGGGGAGTGGTTAGACTAAAACAGGTGGGACGAGAGATAAAAGAAATTAGATTACTAGGACTGACAATCGTGTGTAACACAAAGGAAAACACAAATGGAAACCGGCACTGAAACCAGGACTAACTGGTTTAATAACTGAAAGGGATTCACAGAGTTTTAGATACTTCCTAAAAGTTACTGGATATGAAAAGTTCAGATGCAAAACCCTTTAAAAGTGCCTCTTAAAGTTCTTTCTGAATAAAGGTAAAAGTCTTAAAGGAAAACACCACCATTTTTCAATATTTTACTTTGTTCTTACCCCAGCTTAGATTAATTAATACATACCCATCTTTTTCAGTGCGTGCACTTAATCTTTGTACAGCGCATTGTGAATGTGTTAGCATTTAGCCTAGCCCCATTCATTCCTTAGGATCCAAACAGGGATGAATATAGTTCTCATTTTTATCCACTTAAAAAAATCTCCACATTTTATTTTGTGCCACCGTACCTACTCGTGTTACTACTCATGTAACAGTCTTTAAATAGGAAAAACATGGAAGTGTTTGGTAGCTTTTAAATCCCTGTTTGGATCCTAAGGAATGAATGTGGCTAGGCTAAATGCTAACACATTCACGACATGCTGTACAAAGATTAAGTGCACACAATGAAAAAAGATAGGTATGTATTAATTTGTTTAAAGGGGCAATAAGTAGGATTTACTCCCATCGAGTGGTGAAATTGTATTTTGCATTCAAACGAACAGTGCTCTCTAGCGCCTCGCCTTTCCAAATGCGTGTTGCAACTACGGTAGCCGTTATGTAATCAGTGATCTCCTTGTCTGTTGCAGCTGGTTCATGTGTTCTGAATAAAAACGCGTTGTGGAAAAGCGTTGGTAGGCTAGTGCTTTTTGTCCCTCTCTGCTATTATATTTTATCAATACGGCAGAACATTATGGATGGAACATTACCCGTTCGATGCAAGTAAAGAGGAAAAATTCTAAGCTTACAAAGAAAAGTCAAAGAGGTCATTTGACACCAACAAGGACATATTCATGAATAAAGACATTGATTTTGATTAATAAAACACTTAAAACCCTACTTACTGTACCTTTAAGTTGAGGTAAGAACATAGTAAAATATTAAAAACCGGTGGTGTTTTTTTTTTTTTTCGGTCAATATCCTAATATATTTTGTAAACATTTCAATTCAAAAGTTTAAGAATTGAAATTTGTTGTACACGCGCCATTGTTCATCCATATTCCTTGCATGGACTTTTCTGGAAAATTGTTGTGCCATTTAATGGACTTGCAAACAAAGTGCTATTTCTGAATGACCTGAGGCCGGGATTAAGCAGATTTGAAGTGCAAGTATTTGATAAACGTACGTGCTGAGAGCATTCGGTCAATTTTATTATCTTACTTTTGCATCTAATCTATTCATCAGTGGCAGCCGGTGACTTCTTTTTTCGAGGGCGCTCGATGCGAAGTTGGTCACAACATGAATGTAGCCCGTCATGTGTGTGGTTCCTTTTTTCAAAATATGTGTTCTGCGCGTCGAGAGATCCTGTGTGCATTACGTGTCTTGATAAAAAAAAGTGCCTGCTGCAGATGCGTCTAAAGGAATTATAATTAAAGAGACGCTCGAATTTGCCAGATACTCGCATAATCTCATGCGTAATCAGAGTTTACTGTTAAGGGAGTATCTTGCGTGTATTTGTGAATGTAAGCGTCTCTTTTATCATAAGCGGTTTTGACGCCTGTGCAGCAGGCATTTATTTTGACAAAACACGTGATGCACATGGTTTACATGACACAACAAACAGATATTCTGAAAACGCAAGCAACACACATGACACTCTAAACATTTAGTTTGAATTATTTTTTTTTATTATTATTGATTTTATTTTGACGCCCCTCGGATGAGCAGTCACGAGCCACCACTGCTATTCATACCATTTTAAATCTGATAAGCACCAGAATTTTACCTGTGATTTGAGACCAATTTTAGGCAGTTCCCATTCAGATCGAGAGCCATCCTCACTGTAGTTATAAAGCCGGCCTTTTTCATCTGTGTTTCGCACCCACTACATACAAATAGCAAAACAGATAATGGCTACAGCGAAGCAAGCAAAAAACCTCTTTAAAAAAATTAAGAGAAAATCACGTGCGTTTGTAGCTATGAAAAAAAAGGGTAAAGAATTGTGTTAGAAGTGCAGGTCATGCGTTCAATTTTAGAAAAAGCACATACATATAAAAGAGAAGTTGCATTGGAGAAAATCGTTGGCACAAACTAGAGCCCGACCGATATATCGGCCGGCCGATATTATCGGCCGATATGAGCTAATTGCATTTAAATCGGCATCGGCGTTTATAACGGCCGATAAAAAAACATGAGAAACAGAGTCTCATGCTTCACTCATGTTATGAGTGTTGCATAGTTTGCCCACCAGAGGGAGGTCTGCAACTCCCAAGTTGACAACAGCGCCAGAATCCGCTACAGAAGAAAGCTATCAGCCAAGCCAGTGGCAGAGCATTACACCTGGATGAGAGGTGAGTCTGTCATTATCACTTCTAAATATTCTGTAATACCATGTTTATCAGTGGAAGAGCGCGAACGTTAATAAGAGGTCAAACTATAACGTTAGCGTTTAACTTATTCTAAATATCTGCAGTGTTTCCCACATAATGACCGCGTAATTGTGGCAGGGGGGCGCGTGTAGTCAATGACTAGAAGTTATGTACAGCGTGCCTCGAAAAAACAACAACTGTTACGTTATTCTAACACTAACATTAGCTTCCTTTGTAGCAGGCTCTTAAACGCTTGCTATTAGTGCTGTGATGGATCGCAGTTGATCCGTGATCCGTACGGATCACGATCCGCGGTTCGGCTCGCATGCGATTCGCGGATTAATATGCATATTTAAACAGGGAAAGTTTATCATTTACACGTGTTTCTAAGGCTTGCAAATGTTAACACTCAAGTGACTTTTTAATGTGAAGCGCCATTCGCCATATAAAATAATCCACTCATAACAAATGAACGAGTTATTTGTGTAATTTTTTATAATAAGCGCCATGCAGTGAATCCACCGCGGGTCTCCAGCAAACTCTCTCTCTCTCTCCCTCCCTCTGTGCTCATGCAGCCGGTCTCTGACGGGCAGATGTTTCTTGAGGCGCGTGCAACGGGTGGCCAAATAAAGAGTTCTTCTTACACATAATGCTAATAGTTGTAAAGGTTTCTGAACTTTAAGCAAGCTAAGACAAAATTCGCGTTTATATCAGTGACACGTGCGCTGCTGGAGCGATGTAGTTTGACGCCTAATTTGCTTATAGTACAAACATCTTTGATCAGAAAGACGAGAAAGAGACGCAAATGTTAACGTGTAATAGAAAGTAAAGAGCGTCAAGACCTTAAAACAGACTTCATCACATCATAGCACCCGTCATAATATCTATATAGAGCTCCGTCTCTCATATATACAGGTATTTATCCTGTCTGTATAGATTTGTGCATAAATTTATACCTGTTCATTTTACATACTGCCTATTTTTAATGTAATGTATGCATAAATACAAAATACAATGCATACTATAGCTTCAATAGTCTATAAAATTTATAACTCAATTAAAAACAAGATTCTGTATATCAAGACTTAATCTGTTGTTATCCTCTGGGCTTTTCACTTTAACATTATTAACTTTAAATTGTCCATATTTTAAAACTGTGGTGAGCAGTTAAAAGCTATAATGAGTGGCAAATAACTGCACATTTTTATAATCCAAAAAACTGAAAAACATGTATACCATGAAATATACTAATAAAATGACTCATGGAATAGATTTTTGGTGATTCCATGCACCCCTATCGGTCCTAATCGGAATCGAATCGATTCTTGAAATTTGAATCGAAACCCAGCCCTAGTAATTAATATTACACATGCTTATTCTTTCCCTGTCTCTCTTTCTGCCCTACAGATGGCTGAAAAAGGTGAACGCTGTAGCAGCAAAGTGTGGGACTACTTCTCCAAAGATTCCTCTAATGCAGTGATCTGCAATATATGTGCAGTTAATGTAAGCCAGGGGTCTGTCAAAGCAAAGCAGAAAAACACTTCCAATTTGTGGACTCATCTGAAAACCAAACACAGTGAGCAATATAAAGAGGCACAGCAGCAGAGTGAGGTACAAAAAACTCTTTCTGTTAGAACACAGCAGCCTACCCTGCCACAAGCATTTGATAAGGTACTCAAATGGGGTCCATCAGATCCAAGGGCAAAAAACCTGGACAAAAAAGTAATGGAGATGATAGCGACAGACATCCAAGCTTTTTCTGTGGTGGAAGGTGTGGGGTTTAGAAGGCTGCTGGCTGCTGCAGAGCCTAGGTACACTCTGAAGACAGAAAAGTTTTATCGCACAGATAAATTGCATCATGTGCATGCAAAAGTGGTGATCAAGATAAAGGAGCTTTTGGCTGTTGAAAATGCAAAGCATATTGCATTTACAACAGATTGTTGGTCAGGGTCCACTGAGTCGTTAATGAGCTTGACTGCTCACTTCATCGATGAAGAATGGAACAGGGTGCAAGTTGTCCTAAATGTGAAAGCCATGAGTGGATCTCACACTGGTGAGTACATTGGACAGTTGTTTTTAGACATGCTTACCGAGTGGGATATAGACAGTGAACGTGTGCTGCTGGTGCTCAGGGACAGTGGAGCCAATGTTGTTAAGGCGATGAGGTTGGTGGAGATGCCTGACCTCAGCTGCAGTGCTCACACTCTCCAGCTTGTTGTGAATGATGGCCTCCAGGCACAGAGAGCTGTAGGTGACATCCTGGCCAAACTGAAGAGGTGTGCAACCCATTTTGGTCATTCAGTCCCTGCCAAGCAGAGGCTTGAACAAATTCAGAAGGATGTTGGTCTACCTGAACACCGCATTCTCCAGGCATGCCCAACCAGATGGAATTCCACATTGCATATGCTCCAAAGGATGCACGAGCAAAAGAGAGCACTGACAGTCTACTCTGGGGACTTTGGACATTTTACATGTCCAAGTGTGGAGGAGTGGGACCTGGTCGAAAAGCTGATTAACACACTGGAACCAATTGAGGAAATTACTCTAGAAGTGAGTAAGTCTGATGCATCTGCATCATGCATCATCCCCACCATTGAGGTTTTGAAAAGATTTCTGGAGACTCAGGGTCCTGAAACTAGAGGAATTCAGACTTTGAGGAAGGTCATGCTCGACAGCTTAACCAGAAGGTTTTCCAAGATTGCAGAGTCCAAAGAAGCAGTGCTGGCCTGTGTGCTGGATCCTCGTTACAAACAGCGTCCCCTCTCTGACAGCACAACCAAGAAGGCCAAAACCTGGCTTGAAAAAGAGGCAGACAAACAACATCAAGCATGCTCAGAAGCCACTCATAAGGATGCCGAGGGATATTCAAAGAAACCTAGAATGGAGAAGTCCCTAGACCAGAAGCAGAGTGTGCTTGACCATCTCTACGAGGACATGTTGCAGAGCCAGCAAACAGTGACAGGGGTGTCTGAGAGTCTGAACGAGGAGCTGGATCGGTATCTTCAAGAGCCCGTTCTTGATCGCAAAACAGGTTTCACTATTTATTTTTCAGTGATATCAAATTAAGTTATGCTTTTGTATATTAAGTATATAACATTTGTATTTGTCATCACAATCATCAGGTGACCCCCTGCAGTGGTGGAGGCAAAACGCTGGCCGCTTCCAGACTCTGGCTCCATTGGCCAGAAGGTTTCTCACTCCTCCACCTTCATCTGTCCCTAGTGAGAGGGTATTCAGCACTGTGGGGGGCATCTATCAAGATAGGAGGAGCTCTCTAACAGGTTCCAAGGCAGAGATGTTGTGCTTCCTGTACTACAACCTGCCACTTCTCAACTGGCAGTACTAAGGAGCACCCTGTTCAAGACATTTTTCAAAACACTGTTCAAATATTAAAGTTCAGAGCAAGACAGAGTTAAAGTCTAAAAGTATAATTTGTAAAAAGTAGTGAAGGAGAAAAACCTCTTGCCTGTGTGTTGTATATGAGAACATTCTACATTGTTTTAATTATATTTTGGTATTATTTATTTTATATTTATTTATTTTATATGTACTTATGTAGCTATACATTTAACTTATTTTAATTTTATTTTCAATTCATTGACATGGTTTTGTGGAATATTTAATTAGTTTGGTATAGCTCTTTTACTTTATAATTTATTTACAGTTCACAGACTGTTAAAACCAGCTTCATCTGGAAGTTAAAGTGTTAAATGTTTAAAACCATACTGTTTTTTGATAATTAAAAAATATATACTTTTGACGTGCAATTGTTTAGTCATTGAGCCTTTTTTTTAACATAATCTCTTCTGGAAAATGGTTTATACAGCCCACATACATAGAACAGGCAGATATTTTGCTATTGAATGTTGTGTAAGTGCAGTTTATAGGAAATGGGTCTAATATCCAGTTTATTTTCCAAATCAAAATATCGGCTTATAAATCGGCTCTTTTCGAGTTAATATCGGCATCGGCATCGGCCCCCAAAAATCCATATCGGTCGGGCTCTAGCACAAACTAGCATTTTGTTCAAAAATAGAAAAAATTAGGCACTCCTGATCATGTAAAAAAGCCTTTAATCAAAAAATGGCTACATGCCAATGTATTTCAACTAAACAGTTTTCATCAGGGCATCGGCATTTTGTTAGTTTGCATACCTTGTGTGCATGTGTAACTTCTCATAATTGGATTAACACACAGAGGATTTTGTTTGTCTAGTCACAGGCAGTTTGTACCTTATTAGTATAGTCGGACACATACAATGTGTGCCCATGCTCATCGATTTCCTCAGCCCAGCCTCTAGGGGGCGAACCATACTGGCTATCTGACTGGCTGCTCAGACAGTTCTCCTCGGATGACAGAACCTTTCCCAAGCCAATCGCAGAAAAGAAGGACAAGAGGGAATTAACCGAAAGAGAGAAAGAAAGAGATAGTGAGAGTGTTTATCCAGAAAGGGAATTATGTCAGATAAGAAAAGACAGATGTGATGTAAGCAGGACAAAAGAGGAAATTAAAAGCTTGTTGTCTGAACTGTCACCAGTCAGTAATGGTTACAATCATCGCTTCACCCATAAAATTATTTTGGATAAACAATGCAGCCACGCTCCCCAATAAATTAGGGGTATACTTTGTTATTTAATAGGAAGCCTATGCCCCAGTTCTGATAAAAGGCTGACAGTATGTGATGGTTTTTGGTGTGTGTACCTCAGCTTCAAACGTCTCTTGTTTTTCCTCTTTCCTGGTGAGGCTGCCCCCTGCCCGTGGTGGTTTCCAGGTTCTTTCCTGCGTGTTTCGATTGTAGTAGAAGTGTCTACCATTCTGGTCTTTATAAGTCTCCCATTCACCAATACTGTTGAGCGGTGAGGACGACGGCAGTGGTGGGATGGAGGACTGAGAGATCTTTAACTCCTTGAGGTTTGTGTAGACAGGAGAGTCAGGTCTACCTTGCTGCTTTAACAGAGAGAAACAAAGAGAAAGACAGACCCATCAAACATTATGCTGAGATGTCAAACTCATTTGAGGTAAGACTGGAAAAAGCACCATTCACTTTTGGATTTAAAGATGTAAACATGCATTTTTTTCATTCTTTTAGGTCCAATGTCAGAATCAAAAAACATCATCTTTTAGCAAACACACCCAATGCTGTGACATACTCTGAAAACAATATGGATCAGCCTTCTAACGTTAAGATCACAAGGTAGGAAAAGACACTAATGGCGCTTTTCCATTGCATAGTACCCCATGTTTTGGTTTGTGTCAGCTCAGCTCACCTCACTTGGCTTGGGTAGCTTTTCCATCGTTTAGTAACACTTCGGAGTGGGAGGGATTTTAGGCGTGTCGTTATATTTGTGCTGCCTACTGCTGTGACATCATACAAGTGAAAGCGTCGTTGTACATTCCCATACATTCATTTATTTCTCAGTCCACCACAAAATTAAAATTGACCACCACAAATAGATGTTTGCAGATCGCGTTTCTCACTACCTCTGTCTGCACAAACACCCATGGCGTCAGTCAATGTGCTCCGCTGAGCCTCATTTAAGTTGCATTTAAGCATATATGCGGACGTGCGTGTTGCGCACGTGCCGCCACAAACTGCAAGTCTGGAAAAAAACTGTAATGCTGTTCCTGATTCTTAACCTGTGGATGTTTTTATCACTAAAAGGGAGTTTGGGAACTTACAGCAAAGCAGAGATGATAACAGGTTTACTCGAGACAGCGCAAGCTAGCATGAAGGTAAATGTTTAACATTATAGCGATGACGCTGGTAGTGAAGATTCTCTCAGACCAATCAGTGATGTACAGTGTTTTCGCGTCACGTTTTGGTATCAGCTCAGGTCGCTTGGAACCCCAACCGAGGTGGTACTAAAAAAAGTAGTGTACTACGTACTGCACCCAGTGGAAAATCCCCCAAAAGTGAACTGACCCAAACCAAACTTTGAAGTACTACGCAATGGAAAAGTAACATAAATGATGTCTTATAACCATAGGATTCACTAATTCTTGTTGCACTATGATGTCATACTAAGAGAAAATCTGATAATGCATTTTGGCATCTTTGTTTTAATAAATGCTGTTTTTAGATTAACAAGGATCTTTTGAGTTCTGAAACTTAAAGTAAGTTTTATCGTAAATTTACATGTCAAAATCACTTTTCCATGGAAAATATTATTTGTCAATGCATTGACTCTTTAAAAAGTTTTAATTGGGGTAAATATACTGCCCTCTAGTGGTCCTGTAAGGTCCAGCATGGTAAAAAGAAAAAAATCAAGGGTATGTAATAATTTTTTTAACCACCTACTCAAGCAGGAGAATTGCAACAAAAAGGAAAGAGAGACGGTTTTTACTTTGTGGCAGTCAGAGAGGGAGAGAGAAGACAGAGAGAGACAGAAAGAAAGAGAGAGAGAGAGAGAGAGACAGAGAGAGATACTGCCACTCTTACATAACACTATTTATAGACGATCCTGCTTAACCACATTCCAGACTCTTCTTACAAACACACACCTGTATGCTCACTTCCATTAGATTTGCTATGGGTTAAAATAGCAATCTAAGTAATCTGCACAACACAGATAATAAGGAAAAGACCACACAAAAATGGCCATGCAGTGAAAACACTGACAGGAAAATGCTACTCTAGTCTATTGGCCTTGAGCCAGGTCACAAACACTTTGTAATCTTTTTTTTTTTCAGATGAAAAGTGCACATAATCTGAAAGGGGTGTTGGAAGAAGTGAGTTATTGTATCCCTTTGGTGAGCTCCATAACATGTCAGGACTGTAACACAGGAGCCTCGTAATTCAATCATGACTAAGCACATTAAAAAGAAAAAAGAGGGAGACACAAAGAAAGAAATGTTTGTTTGGTTACATACACTAAATGAAACAGTCCTATATACAATCACACCTGGCAGACCAGGGCCGGAGTGGGACTCGTTTTTAGCCCTGGAGTTTGATGCCTAAGACCGGCCAACTTTACTTCATGACAGACTATATTAAAGTAATATAATTAAATCCTCTGTAGTATATAAGTATGCAATAGTGCACTGTATTTTTCAAAATATATCATTGACAATTCAATGCAAATACAGTAGCCTAAACAATTATAATTTTTGCCATGCAGCCCTACCATAAGGTATTTTAATTTTATTCAATTAAACTTATTCAAAAACTACTGAAAGGGAACCAATGTGTTTGTGTTTTCTCCTATATTTCCATTTTCTTTAAAAATGGTGGGTCTTGAGATTACCTGTTGGTTGAAAAAGCTTTTGTTAATAAATAAATAATAATAATTAAATAATAAATAAATAATAATTAATAATAAATAATATATAAATAGATATTAAATATTAAATAAATATTAGATAATAAATAATAAAATAATTAATAAATAAATAAATAATAAATAATTATTTATATATGGATTTTCAACAATTTGTTTTACTTGAAAAAACATCATTTCTATATAAAACTTACTTTTATCCAATAAACTAAAATGAGTTTTGCATAAAATAGATTTTTGTTTCTTGCAACAGAGGACGAATATGCGACTGATTATTAATAGAAGATTCATTGTTACACCAATGACTTAGATTTAAAAATATGATTTGTAGATAATTTTCCTTTTAGAGGCCATTCATATGAAGTCGCGCAAAAAAAAACACATCTGAAACGAAATTCGTGTTCACAGGTGAGAGCTTAGACGCGGTGCGTCCTGCATTTTCCATGCAGATGTTAATGAACCCTAATGCAAGAGTTCTCCCAATAAGTGGTCGGGACTCGGGACACAATCAACTTTGGCATAAAGCGAAACCTTCAACCCGTGGCATGACAACACCGGCCCTTGTGGCCAAAAAGAAATAGACCGGGCCACTAGGAATTCTCCCGGTCCTCCGTATGGCCAATCCGTGCCTGTGTTTGGGATGTCCCAGAATGATGTTAAAGCTTTAGTAATATTTTGTTATACCAATAAACTACACAAAAATCTAAAAACTTGTAATAACGGAGTTAATGCTGATAGAAAGCACACCATGTATAAAGCAAGAGTCAGGAATAAATGGAATGCATGAAGTTCAAGGTTCAATGAAATAATATTGTCAAACGAAGAGATGCATGCATGTCTTAACAATGCATGTATTAAATCATACTAGTCTCAGCCTGCTGGCTCCAACAGGATCACAGCAGTAATGATGTGCTGCCATGCTAAGACTGAATGCTGCTAATACAAAAGCACTCCTAGCAGCAAAATCCTTTCATAGCACATGGCATAGCCCTTGTTTTCTTTCCCTTAGGGACAGATATTATGTAGCCTTAAAAGAAAGAAATAGGAAAAAATGTTAACCAATAAGTCTGTATGTTCAAAAAATAAAAAGTAGCATAAGGAGATGCATGAAAAGATGGAGCTTAAGCAACTAGGGCTGTGTATCGCCAACAATTCCCCGATACAATTCGTATCCCGATACAAGGGTCCCAATACGATGCATCACGATACAAGACTATTTTGAATTACTTTTTTTTCAGAATTTAGTAACATTATTATTATTTTTTTTTTATTATTTTTTTTATTTGTTGTATTATATTGAGATATGTTCGGGTATGAGAGTACTCTAAAAAATCTGCCTGACACAAAGCAAACAATTGCCAGCAGATGGAGCAATGCTCACCCTATATTTTCTGTATTATCACCACTAAAGACAGGGGATCTCAAAAAGAGCCGCCTTTTCATTACATAAAACTGAGGTCATTAAAAAACATGACAACTTTTAAAGCAAACTCCCTTCCATTACCAAAGATCTGATCATGACTCCCTAAAATGTACCCACTTCTGATTGGATGATACTGCTTTCTCCACCCAGTAGAAAGACATGTGAAGCATATTTCAAGTATGTGTAATTCATTCAGTCATTCACTGATAAAAAAATCTAGCTGTAATATTAAATATTTCAAGTAAAATACACATTTAGTTATAGCTCTTGACATATTGGTACAACAGCAAACCAACGAGTAATCATTTGAATTTTTATTTAAATCTAAGCCAGAAGCAGAATGTAATTTATCCCTCATTTTATTGTGTGGAAAGCCGTGGCTAAAGAAAGACATTGACAACCAATGAAAATATATCATTGGATGCGAGTTTGTGTGCAATTCAGTGTGTGCAGGTATGTGAATGAGATTGTAGGCAAAATCTTGGAATGAGGAAGAGTAGCCTATGATCTCACAGCATGTCAGAACAGAATCCCTGGAAAGGAGAACAGAGCAAAACTGCCTCTATAACTTCATTTGGATCTCTCTCTGAACACTGTGTGCCACTGCCAACGAGCCCTAAAGTCACTGCTTCAGATGTGTCTTAGTACTTCCATGACGCCATGTAATAGACCCACACCTCTGCTCACAAAAGGAAACCAAAAATAATCAGGGAATCAAAGAAAAAGACATTCAAACCAAGAAAAAGAAAAACCTAACTTTTTGCCACACCCGCCAATGACCGGTTACTTAAAGGGATAGATCATGATAAACTATCATAAATCACTTACCCACGAGCAGACTACGGCGCATGCTGCTGACGTCACCTGCTGACATTGCCAGTGTACAGACACAGAATACAAGGCAAGAATGGCAAGTAATTTGAGCATTTATACAGACAGTTTAAGTATTGTTTACAATGTTTGCATAATAGCTTAAATAAAAAAGCTGAAAAAAAAACTAAAAATCACTGGCAACTACGTCAGCAGGTCACATCAGCGGCTTGAACCGTAGTCTGCTCGTGAACAGGCACTGAATGACTGTGAGGAGAAAAAATTGTTGAATACAATTGTTTGTTTCTTGTCGCTTCATAATATTATCAGTGAACTGATGGTACATGGACCTTTTTGCCGATGTCTTTTGATTCTTTTCTGGGTAAAAGAATTGTGAAAGAAGACTATGTGACAGACACGAAGCCTCCTGGTTTTAATAAAAAAAAATATCTAAAAATTTGGTGGTTTAGAACGACACAGAGGTAAGTGATTTATAATAAAAATTGTAATTTTGGTGTAAACTGACCCTTTAAGAAAATTAACTGATCATAAATATTTTTCAGGAAGACTTTTTTAAACTACATTTACATAAACTAAACATTTTTAAGTAACACTAACCTAACCACATTACCTAAACATTTTCAACTTCAAACATTAGTTGGATAAATATTTTATATTTTTTTATGTTTTAGGGGCCATTCACATGTCGCGCTTGGAAAACGCTAGACACGTAGGTTATTTTCACATGACCTGCACGCTGCGCTTGTGTCATTCTGAAAAGTTAAAATGTTTTTGAAAAGCCTGGAAAAAACGAGCGCGTCGCACATACTGCACGCCTACATTTGAAATAATGAACTTGAGCGCGCAATAGACGCAATATGTGAATCACTGCTTCCACAGTACCTGTGTTTGCGCCGTCATCTCTCCTAAATCCCAAATAATTCCATGATATAGCTGAAGTGCTGTTTATTTTCACCACAAGGTATTTGTCTGACAACATATTTTTCTCACTCTTCTCTCCTTTCGCCGCCATCGTTTTTGCTAACAGGCACAGCGTCGCAACTGACACCTCACAAATCAATCTGAGCGTAGCTGACTTGGGGATTCCCCTGATTGGCCTAATAGCATGAACACGCAAACCATGTCTTCAGGACTGATAGGTCAAACGTTTATTCCATGCGCTTACCGTTTTCCCTTCATTCATCGCGTCAAGGCTGTCTGTTGCGATGTGTTCATCGCGTGAGTCCATATCGCGATGACGATGAAAATTCGATGTATCGTTCAGCCCTACAACAAATACTGCAAATATATCAATGACAAGCACCGTTGTGAGTTTGAAAGATCTGTGTATCATGCAAGGGTTGTGCCGATAGACGATAGTATCATGTATCGACGATCGTCAAACATATCGCTAATAGCAGGCTTTCATGACAATGTTTGGCGATGGTTATAATTATTATCATCATAGTTTCATATTAACATGTGCATTGCATGCTGTTCCTCGCATGAGAAGGTTTGTGGGCTTTACTTTGCACTAGAGAGCTTGTAATGCACGCAGATTCCTTCTCGCACGCACATAGACTCACTGCGCACATCTTGGACTCTTGCTCGGACCTGAATGTGAGCGGAGAGGAAGTTAGGCACGCAAAGGGTTAAAACCAGCGAGTTTGTTCTTCTCACTTCATGGGACGCAGGCAATTTTAGAGCACCTGGACTTAATGATGCAGATGGATAAATGCCATCAGTTTTAAGAAGGTTGCGGTCATGACAGTGATGCCCTTGCTTCTTTTTTGTCCATCAATCAAGTGACTTATCATAAATAAGTAAAAATGAACAAATAAATAAATGAGTAAACTACCAATTTTTTGGTGTCCTGTCACTTTAAGATGTTACATGTAACACAGATATCCAATATACTGTTACACATGCTGTTTCTTTCTGAATTGTTCACATTTCACATAAAAGTATACAAGGATAATCGCTGCATTTTGAAATAATTGTGTAAATGTGTCCATTAAAGTGCAAGAAAGTGAACACAGTAATCGTGCATTGTGGGTCTTGAGATGCGGCTTTTCCACACGCTTCAACAACAAAACTCAAACAACGTGTGACATGTGCTTCACATCTTGTTTGCTTGAATATTTAAATTAGCAAGGCCTAAAACACGTGCAAATGATAAACTTTCGTGACAATGTCGCACTGGGCAAGTGACAGGCTCTTAACTGGCCAAAGCATTGTTTAAGCTTGCACAAGGCCATCGGGTCATCGTATTGTCGAGCCCTGCTCATGAAGTAAAGCATGTTTTTTTTTCTTAAATTGATCTTTTTTATTCAAGAACAGAAAAACAGAGAATTTATATTTTAATAATACTATGTAGTACATTGAGGGTTTTAAATAAACTACTAGAGATTCCATCCTATGCTGAGTAAAAAACAACAAACATACGGACCATGTAAATTAGTGAAACATTAAAAGTAGTCACACTGTTTTAGCTTCATAGCCTTACACATTCAGTGCAATAGGCCCATGGAGCAGTTAAACACAGATATTCTGTTAACAGGTCAAACAGATTAAAACAGATTACACGTTTCATCTGCATCATGGCAGAATCAGAAATCAAATCTCTTTTTCAATATAACAGTTGTGTAAAGCCAAAAATTGTGTTGTCTTAACGTTTTTCTAAACAGATGTCGATTGCACTCGTGTATCTATTGTTGCATATGTGAATGGTTTTTTTATTGTGTGTATTCTTGCTGTGGTCGGTATGTGTGTATACGTGTTTGTGAGTGTGTATGTGCATGCGTCTTTCTGCCAGCTGTCCACTGAGCCGTTATGTAGCAGGTCTTATGTAATACAGTTATCCCTATCTTCCACAAACACAACAATTTTCTCACACACACACACACACACCTTAGACAATGCCATTTTGTGTGCACACGTATGCATAGTGTAACCTGTGTGCATATCACAAATACACCTAACAAATTTATAACTTAACAAATGTATGTATGAGTGAGACGAGAAGGAAAAGAGAGAGAGAAACGATGCGAAAAACAGTGACGATTAAAAAAATGCATTAGACTCTTTGAATTGTGTGTGATTGTTAAATACTGCAGACTACAAACACTCGCACAATGTTATTATGGTGCAAAGAGCAGTGTCTTACCGCTTCGTCTGGGTACATAGTGTCTCTGCAGTGCAATTCGGTACAAAATATCCTAAAACGAAAGATGCGGCTGTAAGCAACTCTGATGCTGAAACCCTGGATACAGGATGCTATTGCACAGTGCTAATACACACGCATACTTTCTCACCCCTCCCATTTGACAGTCACGCTGAACATCCTGAACCAAATTCTCTCCCTCAACATTCCTCTGTTCTCAGAGAGATTATGTAAATCTTCACAGAAACATAGACAGTCCTGCTGTTCCCACACAAAGGGACAAACAGGGACTTTTCTATTTCTTATATCAAACTCTCAAGTTAGCACTGTGGTGGGGAAAAATACGAGAATAAGATAAGAGAAAAATAAGAAAGAGAGAACAAGAAAAAGGTATGCACTATGCAGTACTCAAAATCCACCTCTTCCCTATAAATGACCTTTGGTCACACATGTTAACAGATAGACCAACACAAACAAAACACGCCTTACTTTACAGTTACAAGAGCCTAAACCAATGGTTGTGTTGTAGTCTACTGAAATAAAGTAGCAAAGACCACTATTTTGGTTTTGGAGATGTTTTGTTTATGTAAAAATAAGAATTGTAGGAAATCTCTGAATTGATATCACTCATTACCAATTTACTCAACAATTCCACATTCTTTATAATTTGTGACCCTGGACCACAAAACCAATCGTAAGTCGCATGGGTATATTTGTAGCAAAAGCAAAAAATACAGTTTATGGGTCAAAATTTTTGATTTTTTTATTCGGAAAAATCATTAGGATATTAAGTAGGATATTTAGTGAAGATTATGTTTGGATGAAGATATTTTTAATTTCGTACCGTACATATAAACTTTTATTTTTGTGAGTGAATGAAGTGCTAAGGATTTCATTTGGACAACTTTAAAGGCAATTTACTCAACATTTCGATTTTTGCACCATCATATTCCAGACTTTCAAATAGTTGCATCTCGACCAAATACTGTCCTATCCGATCAAACAATACTTCAATGGAAAACATATTTAACCCGGTAACTGGCGCTCCCCCGCGAGCGAGACACTTAAGTTTACTTCAATATTTTTCATATAAATGTTAATCTATCACAACTATATATTTTTGGAAAGGTCTAAGAATGTAGTTTTCATATTTCAAAACCTTTTAGCAGTAATAATAATGCAGTAACCTCAGGGTTTATTTTGATAGTTTTATGTATTAAAAATAATACTATATTGCATTTTTATTTATTACAAATAAATGTAAACTGCTATAAAAATATATTTTGACCTCCAAAAACTTCCATAAAAACGTTAAATTGTCTTCTTTAAAACAAGACCAAAATTAGGCTTCTAGATAAAAAAAAATGCCAGTGTTATATTAATTTGAAGGTGTACATCACCTTTTCACTTGATTTTCTGCATTCAATAGTAGAGATGCAATGATATATCAGCCAATAATCGGTTTTGAAGGGTAAAAGGTATTTTTATACTATCTTATGATAGTTTAAAAACAGACAATAGTCATGGCCGATATATCCTGTCAATCAAAAGACAACAGGAAAATGCAAAGAAAATGTAAAGAAACATTACTAGTTTAATGTTCAATATTGATGGTCATTATATGAATGAATAACATTCAAAAAAATTATCTTCAGAATTTAGTTAATGCAAGTTACTATAACCACCAAACTACCGGCATCAGCAGATATCACTCTGAATAATCTGCAATTTTATCAGTGAATTTTTTTTTTAATCGGTCCATCTCTACTCACTATTTCACTACATAGCAGAGACACTAAAGACATCAATGTTATACTTTAACATAGTGCTGGGCGATAATTCGATAATGATAATTTTACCAATAAACTTTTCAATAAAACGATAAGGACAGTTCGATAAGTGGTCAATAATGTTTACGCACTGTGCGCAATGTTGCACAAGCACTTCCAGATGCGGCACGCGCTCTTGGTTTACAATCGCAGTGTCAGTTAGACGTGAAGGAGTGGAAGATGAGGCAAGTTATTAATTTATTAGTAGAGCCCTATGATTTTCGCGATACGGATAACGCGGACGGAATCACAAAATCTAAATGGGCGGAAACATTTTCTTGTTTGTAATGTTGGACGCGCAAACAGAGTTCATCAAACACAGCAGATAAAATAGGTACAGTATACTGTACTTTCATCGTCCGCCTTGCGCACGCACACATCCGCACAGCTTTAAAAGTATATTTACAGGACATTCACAAATTCAGGAAACTGAGGAAAAACAGCAGATCCACCACTGCAGTGAATAAAGTGTATGAGTGTGCGCTCCCAGAGTAACGTGACACTCTTGACATCCATTTATCAGCATGTATAGCTCGTATATGTATAGACGGTTTCATCGGACGTACATGATACACGTCTGGATCCGAACTTTACTTCCGGTTTCGTTTTTTTAATGGTCTGACTAGTTGCTAAACTGATCTTTTGAACAAATTCCTCGTCGAAAATAACAAATGGTTTGGTTTCCTAGGTAATCTGTGTGTTGTTGTGTTTTTGCTTGTTATATAAATAAACTACGTTTAAAGTACTTTTTTGTTATTTATTATTAGCGGAGTTTACCGGAAGTCACGTGCGGAACCCGACAGCGGCTTGTTTATGTTGTTACTGCTGAAATCGTCTATAACACACGCGTGATCACTGAACAAAGTTTTCTTTCTTGTTTAAGTGAACATAAACAGCTGGATGTTACTCAGTATATTGAAACTTAAAGCAGTCTGGCTTGGGTCTAAGAAAAAGACACAGCAAGACACGCCAACACAAAAAAAGTAAAAACAATGAAACAAAACAGTGAGTGAAACTAAAACAAGAGTAAAAAACGCCAATGTTGACATCAAACAAGTTTGGTTTCTCCTATCACATATTACATCATAAACCTGAAACCAGTGCAGCAAAACTGTGTGTGTGCATGTGACTGAGAGGGAGCATAAAAATAACACATTTACGTCATCCTTCACATGTCACAATGACAAAAATTTGCTGTTAAGCAGAAATGCTGTGATGACATAACAGGAGGAAAGACACCAAAACAGTGGGAGATGGCGAAAACAAAAGGTTTAGAAAGAGTAGAGAGATTGTGGCCCTGTTTACACCTAGTATTAAAATGCGCTTTGGTCGATCAGATCACAAGTGGACAAAAGCCAAGCATGCTGCACAAAGTTTTGTACATGTATATCTAAGGGTTTCGCAGATATTAATTTGGATATTTGACAAAATAAGCTCAATCAACTGTTACACACTAGCAAAATGAAACAAAAATGAAAAAGTCAGAGAGCAGCCGCTTTCATTTTAGCAATGATAGCCTTATGCTGCGTTTACACCAACAGCGGTAGAGGCGTGAAGCGCGAGTGATTTCAATGTGCAGGCGCGTTGACGCGCATCAGGAGGTCCTGCGGCGCGGAAGAGGCGTTCGGCACGGAGCGGAAGACGCGTTTCCGCCTCATTCGCGCGTGAAGCGCAAATTGAGCGTTGTGCGCGGTACGCACGAATGGTGCTTTTGTCCATTTTGCGGTTCACGCGAATTTGCTGCTGACGCCCGAGTTGAAAAAAGTGAACTTTGGCGGAATTTCGCGCCGCGTTAACCAATCAGGAGCTTGCCTGCTGCTGTGGTGGCATCCCCGCCCGGAGTCACTCATTCAACCAAGGCTTGATATTGTCCGTGTGCAGTCACCCGGAGCTATATGACACAAGTTCTTATTTCTATAGAGGAGACAGGAATAAAAAGGACCTCGCTTGGAAGAGTGTCAGTAAGGACTTTGGGCAACCTGGTAAGTTGTAATACACACTTCACTTTTGAGTCACGTGACGTTTATCGATCCACGCCGTTTATTTTCCCCCTATAGTAAGGTTACCAAATACAAACTGGTAACTCTCTTGATAAATGCACAATCAACATCAGTCATCTTGCAAACAGACACTCGCACAGCAGTTGCCCCTCCCACAAGAAGCGGATTTTGCCTCGGACGCGCGTCAAATACTTGCTTTTTCCGTGCGTCTAATCCGCTCTACACCCGCGAATGCATTCAAAGTGTTCAAGCGGCAAACTAGGCGCGGTAGACGTGATTTTGACGCCCAAAACGCGTTTGGTGTAAACTCAGCATAAAGACCGCTGTGGGTTCACACTTGACGTCTTCAGGATTGATGGAAAAACATTGTGCTTGTACATCACAGATTATATCAAAATATAGAGAGTAGAGTAGGCGGTCTTTTGTAGATGTTTGAACACATTCGATCACGAGCGGCTACACCACAAAAGCAATCCGATCAAATGAGTTTGTCCACTTGTGTCCAGATGTAATCAGGGGTTTTGACACCATGGGGTGGTTTTTCCAGACAGGGCTTATCCTAGTCCCAGACTAAAATGCATGTTTCAGCTGCCTTGTATTGACAACATATATCAGTCCCATTGTTTTGTCTTAAGATGCACACCAGGATTGTTTTTGTCAGGTTTGTTTGTAAAAACTACCTAGGCCTAGTCCTGCATTAATCTAAACCCTGCCCG
Source organism: Misgurnus mizolepis (assembly GCA_025389145.1). Taxonomy (NCBI): domain Eukaryota; kingdom Metazoa; phylum Chordata; class Actinopteri; order Cypriniformes; family Cobitidae; genus Misgurnus; species Misgurnus mizolepis. The sequence goes on from JAIFKI010000002.1 coordinate 58,832,878, forward strand.
GGAAACTGTCCCCATGTGTTTATGTGAGAGAGAAGGATTATGTCTGATTTTAAGACCCATGTCTGGTTTTACAAGTTGTCATGTGATATATATCTTAGTTTCAGTAAATTGAGGCTCCTGTGAACACTTGTATTCAATTTCAAAATATATACATTCACAATATATGAATGTACAATATATAAATTATTCAATAGGTCAAAGTGTTAATGCATGTTGATAAAGGGCAATAACAGGCACAACTGGTGCACAGATGGACAGACTATTATTAAAACAGTATGTGATTGTTTTTAACATCCACAAAGATGGTTGAAAAGAGATTAACAGAATGATGTCCAGGAAAGATTTTGGAAAAAGGAAACAAACTGGTAAAGGAATTTGTTGTATTCTGTAAACAAGTGAATCTCACCTGTAGGTTATCATTGGAACTGCTACTGAGCTCTTCCCCAGATTCAGAGTCATTCCGGTTCTTATCCGAGTCTCCACCCTCTCCAGCCAACTGTTCCGGAGTTGAACGTTCCCTCTTGTCTAACTCTCTGTTTTTATCCTTCTCTCCATTCGTTTTGCGACTCGGAGAGTCCGCTCTCAAACGAGGCAATGAGCCCTGGGATGCGCTTGTCTGCATGTGTGGGACCAGCCCAGTGGGGCTGCTTGGACTGCCCCTGTCATCTCTGGGCGGCAGTAGTGCGATATGGCCGGCTGAAGGGGAGGGACACGGGCTCTTTTTGTTATCATCTGATCGCTGGATCTCCAACGCAGAAGGCCGAACAGTTCCCCCTCGGGTCCCTGTGCTTGCCACTAAATGCGATAGAGGTTTGGGAGGGGGCATGAGAGCTCGCCGTACTTCTCGCACATACTGCGCCGGGACGTAGAAGGGCTTACTGTTCTCATCCTTGCGTACCTGCCACCAGTCCTCATTAGTCTTCTTCAACAGCAAGTAAGATTCCCCTTGTTTAATGGTGATCAAACGATCTTTGGATTTGTAGTCATAGTCGTACTCAACCTCTACGTATGTCCGACCTGGAGTCACAGAGCGCTCCGCCATCGCTGCTAGAAGTCAAATGTCAATGGCAGGAGAAGAAGAGCATGGTGAGGTAAGGTGTGTGTTGATATGAAATCAGCTAAAGGAGAAACAAAAGATCACTTTATTATCTCAAAGTACCACAATTATCCTCATAAACGTAATCAGTTATGTATTAAGTAAATGTTAAAAGTGCAGAAATAATATGCATGTTTAACAGTATATTGGATCTGTGCAGGTCTTAAAGAGGCAACACACTGAATAAAGTTTGCACAGAGTTATAATCGTATTTGCAGGTAGGGGTTGACGATAAATCGCCTGCGATTCTCATGCGATTTATCGCCCACCCCTATTTGCAGGCATGTTATTCCCAAAAAACAACCACTCAATACTTATAACACACGATAACCCAAATGCCGCAAATCATTTTGACAGCCACAGTATAATATTACAAAAAAATAATATAAACATGTCTTATAATACCATTTAATAATGTAATAACATATATGACATTATATATTTAAATCATTAAACCAAATAGTGTGTTCGTGATATTCGAACATCTTAAAAATGAAAGTAAACGAGTTTACCTTTACGAAAGGTCTGCATTCATTAAAAATTAGCACATTTCAAAGTAATATTTAACAGGGCTCCAGACTGCCCCCAAATGATGGCATTTTGCCTCCAAAATTTGAGAGTGTGCCACTGAATTTTACATCCAGTTGCACATGTGTGACCAGAAATTTGACCTTTTTTCCAAAAGTGCACAATAAAATGTGACACTGAATTTGAAACAGCACGTTGTAATTTCTGCATCTATCATCAAGTATTTATTAGTAATACAGTGGAAATTAGTAGAAATGTAAATATTTGGTTAGCATGTTGATTTACGGTGTGTGCCCCTAAATTTTCTGGTTGCGCCCCTAAAATTTCCAGTTGGGGGCCACTGTGCTCCTAGTGAAAAAAGTTAGTCTGGAGCCCTGTTCAATGTTCCTTTCCTTATGAGGTCAATTAGCCGAGTAATAGGCTGGATAATGTATAGGCAGATGATTGTTATCGCAAAATTAACAATGAAGGGTCAAAAACTATAAAGACAACAATAATCGTTTATTTTAATGCTTTTTGGTGGCGCCAGTAAAAATCTAAACCACTGGCAACTAAACCAAAGTGACAGCAATCACTTTTAGGGGTGGTTTCCTGGAAAGGGATTAGCTTAAACCAGGACTAGGCTCTGATGTGTTTTAAGATATGTCAGTGCAAGTTTTGTTCAGATTGGAAAGCTCTTACATTTATTTTAAGCTAGGGCTAGTCTAAACCCTGTCTGGGAAACCACCCCATACTCTCTAAACTATTCACAAATTTTCCTACTCAAATAGTGAAAAACTATATAAAGATCCTGCCCTCTAATGGATGTAGATAATTGTTGTTCATCACTACTGTATGTATAATATGGCACAAAGATGATCAACTCACTCTTAAGCACCACAGAGAAAACCACCATCAACCAGAAACCAGGATTTTGAAACAAAGAGGAATTTGCTGCAGGGTACATTACCACACAGCAGACCTGTACACTCAGAATAACGTGTCTCTGAATTTAGCAACACCATTAAAACGCACCCTGAGAGACAACAATGAGGTCAGACAGAAATTGTACAATAAGCAAAAGTGGTGACACCCACAAGTTAAAACACACACACACAAGCCCACATGCATTCTCTTAGAAGACAGCTGCAAAAATCTATTATAGTTCATATATACATAGCATGCTGCATAACTCCTGATCCAGGCCCTGGTAATCTCTAGGCTGGACTACTACTGCTCACCAACAGAACTTTCACTGGCTCTCTGCCAAAATACTTTAACACTTTCCTGCATTCCTAAATCCCATTCAGAACGTTACATTAAGCAAATAAGCGACAACTTGTCATAACTTAACAAAAAGGCACTAAATCAAGTTCCTGCTAATTTTCCTTCACTACTCCCTAATGGTGGAATGATCTTCCAAAAAGAGTCCGGTCAGCCATATCTCTTGCAACATTCAAAAAACAACTAAAAATCTCTTCCAAAAAAACATGACAAAATGATATTGACTGCATTACCAGTTCTTTTATCTAAAATAAAAAAACAACAACTAACTCTCTATCTCTCTCTTTCTCAACAGGTACTGTTTTGTAATAATGAAAATTTGTAACTTGGTATAAGAACTTCTTGCATTACTGCCTCTCTATGACAAATTGCTTTTTTGTTTCCTAATCTTTGTAAGTCGCTTTGGATAAAAGCATCTGATAAATGCTTAAATGTAAATGTAAAGAGGTATGCAGGAAGACATGCAAACATAGTAATTTGGATCAATGGGTCAACATCAATCCTATTTAAATGGAGGGTAAGCAAACAGGTTTTTAGTTTACCCAAGCTGCTGTAGAAACTTTTGAAAGTGCATTTGTTGCTATTAATAATTCACAATTAGAAGTGTCCAATAACATAAATGAGGATAAATGAGCAGTATCAAGCTGTGATCTCATAATGGCAGCTACCATGAGGGGCAAGATAATTCATTTTTAACAAAATGTTCAGTTATATTAATTTCTTTAGATTTAAAACCTGTTAAATGTGACTTAAATCTTCTGAATCAATTACACTTGGATAACACCTTCCAATCATATCATTACCCTGTGCATTTGTAGTTTTTGAGTACCTGGTTATAAAAACCCAATATAGGCCCTGTCCCAAATGGCGCACCTCATGTGGACTTTCGGTCTTGTGGCCTTAAATTGAGCGTGCTCGCTTAGTCTACGAGTCCGTAGGGTGTGCCATCTGTCATTTTTATGCTCCGAAGTGTGTTCATCAGTGCCCCCTTTGCACCTTTGATGCGGTCTTCAGCGAAGCCCGCACTGCAGCAGACTTTGCGCACTTTACCAACCAAGAATTCCTTGCAAAAGAGCAATCAGACCAATCAGACGACGGAAGGGAGATGTTCACACTGATGGGCAACTTCTCTTCCTATATCCGGCGTGACGCTCGAGTCTGTCCCAAAATATGCCCCCGGTGCGCCCTCTTGGACTCACATCAAGGGTCCCTAAGGTCTGCGCTACATGATGTCATCAAAGTGTGGACTCTGAGGAGGTCCACAAGTCTGGAGTTTTGCCATTTGGAACAGGGCCATAGTGTCAAAGCAGTGGTTCTCAAACTGGGGGGCAAGTTTTTTTTAAATATATAAAATGCATTAATTTATTATAATTCTGTGCAATTAAACCTTAAGACTAAAATAAGAAAAATAAGACTACTAACAAACAGCACTACATTGTATAATTTAATATTTTGTGTTTAAATCAAATTCTAAGTTTGAGATTGTTTTATGTCGAATTTTCTTTGGGGGCAAATAGTTTGCGAACCACTGTGTTACAGGAAAGTGGCTTGTCATTTGATTTTCATGGTACTTTAAGGGTCTGAAGCATCCGGATAGCTGCACTAAGCAGATGCACTGCATTGTCTCAGCACTGCCAAGGAACATAGCAATTTAACACCATAGCTTCCTGAATACAAGACTGATCCAACAAATGATGACATCAGGAATAAATTCTGGGGATTAGTGTGTTTCAGTATTTAGGACACGGAGACAAAGAGTTTTTTAAAACACATTTTCTGTCACTGTTTTCTTTAAAATATTAAATATTACTATATTTTAAATTAAGAGGCTGATGACAGAGTGACAAAGAGATCAAAAGCTTTCTTTTTTTTGGACCAGATGACGAGAGACCAGATTTTATTCACCCAAACAAAAGCAAAAACTTCTGATGAGTCAGAGTTTTTCATTTTACTCTCCTGACTATGAACAAACACACATAAATAAACACAGCATTATAAAACACCCTCCAACAAACAAACATACGGCATGGGAATACTGCAGCGAATGAAAGACAAGAATGCCAGTGAGTGAGCACAAAGAAAAAGGTTACTTTAAAAGTTAAATACAAGACTTCCAATTAAATGTAATATAAAAAAAGCGTAAGACATAAGTTCCTGGGTTACACCCACACACAAAATCCTAATATCTCAAACACAATCACTCTCAAACATGTTGCTGTAAACTAATAAATAGAGCAGTGTTTTAAACCAAGAGTTTAAGAAATGGCTATTTAAGAGTTAAATGACAACAAGTAAAAACATTAGGTTTTACCATTACCAGACCATTTTCCTCAATATATGGCATTATTTGTCATTTCCATTTCAATTTGCTCAATGTACAGTATGGCATAAGTTGTATTTTCCTTATTACTTCTCTCAATATGTATGTGTGAGAAAACTGTGTTATAATGACATGTATAAATGTACATGTAGGCTACCTTATGCAATGACAGAGCAATGTCAAATGTCAGGTAACAAACTTTTCAAGTCAAACAACCATCAGAAATCTTATAAAAGTTTAAAAACTCAAGAAAATAATAAAACAGAATGACTTTAAAGTGCTAAAGTTTCAACTGATCTGAGCATAATTTTCTTCCCTCAGGTGAGTCAGTTTAACGTTAACGTTACCTGTGTGACAGATTCTCTCGGCTATTGCTTCTCGCTAAAGTCTCTTACAAACTTCACTTCTTTCGTAAATCGTACATGTATTTCGATCAACTGAAATCCAATATTAAAGGTCTTTATAAATGTCTATTTCGGCAGAGCGAAGGTAAGCAGACCTGAGGAAACAGGTTCGCTCTCATTCCTACCTGCTAATCTGCTAACACGCTACAAAAATCCCTAAAACCTGATAAAACGCCTTCAACCGGACATGTTTTTGCACCTGAGAGGAAAATAAACGTACCTGTACCGACCTCCAGGTGTTTCGTGAACTAAAGCTTGATAAATACGCGAACTACGAGGCAACTCGGTCGCGTTGAGAAGTTGTGCGTCGAAGTTCCTGATTCATGAGCGGCGGCGAGAGCGAACTTCTCCGGCACGTTTGCGCCTAGTTTTCCTACAAGCGCACTCCCGCGGCTCCGCTCCCACGCGCTCCTGTCTGACCGGTGACTACCTCACTGCTCAACCTGTGCGCTTACTGGGGTATGAGCGAGTGATGCGATACTGACGCCATCATGCGGCGAGAGATGGGAAACACAAACAATCATGAAAGTTAAAGGGATTGTTCACCCAAAAAATGAAAATTCTGTCATCATTTACTCACTCATATATTGTCACACAAAGTAAAGTGTACTAATCAAGTTTTGGCTTGTTGATTACCATTTTTAGACTATGGTTAGCAAGGTCATGGTTTGTGGTAAACAAATATATTTTGTTCTGGGTGACTATTGAAGATGCTAAACTATAACATGATTTATTTTTGCATAGTTATTTTGTTATTATACATTTTTAAACCGTATGGCTAAATCTAAACGACAAATGCAACTTAACAAATACATTTTGTTGGATATAATGATCAGTCCTGGAGTTTGTGGTGCTCTGAGTCCAGTTGTTCATTCTGGCACAATAACATTGAGACTAAACTCCCAGTAGCGTTCAGATCATCTAGAATAGGAGTTTATGTGGATCACAGTGGAGGATCTCTGTACTTCTAGCGTCTCTGACACAATTGCTGCGTCCGAAACCGCCTACTACATACTATATAGTACGCGAAAAGCAGTAGGATAGTATTCGAAAAACAGTATGCGAAAAGTACCCGGATGACCTACTACTTCCGGTTAGATTTTGCAGTGTGCATACCATAGATATGTATATAAAGGCTAGATGGCTCAAGGCGGAGTCAGCGGTGTCGTCACTTTGCGGCCATCTTAGGTCAGTGCTGCCATAGTGCTGCTCCCTGCTGCTGTGGACGGAAGGTGAGTGACATACGCCAACTAAAATGCTCGTAACTTGCTGAATTCTTGACGGATTTACAAACGGTTTGGTTTTTTACAAACGTTATTAACGTGGCTATAATTCTGGATGCTTTAACATGTTTCATGAATTTTTTATTTATTTTTAGTATACGTATTCAGTGTCATAGGTACATCTTTGACGTTTATAACAAACCAATCCGTTTGAAAATCGGTAAAAAATTAAGCAAGTTATGGTCATTTAAAAGTACCTGCATCATTAAAACTCAATGCTACGAGTGAGCGAGCGCCCTGTCCTAAGATGGCCGCCAAAATGCGGACGTTCCACTCAATTGGCCATCAGCGCGGACGAGCCATCTAGCCTTTATATACATATCTATGGTGCATACGATGGACGCTTCACTATCCAATGATGCCCCAGGAGAGGAGTTATCCAACGAAGAAGAAGAGGAACGCGGCTGTTTTCGCGCTGAAATGACATGACGTGATGACGACGTATGTCACGTGATGTAGCAACATGGCGGATGTAGTACGTCCGAATCTCATTCATACTACCAGGATTCATACTATACAGTACCTACTGTTTTAACGCCAAGTAAGTAGGTACTTCATCTAATTCAGTACCTACTATACAGTATGCGGTTTCGGACGCAGCCAATGACTCTCATCCACAAAGTCCAGATCACATTCACTAAACCTCTCTATCCTGGGTTTAGATTGGTTAACATACTTGGAAAATCAAAAGTAAAACTTATTTAAAACAGTTTTAATTTTTGAGGTCCATGATAAATCAGTAATAGTGAGATTGTTTGTTGAGTTGTAGAGTTTGTTAATTTGCAAGTATCAGTAATCGATACATGAGCTAAAATGCCAAGTAACATTATACGTGAGACCTTTTTATTTTAAAATCTTTGAGTAAAAGAGGGAAAACAGTAAATGTGGAAACACTTGAATTGAATTGACACAGGTAACACAAACGGTATTCATAATATTACATATGATGAGGTCAATTGCAAAACCCTGTAAGTGCGTCTGACATGTTTTCTTGTAAATTAACATATTTGTATTGTAAATTTTTGTAAAGCATTCATGTAAATGACTCAATTAATTCTGCCAACAAACCGCTATTTCTGTATGGCTGGAGACAAATATGTCCTTGGAAATATTTGTACATGACTGTACATAATATAATAATATTACAAGTTCTTATCTTGTCCTAACAGATTAGATGTATAGTGTTCCAAGACTGCTGATAAAAGATCAAAACAGCACGAGGACGCTATGTTTTCTATTGATCCACCACAGAAACTGTTAAAACATGGGATAATTGACAGCTAGCTGTGCAATAAAGGATCTTATTTTTGGTGATGCCTTTGTGAGGCCGGAAGTGGGCAGAGCAAGTGGTCTTGTGGACTGTTTCAAACATAGATAAAGGCTAGATGTCTCGACCAGCGCTGCTGGTCAATTAAGTGGAACGACCGCATCCCATCTTACCACAGGGCGCTCGCTCACTCGTAGCATTGAGTTTTAATGGTGCAGGTACTTTTAAATGACCATAACTTGCTTAATTTTCTACCGATTTTCAAAGATGTACCTATACTTATAAAAATGAAACATGTGAAAGCATCCGGAATTATAGCCACGTTAATAACGTTTGTAAGAAACCAAACCGTTTGAAAACTGGTAGAAAATTGAGCAAGTTATGGTCATTTAAATGTACCTGCACCATTAAAACTCAATGCAACAAGCGAGCAAGCTGCCTGTGGTAAGATGGCCGCCAGGTGATGATGTTTGAGACTCTGCCGTAACACATCTAGCCTTTATACATATCTATGGTTTCAAGGTTTAAAATCACGTTACTATCAAGAAATTTATTACAAATATTTTTTACTACCCTTCCAGCCTCAGACTGTTTGGCTGGCGGTGTTATCCAGGCTCAGACTGTCATGGTTTTGCACTTCTGCAGTTACACAGTCATATCTTGTCATTTCAGTTATGCAAGACTAAAGTCCCATCTACTTGAATAAGGAAAGAAAGATATCTCTAAAATCAGAATTAAATAACATATGTCTGACCAACAATTAAACTTGACATTAATTGTACCATACAGTTTGTTTGTCAAGCTCAAATTGTAGTAAAATAAAGTTTAATGTTACTTGTAAAAACTTATTCTGATTAACTCGTGTGCTATTTCTCAAGTCTTATAAAACCATAAATTACTTATAATGATCATCCTAACCCATAATATTGGCATTTTGAATGTGTCTGTAATAATGTTTTTGCTCTTTTTTTAAAACAATGTGAATTCAAACATGAAACATTTCAACTGTGAAATAAGAACACATTGCTATTTGATGTAATTTTTCCAATTCTGACAAACTGTATCCTGCCATAGAGGAAATCTAACAGCCAGTTGCAGAGTTCAGACCAAGCCATAACTTAAAAGTGAGCTTATGGGGATGATCCCTGTGGTAAAACCAGAACTGTAGTTAATGAAATGCATCCTAGCATAAAGGTAAAATATATGTACATATACAGTACATTCTCCCTAAAGTTCAAACTAAAGGAGGAGGTCTAAGTGCTTTAGCCAAGATGTGTCGGTCAACATTCTTATCACAAAAATATATAGTACTATCTGAACTTTATGCCCAATCCCTAACCAACCACTCAAATGAAGGGGATGAGGATAATATTATAAGGTAAACTGCACAACCAGGTTGAAACAACTGCTGAACATACTTTGTACAGGTGCTTGTCATATATCATCATAAAGTTGATTTATTTTTACAACAGCAATGCGGCGTGGCATGGAGTCGATCAGTCTATGGCACTTCTTAGGTGTTATACGAGCCCAGGTTGCGCTGATAGTGGCCTTTAGATCTTCTGCATTGTTGGATCTGGCATATCGCATCTTCCTCTTCACAATACCCCATATTTTCTATGGTGTTAAGGTCAGGCGAGTTTGCCAGCCAATTTAGAACAGGGATACCATGGTCCTTAAACCAGGTACTGGTAACTTTGGCACTGTGGAGGTGCAGTTTGAAAATGAAATCTGCATCTCCATAAAGTTGGTCCTTGTGTCAAGCAAGCCACTATTGAACAACAGACAGCGACAGAGCGACAGAAGCGTCTCGCCTGGGCTAAAGACAAAAAAGACTGGACTGCTGCTGAGTGGTCCAAAGTTATGTTCTCTGATGAAAGTAAATTCAGGGTCCCAGAGTCTGGAGGAAGAGAGGAGAGGTCCAGTGTAAAGTTTCCACAGTCAGTGATGGTTTGGGGTGCCGTGTCATCTGCTGGTGTTGGTCCACTGTGTTTTCTGAGGTCCAAGGTCAAAGCAGCTGTATACCAGGAAATTTTAGAGCACTTCATGCTTCCTGCTGCTGACCAATTTTATGCTGATTTTCCAACAGGACTTGGCACCTGCACACAGTGCCAAAGCTACCAGTACCTGGTTTAAGGACCATGGTATCCCTGTTCTTAATTGGCCAGCAAACTCGCCTGACCTTAACCCCATAGAAAATCAATGGGGTATTGTGAAGAGGAAGATGCGATATGCCAGACCCGACAATGCAGAAGAGCTGAAGGCCACTATCAGAGCAAACTGGGCTCTTATAACACCTGAGCAGTGCCACAGACCGACTGAATCTATGCCACGCCGCATTGCTGCAGTAATTTGGGATTTTCCTTAGTTGTCAGTTATAATCATCAAAATTAAAGAAATAAACTTGAATGGAATTAAAAAGTGAAATAAATCAACTTTTTGATGATATTCTAATTATATGACCAGCACCTGTATGTTTTTACAATCTATCTATTTGTAATTTTAAGTAGCTTTGTTTAAAAATGAAAAAAGTCCCCCTCTCAGATTCTTTTGTTTGTTTTCTTTTAGCCACACCTACCTTCAGTTCACTAAAAACGAAACTAATCTTTACTTCCTGCTTAGCCAGGGTGTGAGTGTTTACTAGATTTTGGTCAGTTTCTTTCTGTTCAATCATTTCTACTTTTTAGGTGTGTTTAGGTGTGCAGTGAAATGGCAAAAGCTGTGGTTCAGGATCAGTTCAGCTGTTCAATCTGTCTGGATCTACTGAAGGACCCAGTGGCCATTCCCTGTGGACACAGTTACTGTATGAGCTGTATTACAGACTACTGGGATCAGAAGAGAGACTACAGCTGCCCTCAGTGTAGACAGACCTTCACTACAAGACCTGTTTTATGTAAAAACACCAAGCAGGCTGAAGTGGTGGAGAAACTGAAGAAGACTAAACTACAAGCTGCTCGTCCTGATCACTGTTTTGCTGAACCTGGAGATGTGAAGTGTGACGTCTGTACTCAGAGAAAACAAAAAGCTGTCAAGTCCTGTCTGGTGTGTCTGAACTCTTACTGTCAAAATCATCTTGAACAACATGAGAAATTCTTCAGAGGCAAGAAGCACGACCTGATAGACGCAACTGAACGACTTCAGGAGATGATCTGTCCTCAACATGATAAAGCCCTTGAGATTTACTGTCGTACAGATGAGCTCTGTATATGTTATCTGTGTATGGTGGATGAACACAATGACCATAAGACTGTATCAGCTGCAGCAGAGAGGACTGAGAAACAGGTAAGGGCTGAGAACACTGACTGGTTTAGTTAATGTCTCAGTTCTGCTCTATAATAAATGTTTATGATCAAACTACATAAATGCTGATCACCATTGAACCTTTACATTAATTTGGGATGAATCAGTTAATCTCATTATTTCATTGCCTAAGTCATCAAATACCAAATGTTTAAACCTATTGTCATAGTCTGTAAAATGTTCTATAAGACTTTTATAGGGCCATTGTTAGATTCAGCTGTGACTGGGGTTATTTTGCACACAAATCAAAGAAAACAAAAAAATGTGAAACTGCAAAACCAAAGTCAATGAAAAATTTATTCTGTCCATGCAACAATGCTCATATCTCAGACAACTTTTTCCTTTGAAGTGAAAGTAACAACCCTTACGAAAAAGAAGTACACTTCAAGTTAATTTTATTAAGTATACTTAGGTAATGTTGGAGTATAGTTTTAAGTATACTTTATGTAGTAAGTGTACTAACATTTATGTTCTAGTAGTATACTTGTAAGTGTACTGCTTGAATACCGCTTGGGACTAAATTGGCCCACTTTTAGTATATAAAAGTATACTTCTAAGTGTACTATAAGTGTAAGAGTAGTCAACTTTAAGTGTACAACTAGTGCACAATTAAGTACTATTCGGACGGGATTAGTTTTCCAAACGACGTTTGAGTTTCAACGTGTCCCCCAGGACGTCTGTGATTTTATGTACCGATTCGGACGGGATTAAAATTCTCAGGCTATTCCAGAGATGGGAGTGTCTGTTTCATGCATTTGGGCGTTGCAGAAGAGCACGTGCTCTGGATACGTGTTTGTAATGTTTAATATTTTGCGTTAAATGTAAAATTATGACAGAACATGTAATTTATTAATTTAATTTTAACAAATCAAAATAAAATATACAAATCCTACTAAAGTAGCCTACGTGTTTTATATAACTGGCTGCTTATAATAAATCTTATGAAGAAATAATGATTAATAACAATTTATTATCTTTATTAATTAACATTACCATTCCGGAGCTGAAGAACTTTGAACGGAGTTTCTCATAACGTTAATGATATTACAGTGGCCAGTCTTAACAGTGTATGATATTCAGCTCGTCTTGATTTAATTATTTTATTTTGCCGAATGCGAAAAAACATTAATATCTGAATGAATGGGACTCAGGAAATACAATATACGCGCATTAGTAAGACCTTACGGCAGATCACGTTGGCCAAAACACGAAATGAACCGCGTTTTCAAAAGATATTGCGGGCAAACACAGACATTTGCATTCGGACGGGATTAAATTTCTCAGAGGACCTCTGAGTTCGGCGAAAAACAGTAGGTAAATTGCTCTGGAATTCTTACGGAGGTCGTCAGAGAAAAACACAGACATGGCCGATTCGGACGGGATTAAAAACACAGAGGACCTCTGAGAAGCACGATTTTCTCAGAGGTCCCCCTGTAAAACTAATCCCGTCCGAATAGGGCTTTAGTTCTTCATTTGTAATGCAAGTGAACTCATGAGTATACTAGTAGTTTTCTAGACTTATACTTCAAGTGTACATGCAAATATTCTGTTAGTGTACTCTTAGTAAACTAGAAGTTACTTATTGTGTGCTGCAGGTATACTTCAAAGTGTTCTTTTAATATACTTTTAGTTAACTAGTAGTTTACTAGTCATATACTGAAAGTGTACATGCAAGTGTTCTGTTAGTGTACTCTTAGTTAACTAGTAGGTTACTTATTGTGTGCTGCAGGTATACTTCCAAGTGTTCTTTTAATATACTTTTAGTTAACTAGTAGTTTATTAGTCATATACTTCAAGTGTACATGCAAGTGTTCTGTTAGTGTACTCTTAGTAAACTAGTATGTTACTTATTGTATACTGCTTGTGTAACAAAGCACTTTGACACTAAGGATCCATCTGCAGGTTTTTATTAAACACACTCATATTTCAACAGGCAAGGTCAAACAACAGCAAACACAGCAATGTAGGGCAGGCAAATCTCGTAGTCATGAAACAGGCAAAATTGTCAGGACAGGCAACATACTCATAAACCGGGTAAAACAGATAAAGATCAATAAATACAGATAGATATGCAGGCAGGCAGGCAAACCACTCAGCAATGACTGGTTCAAATCAAGACTTTGCACTGACTGAGTTTATATAGGCTGTCCAATGAGTTTCAGGTGGCAGACTAATCAGTCCAGGCATGCTGGATTATGGGAAATGGAGTCCAGAACGAAAGTTAATATTCAGGGGGTTCAGCCATATATATAGATATATATACAACCTCAAATCAGAAAAAGTTGGGACACTGTAGAAATTGTGAGTAAAAAAGGAATGGAATAATTTACAAATCTCATAAACGTATATTTTATTCACAATAGAATATAGATAACATATCAAATGTTGAAAGTGAGACATTTTGAAATGTCATGCCAAATATTGGCTCAATTTGGATTTTATGAGAGCTACACATTCCAAAAAAGTTGGGACAGGTAGCAATAAGAGTATAAAAGATAAATGTACATAAGCAACAACTAAAGGACCAATTTGCAACTTAATTGGCAACATGATTGGGTATAAAAAGTGTGGCAGTGCCTCTCAGAAGTCAAGATGGGCAGAGATATTCTATATTCTATTGTGAATAAAATATAAATTTATGTGATTTGCAAATTATTCCATTCCTTTTTTTACTCACAATTTCTACAGTGTCCCACTGTAGTGTCCCATTATATATATATAATTTTTTTATTTTTGTTTGATTAGCTCCCTGATAGCATACGAAAGATTTAGCTTCAAATTGAAAGTACAATTAAAAGGTACAAGTAAAAAAATTAATACACAGGAACATTGTATTGTATTTAAGTGCAATATATATACATTTATAGTATGATGTTAAGTTCACTTAAAGTAAAGTTGAGTAGTAAACTACTAGTTAACTAAAAGTATAGTAAAAGAAAACTTGCAAGTATACCTGCAGCACACAATTAGTAACTTACTAGTTAACTAAGAGTACACTAACAGAACACTTGCATGTACACTTTCAGTATGAGTACACTAGTTAACTAAAAAAAGTATAGTAAAAGAATACTTGCAAGTATACCTGCAGCACACAATTAGTAACTTACTAGTTAACTAAGAGTACACTAACAGAACACTTGCATGTACACTTTCAGTATGAGTACACTAGTTAACTAAAAAAGTATAGTAAAAGAATACTTGCAAGTATACCTGCAGCACAAAATTAATAACTTACTAGTTTACTAACACTAAAGATTCTCCATAAAGATAATATACATTTGTACACTACAAATACTTTCAAAATGTACTTAAAATATACTGTTTCTAAAGGATGCTAAATAATGTATTTTATAAATATGCTGTCAGTGCATTATTATAATGATAACTTTAACAGATAAAGTATACCTAAAATAAACTTTAAAATAAGTTCAAATTAGTATACTTTAAAAATTGCACAGAACTTTAACTCCAAGTATATTTTTTTAAAGTATACTTTTAAAAATATATTAAATTATAATTATTTTGAAATATGTTAAAAGTTTAATTGTAAGCAAATATGTTGTAAGCATACTTTCAATATATTCAAAGTTGGTACATGTAAAGTTAAATATACTTGAAATACAATAATGTATATTTATTTTTCACCAGGGCTATTCATATGGCTTTTTGCAGCTTTCTTGATGTAGCTTTCGTTGTTGCATTTTTACTTTTAGCCATTTACATTTAAGGTAGCACTTTATTTCGATAGTCCACTTTAGACATTTTACTAATTATAAGTAACTTTGCAACTACTTATCAACTACCAATCTTTAGAGAATTAGTAGATTGTCTGCTTAATATCTACTAACACTTTATTGTGATGATATCTCAACAGACTTTCAACTGACTATAAGTATCTTTGCAGGTGCATGTCAACTTATTCCACTAACCCGAACCTCTTCCCTAACCCCAACCATTAGAGTCTACTAATACTCTAATGACAGTTAGTTGACGTATAGTTGCAAATTATTGAAAGTTAGTTGACATGTAGTTGCAAAGTTGTTTATAGTTAGTAGAATGTCTAAAGTGGACTATCAAAATAAAGTGTAACCAGATTTAATACTTTTAAGTACATGTCAGTAAACAAGTATAGGCCGAATATACTTAGACATTTCGGTCAGTATAGGTCAAGTATACTTTAGTACAATTTAAGTATATTTCTGAGAAGTACCTAAAGTACATTTTAGAGAGGTACATAAAAAGTAAACTGAAAGTATACTTTTTTATTTTAAGTTTAAAAGAAGTATACTTATAGCACACTTGAATAAACTTCTTTTTCGTAAGGGAAGCTTGTCAAGTATGCAACGTAGGCTTGAAATGTGACCTTTGCATTTAACCCATTCCAGTGAGTAGTAAACACACCCAGAGCAGTGGGCAGCTATCCCAGCGCCCAGGGAGCAATTGGGCTAAGGTGCCTTGCTCAAGGGCACCACAGTCACAACGCGAAAGCCGTGAGAGTCGAACCGGCAACTCACAACTAGGCTACAACTTGACACATGTTAGGCAACTGGTAATTTGCTTCAGATAATGGGGTTTAGGAATTCACAAAAACTGTAATCATTATTTCTACATCCAACAGAAACAACTAAAGGAGACACAGAGAAAATACCAGCAGAGAATCCAGGAGAGCCAGAAGAAGCTTCAGGAGCTGAGAGATGCTGTGGAGACTCATAAGGTGAGTTTTGATCAGAAGAACAACTGCTGTCTGCTGTTTCAGATTTGTTTCAGACTCAGTTAGGACTCTCATCCAATCAGTCAGTGAGGAGTTCAGTGCTGGATGACTTTTACTGAAGTTCACTGTGGGTAACAGACTGTGTGATGTACCAGTAAGAGCTGAGTGAATGCTGCTGATTCTAATGCTCCTCTCTCTGTGTGTCCTAACAGCGCTCTGCACAGACAGCAGTGGACGACACTGAGAGGATCTTCACTGAATTGATCCAATCTATTGAGAGAAGACAATCTGAGTTGATACAGTGGATCAGAGATCAGGAAAAGACTGCAGTGAGTCGAGCTGAAGGACTCTTGAAGCGACTGAAGCGGGAGATTGATGATTTGACGAGGAGAGATGATGAGCTGGAGCAGATTTTACACACAGATGATCACATCCATTTCCTCCAGGTAACACAATTTACACTTGGTACTGTATTAAGATGTGTTTTTGTCAATCGGATCACAAGTGGATGACACTAGACAGATGTAAACGGTGATCAAAATGTTTTGAGCTCGTCCACTTTCAACCACATTCAGAGGTAGTCGAAAAGACTTTTGTTGCTTTTGTGGTGTAAATGTGCATGAGGTTGAATGTATTCGAACAGCACACACAGGGGCGTCGCACCCGTGGGGGATGTGGGTGTTTTAACACCCACACTTTTACCGGTGAGAGGGTTCAACACCCACACTTTTTATGCAGTTTTGGAAGAACGCCTTATTAAAGTCGCTCCTCCGTTTTTCTGGCCGCTCTGTGTCTGCTGCGCTGCGTTGCCTCCTCTCCCCCTCCCCTCTCAAACATGACGCTGTACTTGCTGGCTTTGAGTGTTACCGGCTGATGATTGGCTGTTCTGCCTTAAGTCCCGCCTCTCTTGGTTGATAGATTGATCGGTCAGCTCGCGCTGAGGAGGCGGGAACTTATGTTTATTTACATCTCCCTTTTTCAGGTATCTCCCTTTAATCAACTCTATGCTTTTGAGGTTTGTGAATAAGCTTGATATGTGTTTGGGACTAATGCTAATTGAGTTATTGTTCAGCAGCTGGCTAAATTGACAAGGATGAGGGACAAATTGCAATTGTTAAGAAGTGTATTTATGGGTTTATTGCTAGTGCAATCGATTTGATATTTTGAGCATTGTTTGTTGATTAGCTGAATACTTAATTTTAAATAGTTAATACTACCTGTTGTGTATGATTTTGTACTTGTTGAGGAGAAAAACATGAGAAATGATGACATAGTTCTTCAACAGGTATGCAAACAATGAAAGAAAAGTGTAGCCTATATTATTTTAATGTAAAAACTGTAAATTGCTACATTATTTAGCCCACCAGAGAAAAAGCTTTTCAGGGCACAAGTAACAAAACTTAGCAGTCACAGTCCTGTCAGACCCATGTCACTATCAAGCTTACCATTATCTTTTTATCACGCAGTATAAATAAGATACAGAAAAGAAAGAGGCGGGAGAAGATTGACACCTTTTTCAAGAGAAATCCTGTAAGTGAAGTTGAAAGCTGGACGTTGATAAATGTTGACATTAAACAACAGTAGCCTATTACCATTATATATTTTTGCATTAATTTAATATATTACAAGTTTCACTAAGGTTTGCTAGAACCACAGCCTTATTCCTTTATCACTGCACCCTTGTTTAGGAGATGAGGTTGCTGGAGGCATCAGTTAAAAGAGAGAGAGAGAGAGAGAGAGAGAGAGGCACAGAAAGTTTCACAGGTGAGGTGAGCAATGAAAAATGAATGTTACAGTTTGAGAAAGAGGTCTATGAAGGAAGAGAGGATGTGTTTGTGGCATGGGTGGTGCTTAATTCCATCCCAGGTGCACATACGCGCATTTCTGGTGTGTTTATATCAAATTTAAAATGTTATCCATCCCCCACACTTTTGAAAAGCTTGCTACGCCCCTGAGCACACAATACCACCTACTCTCCACCTATTTATCTAATCTGAGGTACTGAGCACAATGTTTTACATCTTTTCTGACTTTTAGGGCAAAAACACACTGTACACAGTGTCCTTAGGCTTTTGTTGATAAAACGAAAAGCGTCTGATCTCTGCGTCTTTCATTAGTTTCATTTTGCAGGCATGTGAAAGTTGCGCAAGCTTATTTTATCAATTGTGCTGAAATATCAGTGAAAGCTCTTACATATACAGCTCTTACAAAGCTCTTACACTCACCTCACGGTTTTTTATAAATCCCTTATCTTGCTCAATTAAAACATAAACTTGCAAATAACTCCAGAATTAACAATTAATTTACCTACACATATCCTAAAAATTAATCTTGTGTAACTGATACGCTGTAAACCATGATTTTGAATGTTAGTCAATGACACCCTCTGCCGGTTGGACATACCAAGATGGCCGCTCGAACTGTGCGCTGGCTTCAACTCACACTATTACGCTAAGCTTTCTATGCGCAATCCAGTAATTTATATCTAGTTCGGTGGTGACACCATACATTTATGAATCATGAAGACATTTAAATCATATTAGTATTTAAATATATAAATGTTTACATTTAAATTTGCTTCACAAAATGTGTAACAATATTACAAATAAGCACATGAATTTATTTGACACAATTTTGCACCATTTTGATTAAGTTTTAACATGTTAATGACATAGAGAAGCGTGATGCTTTTTAAAAAATTAAGATGATGAATCACATCATTTGATTTCGCTCACAGGCAGTTTATAATTAAAAAAACAAAGTTTGCAAACACACACACATATACAGGGCTCAAGAGTGTGACCAATTTAGCGCCCTAATTTCTCATTGGTGCTCTTTAAAAAATATTAGGTCGCACCAATGCGACCAGCAATTCGACAAATTAAAATTTCAATTCCAATTCTCAAAAACACAAGTACAGAGGACGCATGAAAATACCCGGAGGTTTTCTTGATATCAAGGATGCATCGAGTGCAGACTTGCGCGCTGAAATCTGGGGAGGTCATGTGACCAACAGATCGCACACATCTCAATTCACACAATTGCGTTCTGTGTTCTCGCAACCTTCTAAATTCGTTCTTCCAAGGTCGCCTGGCAAGACCAATCTCCACGAGAACGCAAGGAATTGAGAAACAGCCAAAGTCTCCCTTTGGTTCAACAACAAGCACACACTAGGTCCATGTCGTGGTATAACCCAATCAGAGATAGTAAAGGGCGGACCCCTCCCTTTGATTGGCCATGGTCCAGATATTCCTGTGTGTGTGTTTTTTTAAAAATATGTGTGACGTTCTGCAGTCAGAGGCGAGTGGCCCATCTGATAATAAACAGAGTGGATGTAGCCGCAGATGTCAAGCCCTGGTAGGTTATGAACCACTTACAATCGAGTCCGAGCAAGAGCATAATTCTTATATAGAAAAACGTCTTGAACGTAAACCCAAAGTATAGCAATGTTACATTGAAAAAAGTTTATTATTTTATTATTATTACTCACAAATTTCTATTTAGGGTTTTAATCTTAATTTCTTTGTATCAAACGCAAAGAGTAAAATGACGTCATTCTTAAAATTTTACTCTGAGCGGCTTTATACTGTACATACAGCCCCAGGTGTAAACAAAATATGTCTCTTTCATCCACTTGTGATCCGATCGATGAAAACAAACACATCTTAATACCAAGTGTAAACAGCCTCAATCACGACAGTGGTCTTTTGGAAGTAGAGAAAATGTTTTATAGAGATGTTTTTACTGTGTTTCAGAGGTTTATGTTTGTGTGTTTGTTTTTGTGTTTGTGTAGAGTTTCCAGTCTCTCTCTGTTCCTCCTGGATCTACAAACTCACTCAGCATCACTGTCAGTTCTCTTTCCTCATATGATTTACAAAAAATGAAAGAGAAACTGAAGCATGTGTGCAGTGAGATAGAAAAGATATTTGATAGAGGTAAAGCACCTATTTATCCTAGAAAATGTTGCACGTCATGTAATAAGAGTGTTATATTTTAGTAATACAAAGAAAATCACTCTCTGAATATATATATTTTTATATAGTTACTCCTGAACCCAACACCAGGGAACAGTTCCTACAATGTGAGTCTCCTTGAAACATGTCTGTTATCATCTGTTTACTTGCAGTGCATTTAATTGTCTTTGTTTTAATGGTATTTACTGTATAGCTTGTTTCAGTATTTGAAGCAGATTTCTATTTGTCTGTATATGACTGTTCATTATCAACACAGTCTCACACCCATGGCGTCAATATTTGACGACACTTGACCATGCGTCAATATGTTGACGCGGAGGGTATACCTTTCGCGTCACTTTTTGACGAACTGGGGACTTCAATACTATTAGGTACGCGAAATTAAACAGTTGTCAACTGACATTGGGGTTAGGGATAGGTTTGGGTAGGGATGTCATTATGTAAATCTAACCCTAAACCGACGCGAAAATGGTAGAAAATGGTAAGAAAATAGGAAAGAGAATTTTGCGTACCTGATAGTATTGAAGTCCCCAGTTCGTCAAAAAGTGACGCGAAAGGTATACCCTCCGCGTCAACATATTGACGCATGGTCAAGTGTCGTCAAATATTGACGCCATGGGGTGAGACTGGGTTGTCATTATTTAATGAATGAAATTCTAATTGATTAAACAGATTATATCATTTGTCAACACAGTCTCACACCCATGGCGTCAATATTTGACGACACTTGACCATGCGTCAATATGTTGACGCGGAGGGTATACCTTTCGCGTCACTTTTTGACGAACTGGGGACTTCAATACTATTAGGTACGCGAAATTAAACAGTTGTCAACTGACATTGGGGTTAGGGATAGGTTTGGGTAGGGATGTCATTATGTAAATCTAACCCTAAACCGACGCGAAAATGGTAGAAAATGGTAAGAAAATAGGAAAGAGAATTTCGCGTACCTGATAGTATTGAAGTCCCCAGTTCGTCAAAAAGTGACGCGAAAGGTATACCCTCCGCGTCAACATATTGACGCATGGTCAAGTGTCGTCAAATATTGACGCCATGGGGTGAGACTGGGTTGCATTTGTCTCCATCAGATTATCTCGGGTTTACTCTGGATCCAAACACAGCGCATAAATATCTTCATCTATCCAATGGGAACAGAGTGATATCTGACACTAACAGAGTCCAGCTGTATCCTGATCATCCAGACAGATTTGATTTTTATCCTCAGGTGTTGTGTAGTGAGAGTGTGAGTGGACGCTGTTATTGGGAGGTTGAGTGGAGTGGTGAGGTGGACATATCAGTGTCATATAAGAGCATCAGCAGGAAGGGAGATAGTGATGATTGTAGATTTGGGTGTAATGATCAGTCCTGGAGTTTGTGGTGCTCTGAGTCCAGTTGTTCATTTTGGCACAATAACATTGATACTGAACTTCCTGTAGTGTCCAGATCTTCTAGAATAGGAGTTTATGTGGATCACAATGCAGGATCTCTGTCCTTCTACAGCGTCTCTGACACAATGACCCTCATCCACAGAGTCCAGACCACATTCACCAAACCTCTCTATCCTGGGTTTGAAATTAATAAAGGATCAACGGTAAAACTGTATGATATAGCATAATGTATTATACAGAGATTCTACAAATTATTATATCAGAGTGGTGTTATAATAATACTCTAGTCTTGCATGAATTGACTGCATCACTTTACTATTTTTACATCAATAGCTGTTGTGTAGTGTACAAATCTTTGAGTTAAGAGAAAATGTAATACTTCCTTTTAGATAAATGTATTATTGGTGTACGAGTAAAATGCATGTAAATCATTGAAACACATATCACTAATATTTAATGTCACTTCATTGTGTTGTTTTTTGTTTTATCAAGTGTGATACATTTAACATTTTGATTTCTTAAACTCAATTTCTCTCAACTTAAATCTTCCCCCAAGCCTTCAGGCTCACATCCATCTGCTGAATATGTATGATTCTATGTATATGTTGTTCTGAGATTGCAATTTTATATTCATGTGTGCTATCATTTTAATGGTCATGGTGTGATTGATAAAAATGTCTAATTTCTGTTATTCTAAGATAAAGTGTACCAAAGTTAAGAATTTAGAGCATAATCTGCACTCCTGCTAGAGGTGTGTCATCCTAAAGAGATTTAGTTTACAGATGCCTAACAATCCCATTTGGTGCATCTGGTCGCGAGAACTGACCAACCAAATCCTGATTTGGGACTTTTATGATTCTTTGTCCCATCTGTGTATATAAGGTGGCCTGGCAAAATAGTCTGGGAAGCATTCTTTAGCAAGAATCTTCCCCACACTTTGTGTGTGTGTATTAAAACATGATTGAGCAATTCTTTAGCAAGAAGCTCCCACACAGTCTGTATATTTAAACATAATGGAAGCATCTGTATTCAGAACTTCCTGCACTGCTGTGTGCCAGGTATGATTTTGACTTTGTGACGTTTTATTTTCTATGCTGATGTTTTTAGTTATTGATATTTTTGATTGATTAATTTAATTACCAAAGGATTGATTTAAGTATAACCTGCCTGGCAAAATAAATGGTTAACCTTTATTTTAAAACTTGTCAAGTGTTTTATTATATTTTTTTGTGTTTAAGATAAATATACTGGAGGGGGCATAGATTAGAAGAATTGCCTCTATTCACTCTGAATTCTGCTGGGTTATTTTTAACCCAACGCTGGGTAAATATTGGACCAGAACACATGTCCACAGCAGGTCCGAACTGCAGGCACAAAGTGTATACCGAAAATGCATCGGCTACCCCTATCCTCTTAACAGAAGCCAATGCAAGGAGTGTTTTAATTTAGAGGCTCATTTTCATTTTTGTGCAGAGGCTTAAAGGGAGCATCCTGTAAGGCTTTCAGCACCACGGACAGGTCCCAAGGAGGAATAGAGGGAGGGCACGGCCGATTCTTACCAGGCGTGCTGACCCATGTTATATGCAGATATAAGATATACAGCCCACAGTTCTAAGCAATTTATGTGCCAATGCAGCTGGGGTGTCGTCCAGACCCCCGAACCACAAGCCTGTTGCACATGGCTTCCTACCCCGTGGTGAAGGCATCTGTGCATCCAATGGCATGTCTGGAGACCTGTCTCAGAGGTACACCGGCCTGGAGAAACGATCGGTCTGACCATGGAGCGAAGGTTAAATGGCACCACGGTGTAATGGTTACTAGACACCAAATGGTTTGTCCTGGCATTAACTGGGGATGCTGGTGAGGTGACCATCTTGTGAAGTGGCTCGGGTGTGGTAGCGATCTTGTGAAGTGGCTCAGGTGCGGCAGCCATCTTATGAAGTGGCTCAGGTGCGGCAGCCATCTTGTAAAGTGGCTCAGGTGCAGCAGCCATCATGTGAAGTGGCTCAGGCTCGGAGAATCTCACGACTCTCAGGCATGAGATAGCAGACTGTTCCCTCCAATCTAAAATGTCAATAAGAGCCACATCACCAAATTCCACTCAATTACTTAAACTCAGGAATTCCTTCACATAGTCCTCAATTGAGTAGTTGCCCTGGTGCAGTTCAAATAATAAAACTGCTGGATCCATTGTGGTCAGTCATTCTGTACAATACCTGGGTAAATAAAACCGCTGGATCCGTTAACGGCTAAGTCTTCTGTAACGATTGCTCTGAGGCTTGTAGGGTTGAGGATCCAAAAGCAGGTTTTATAAGAAGGGTAATTCACAATCATAAATCCAATAAACAGGCAAAATGTCGTACACAGGAGAGCAATCCAAACATGGGCAAACTAGACAGACAAGGGCAAAAATGTACATGTACATAATAATCCTAGAAATAGCGAGAGATCAAAAACCAGGGAATCATAAAACAGGTGAAAAACGCTTAATATTGCAGTACACAACTAAACAAGACTTAGCAAAGTGAGAGAATGAGAGCATGGTTTAAATAGTCCAGATAATGGACAGCAGGTGTGGCAGTAATCAGTGTGGTGCAAGGGGTTCTGGGTGATAGAGTCCTGAGGTTGATGTGTGGGTGAAGCCTCTGAAGGCCAGCAGAGGGAGCCATGATTACTATCGTGACAATATAATAAACTTTACCATTTCCACCTGTTTAATTCCTCAACTGCAGAGTACTCACTGCAATTCCGCACGCTGGTGGCGCTAGTGGCTGGGATGAACGGGCCCTCTTAACCACTTATCGCAACGTTCTGAAACCTGAGTTTTGTGCAATTATCAGCCTTTGATGATGCGATGGGATTGAAAAACTTAATCCAGCAAGCCATACAAACTGAAAATCATATGTTGTCCTATTCTGCAGACCTCAAATCATAAGTACTCTTCTGCCCACCAGAACCGCACTCTCCAGGAACAGACCCCATGCGGCTGGATTCAACCAGGATCCCACTGCCAGAGCATTCCAGGATCCCACTGCCAGAGCATTCTCGGTGGCTGACCCAGGTTCTGTGTTTGTAATGTGCTAGTAATGGGCATATGATTGAAGAGTGCCCCATTCGTCCTCCAAGATCTTTGGTGGGTTCGGTTCAACCAGAAAAGCATATTTACACCCTGCCTACTACTAAAGTTTATCTCACTTAGCCATTACCTCACTTCCTAACAACGGACTTACTATCTTTCTTTAGTTACCATTCTCTTTATCTCTACTTATCTTAAAAAAAAATACTAACAAACCCTTGGCTATGTATATTGTGTTGGACTTGATGAACTATTTCCAGTGCACTTATGTATAGCTGTTCTTGTGTTGCTATAATTGCTTCTATTGTTTATCTCACTTGTAAGTCACTTTGGACAAAAGCGTCTGCTAAATGACAAAATGTAAATGTAAAGTTAAGTTGTCCTATGCAAACTTGTAAAAGATCTACTCACTGACACTTCTGGAACAGGAGGCCATGGAGAAATGCATCCAAGAAACGCTGGAGCAAGGATTCAAACGACCATCCACTTCCCCTGCTGCATCTCTCTTCTTTGTCGCGAAGAAAGATGGTGGTCTATGCCCCTGTAATGACTATAGAGCGCTGAATCAGATCACCAAAAAGTTTCGCTACAACCTTCCTTTGGTTACATCAGTCCCAAAGCTCGATTTACACAGTCCATACAACCTGATATGGATCC
Organism: Misgurnus mizolepis; assembly: GCA_025389145.1. Classification (NCBI taxonomy): domain Eukaryota; kingdom Metazoa; phylum Chordata; class Actinopteri; order Cypriniformes; family Cobitidae; genus Misgurnus; species Misgurnus mizolepis. The sequence goes on from JAIFKI010000002.1 coordinate 58,858,145, forward strand.
GCAAAGCAGATGAGTGGAAAACAGCTTTTGTGACACCTACTGGCCACTGGGAATATTTGGTCATGCCGTATGGATTGGTCAACGTCCCCTCAGTCTTCCAGCATTTAATGCATGCCATCTTCAGAGACCTGCTAAATCGGTACATCTTGATCTATATTGATGATATTCTGATCTACTCTAGTAACCCTGCTGAACATACTCGACATGTCAAAGTTCTGAAGCGGCTACGTCAGTACACTCTCTTCCTGAAAAATGTGAGTTCCATCAAACCAGCATCCAATTCCAGGGATATAATGTCTCCAAGAACAGTGTAAACATGGACAAGAGGAAGGGTGATGCTATTACGAACTGGCCATCTCCAACAACAGTTAAAGAACTGCAAAAGTTCCTTGGGTTTGCAAACTTTTACCGTCGTTTCATCCACAACTTCAGTGTCATTGTCTCTCCACTCACTTCTACACTGAGAGGTAAACACAAACATCTTGTCTGGACTTCAGACGCTGAGTAGGCATTTCAACATCTAAAGCGAGCTTTCTGTGAAGCTGCAGTGTTAGTTAACCCAGATCCAGAAAAGCCTTTCATTGTGGAGGTTGATGCTTCGTAGACTGATGTGGGAGCTGTCCTTTTGCAGCAGCAGGGGGAGCCATCCAGGCTTCCATGCACCTTTTCTCCTATAAGTTTAACCATGAAAACTTTCAGTACCTATGTGAAGTCAAACGATTGAACACCACACGAGCCAGGTGGGCATTGTTCTTCACACGGTTCAATTTCACAATTACTTATCGTCCATCCTTCTAAAGAAAGTCTTTGTGTGTCCAATCAAATGGAGTGAGGAGGATACAATCCCTAAGACTCAATGTTTTGCCTGGTTGTCCCGAAGGTCACAAGTATGTTCCTTGACATCATCGTGCATCATTAATCGCAAAGGCACATAACTCTGCAGGCACTGGTCACCCCGGCATCCAACAAACCCTCTCACTAGGAGTCACATCTAGGGGTGGACTTTACTACAGACCTGGACGGAGGAACCAAAGGAAGTCCCTTCAGTCCCCTGAGAGGGTCTGGGACTCAGCTCACCACCTGCAGGGGGCTGTCAGGTGCCAGCAACGGCATGCAGATGTTCCTTGTGCCCCAACATGGGTATGGCTTTCAACCAAGAACATCCACCTGCGCCTCCCCTGCAAGAAGCTGAGTCCCAGGTTCACCCACCCTTCATTGTCATCAAGAAGGTCAATCCGGTAGCATTTGAGCTAAAACTTCCATCTCATTATTGGACAATTACACCTTTTACACATCCCAGATTAAGTTGTATCACTCACCTGTCTCTCCTTCTACCCTCACAGAGCCTGGCGAAGAAGTCCCCCTTTGGAATAAGACTACTCAGTGTACACTGTGCAGCAACTCCTGGACTCCAGGGACGGAGGTGGTATACTTGAATATCTTGTCAACTGGCAGGCATTCAGTCTGGAGGAACGTTCGTTGTTCCCAAGAGATGACATCCTGGACCCTGAACTCTTGCGTGAGTTTCACACTTCCCACCCGATAAGCCTGCACCCTGAGGCAGAGGTTGCCCTCAGTGGCCCTCAGGAGCGGACCATCGGGGGGGTACTGTCACAGATTTGCCAGGTTCCACCCTCACTCAGCACACCAGATAAGACTCACTGGAATACTACTCATCGTCACCTGTTACCACTCATCACCACCAGACTATTCAAGTTGCAGTTCCACACTCACTCTTTGTCCGGTCTCGTATATGCAAGCTGTTTCCATATATGCTGTGTTTAATAACCTTAATTCCTCTAATCTCCACTAGGACTTGCCTGTGAATATCCTTCTTGTCGAAGAGCACCGCTGGAATAAAGGAAAGTACTGGATTTATATTCTGTGACCCAAGAGTGTTTGTGTGTGGTTGGACATTTCATCTGGATTTATTTCTTTAGTTATTACACCTTTTATTTCTGTAACCCCTGTCTATGCTGTCTTCTGTACGTTACAGCTGGATCTGATTTTGACAGAAAAGAAACTTTTGATGATGAGTAAGTCAATTAATTGATCTTTACCATGTACCTTTTATGTACCAACCACCACAGAATTGCACGTATAACTTTACATTACCATAACAAATGTTTTTTATACGCAAAGTTAATGCAACGAGGGAAAAACTAATAAGCAAAATGTCAAAGGTCAAGAGTCCAACTAAAACAAAAAGTTTCAGTCCTTGATTCTGATTGGTCAATAGCTGTGTTTTTTTTATTTTTGGTGATGCATTTATTTTGAATGGTGATCAAACTGACTAGAGCCGAAGTCTCTTTAGGGAAAGGCTCGTCACTAGGCGTCCATCTATGCAACACCTCCAGGCGGTTATTTCCGATACTAACCAACTGCAGAAGCGCAGAACCATACGTCATGAAAGTCTGAGGATAACAGTGCCAGCCTAACAGTCCGGGGTCTGAAGTGGGCAGAGCAAGTGTACTTGTGGACCATGTCAAATCACGTTACTATCAAGAAATGTATTAAAAATAATTTTTACTACTCTGCCCACTTCCGGCCTCAGACTGTTAGGCTGGCGCTGTTATCCAGGCTCAGACAGTCAAGACATATAGTTCTGCACTTCTGCAGTTACACCCATCTCATTATTTCAGTCATGCAAAACTAAAGTCCTATCTACTTGAAAATGAAAAGACAGATAAAAATCACTAAAATCACATGCTAAAATCAGAATTAAATAACATATGCCTGACCAACAATTAAACTTGATAGCTTCTCAAGCTCAAATTGCAGTGAAATAAAGTTTAATGTAAACGTAGCCTGATTGACTCGTTTGCTATTTTCAAAGTCTTCTAAAACCATAAATTACTTATAATGATCATCCTAACACATAATATTGGCATTTTGAATGTGTCTGTTTGCTCTTTTACACACGCACACAAACTGAATGAACACACACAAATGGTAGGCTACACAGCACACAATATTTACCTGAGCCCTTCTAGACTGCTGCAGATCTGGATGAGTTCAGACCAAGCCGTAACTTAACAGTGAGCTTATGGGGATGATCCCTATGTTAAAGGCAGAACTGTAGTTAATGAAATGCATCCTAGCATAAGGTTAAAATATATGTACATATACAGTACATTCCCCCCAATGTTCAAACTAAAGGACGGTTTAGAGGTCATAGTGCTTTAGCCAAGATGTGTCGGTCAACATTCTTATCACAAAAAAATATAACCAACCCCTCAAATGAAGAGCAGATAAAGATAATAATATTATAAGGAGAAATGCACAACTAGGTTAAAACAACTTATAATGCCAATAAATCATTCCTGCTGATTTTCCTCTGTGCTTAGTTTTTTTTTAAAACTAAACCACAAATACGAACACACATAAAAATGTAATTGTATTTGTCTTTTCAATCGATTTATTTGTAATTTTAAGTAGCTTTGTTTAAAATAAAAAAGTCCCCCTCTCAAATTCTGTTTGTTTGTTCTCTTTAAGCCATGCCTACTTTCAGTTCACTGAAAACAAAACTAATCTTTACTTCCTGCTTAGTCAGGGTGTGAGAGTTTACTAGTATTGGTCAATTTCTTTCTGTTCGATAAATTCCACTTCATTGGTGTTAAGCTGCTGTGTGTGTTTGTGTGCAGTAAAATGGCAGAAGCGAGTGTTTCTTTGGCTCAGGATCAGTTCAGCTGTTCAATCTGCCTGGATCTACTGAAGGATCCTGTGAGCATTCCCTGTGGACACAGTTACTGTATGAGCTGTATTACAGACTACTGGGATCAGATAAGAGTCTACAGCTGCCCTCAGTGCAGACAGATCTTCACTACAAGACCTGTTTTAGGTAAAAACACCATGCTGGCAGAAGTGGTTGAGATACTGAAGAAGACTAAACTACAAGCTGCTCGTCCTGATCAATGTTATGCTGAACCTGGAGATGTGGAGTGTGACGTCTGTACTGAGAGAAAACACAAAGCTGTCAAGTCCTGTCTGGTGTGTCTGAACTCTTACTGTCAAAATCATCTTGAACAACATGAGAAATTCTTTAAAGGGAAGAAGCACAACCTGATAGATGCCACTGAACGACTTCAGCAGATGATCTGCCCTCAACATGAGAAACCGCTCGAGATTTACTGTCGTACTGATAAGCGTTGTATATGTTATCTGTGTATGGTGGATAAACACAATAAGCATAAAACTGTATCAGCTGCAGCAGAAAGGACTATAAAACAGGTATTGCACATTGTTGATGGGTTGCTATTTTGAGGCAACTAAGATTTTTTGCTAATATTGCATTTATTTAAATTTTTTAATGCTACACCACGGATTTATTGCATATGATGACTTTGTACCTTTGATAACCATTTCAATAAATAGAACATAACACATTTTTTTTAAACAGCAATCTTAAACTGGTAGTCTTCTTCCTCTGCGCACAGTTTTTAAAACTTCGCCTTGTAAATAAACAATCCGCCTTGGCACGAGCGCAGCTGGCTTTTAAAGGGGATGAGAGATTAGAATCTTATTGGTTTATTGAATGTTACGCCCAAAACACACCCATTCCTCATTACAAGAATATGAACAACATTTTTTAGGCGCATAGACCATTCTTCCCGTTAAACTGGCAAAAGTGGATTTGGACACACCCTTTTAAACTGTGCACCGTGCAATTAAGACCATGTGTTTAGATTGTTAAAATAGGGCCCTTTGTGTTTTAGGAATTCACAAAAACTGTAATCATTATTTCTGCATCCAACAGAAACAACTAAAGGTCACACAGAAAAAATACCATCAGAGAATCCAGGAGAGCCAGAAGAAGCTTCAGGAGCTGAGAGATGCTGTGGAGACTCATAAGGTGAGTTTTGATCAGAAGAACAACTGCTGTCTGCTGTTTCAGATCTGTTTCAGACTCAGTTAGGACTCTCATCCAATCAGTCAGTGAGGAGTTCAGTGCTGGATGACTTTCACTGAAGTTCACTGTGGGTAACAGACTGTGTGATGTACCAGTAAGAGCTGAGTGAATGCTGCTGATTCTAATGCTCCTCTCTCTGTGTGTCCTAACAGCGCTCTGCACAGACAGCAGTGGATGACACTGACAGGATCTTTACTGAACTGATCCGATACATTGAGAGAAGACGATCTGAGGTGACACAGCTGATCAGAGATCAGGAAAAGGCTGCAGTGAGTCGAGCTGAAGGACTCTTGAAGCGACTGGAGCAGGAGATTGATGATCTGAGGAGGAGAGACGCTGAGCTGAATCAGCTTTTACACACAGATGATCACATCCATTTCCTCCAGGTAACATATGTAACATCTGGCCGGACGTCAGATGTATGTCTTTTCGTTGGGGTCGTTATCAGTTTAAACTGTGACCTTAAAGAGTTTCCACCAATTGGAGCGGGGAAAGAGTCTGCTCATAACGCTGGTAGATCGTAAATTAGGCGACAATCTAATTAAATTCACACTGCAATTTTCAAAGAATTCCAGAGAAACTTAAGATCTATAGTAATAATAATAAACTTTATTTTTATAAAGCGCCTTTAAAAGCAGCTTCTCAAAGCGCTGTACGTTGAATCATAATACACCGGAAAATACAACAAGTAAAAATTAATAAAAGAGCAATAACATTAATAAAAATAACTCTAAAACCATCACAAAATGACACCAGCAATCACATGCAAGTTTAAAAAGATGTTTCTTGAGAAGGGCTTTAAGAATTCAGAGAGTCAGTGCTTCCCTGAGTTCAAGAGGGAGAGAGTTCCAAAGTGTAGGAGCATGAACAGAGAAAGCCCTGTCACCCATAGATTTTATAATAAGTGCTTAATAGACCAGATAATACTGCGGAGCTAGGCCATGTAATGTCTTGTAAGTTAACATCATGACCTTTAAATCAACACGGAACCGGCCCGAGAGCCAATGTAAAGATTTCAAAACTGGAGAAATATGATCGAATATCCTAGTTCCTGTCAGGCATCCGGACTGCAGAATTCTAAACATATTGCAATTTATTAATTGTAGTTTTAGAAACTCCAGCTAAAACTGCATTACAGTAGTCCAGGCATGAGACCACAAATGAATTAATCAGCTTTTCAGTGACAGATAAATTTAGCATTGGGCGTAGTCTAGTTATATTTCTGAGATGGAAAAAGGATGCCCCACTGTACTCTGGTCAAAAGGATCAAAAGTGTGGCTGCTGTCAAAAAGTACACCAAGGTCCCTTATTTTACAAAAACAGAGTCTCTAAAACAGAACCATCAACAAACAAAGTGAGGGGAGCCGCTTTGCGAATTCAATGACGGGAACCTATGAGCATCATGGCCGGACTTACCATTGGGCTTGAGCCCAGGGGCCCCGGCCAATAGTGGCCTCCGTGCTTGCTTGCTTGCGTTCGTTTGATTTGTTCAGTCATTTTCATTTTTTATTTTACAGCCTAAGAGCCTATTGGTTGGTGCGGAATTTTTTTGGTACTGCATTTAATTCGTTAATTTATATGTCAGCATGGCCGGACTTACCATTGGGCTTGATTGGGCTTGAGCCCAGGGGCCCCGGCCAATAGGGGCCTCCGTGCTTGCTTGCTTGAGTTCGTTTGATTTGTTCAGTCATTTTCATTTTTTATTTTACAGCCGAAGAGCCTATTGGTTGGTGCGGAATTTTTTTGGTGCTGCATTTAATTCGTTAATTTATATGTCAGTCATCTTGGTGCTGAATATGACGCTTCTGAAAACCATAGATGCTTGCCTTGTATAATAGCGAATACGCGAAATGGGAGTCATAAATGAGCTTTACAGATAATGAGAAAGAGCAACGCGAAAATGAAGCGCTCAGTATGAAAAAGATTACTAGAGTAGGCTATGGTCTTGTAACTCTGTTTTTTCTTGTTTGTTTGTAATCTAACGTGATACGCCGTTATACGCAATTTACCCACTAATGGTCAAGGATTTCCGTATACCCATTTAAAAAAACGTGAAAATACTTAACAGTGTGTGATGTACATTTATCGTCTTAGAAGACTAAGAATAACGAAGGGAGACGTTGCTTCGTTTCAGACGTTTAATGAAAACAAAATGAAAGCGAAAGTAAAATACAGCGTGAGCTTGTTCAGCAAATCTTTTACAAGATGGCCGTTCTAGAATCCACCAGAACCATTCACAAACCTTCCTGTGAATCACGTGCCCTTACCATTGCTCAAGGCATCCTGGGTAATGAAGTCCATTCACAAATCAAATGACACAATGTTTTAACCATATATGAACACGTAACATGAACTGTTAGTCTAAATGTTGTTAATCAAAATGTTAAATTACTAAAATTTAACTTATCAATCTTAACCTTTGTAACTATTATTTTAAATAGTTTTCTAACAACCTTTCCTCAACATCCTCCCCCCATAAACCACAGTTTATATGATTTCCAAAGGATACAAAAGCTGGATGGGTCTTCGCAGAACAGTCCCTGAACTTGTACGAACTGCACATGACCTCACAAGGCCATCACGACCTGGAAACAGTTCCTCAATTCTTCCTAGCTTCCAGCTCTGTCTTGGGGTGTTATCTTCTCCGATGAGCGCAACATCTCCGACCTTTAGCAAAGAAGATTGTGGGATGTCGCAGCGATGAGCCGACTTCAAATTCAGCAAGTACTCTCTCCGCCATCTGTTCCAGATGTTATTCATAAGTCTTTGTCTGTAACGCCACCTTCTGTTCATCTCCTCCTTGTTCGCTGTTAGATGGTTAGTCTCAGTTGCACATGTCTTAGGAGGCAAGCAGGTAAGTCTCTGACCCACCAAGAAATGAGCAGGTGTAAGTGGCTCTGGCTCATCCACATCATTGTGCACATAAGTGAGCGGCCTCGAGTTTATTATGGCTTCAGCTTCAGTCAGAATGGTGCACATTTCTTCAAAGTTGAGTTTAGCTCTGCCTAGCACCTTTCTGAGAATAACCTTGACTGACCTAACCAGCCGCTCCCAGAATCCGCCCCACCAGGCTGCTCTTTCAGCAATGAACCGCCAGGTGATGCCTTTCTCTGAGAAGAACTCCCGTAGCCGTGGATCTTTAATGCCTTTCCAAAGCTCCTTCAAATCTTGATCAGCTCTCTTGAACGTCTTGGCGTTATCTGAATAAAACACCTTGCATAATCCTCTTCTTGAGATTAATCTTTTCAATGCTAACAGGAAATTCTCTGTGGACATATCTGACACCAACTCTAAGTGCACTGCTCTGGTTACAGCGCAAGTAAACAGTGCTATATACGCCTTTGTCATAGCGTTCTGTGTCTTGACATAGAGTGGCCCTGCGAAGTCCACACCAGTGATCTCAAATGGCGGTGACTCTGTTATCCTATCTCTTGGCAATGGCGCGGTAGTCTGCTGTCCAGCCTTTGCCTTGAATTTCTTGCAGAGTACACATCTGGACACAACCTTCTTCACTACCTGTCGCGCCCTCAAAATCCAATACTTCTCTCTTGTCAGCACTAAAGTGTCTCGTACACCCGCATGCATTATCTTCTCATGTTCATACTGCACCAACATTTCTGTGTATCTGTGATTGTTGGGCAAAATCCATGGGTGCTTTTCTCTGTAAGAGAGATCAGAATGCTGGAGCCTTCCTCCCACACTGACCAGCTCATCCTCGTCCAGAAATGGTTTTAGCTCTCGGATTCTGGAGTTAGTGTTGGCCAATTTCCCTGCTTTCAGCAGATCAATTTCAGAGCTGAAACTGTGGTTCTGAATCACCTTTATCCAGTTTTTATTTGCTTCATTTAGCTCTTCTGCCGTCAGTTCACCACTGAGTTTTATGCTTGAGCAGGTGTTGTTGATGAACCTCTTTATCCAGGCTGTTACCCGGAGTACAGTTTTTAGTTTGCTGTACTTCTCCAGACATAAAACAGGGCTTAAGAAGTCTTGGTCTTGCTTAACAAGCTGTACAGCAATCTGGTATTTGGATCTGAGTTCCGACTGTACCTCATCTTCTTGAACATCTTCCTGAGTGCTCTCTATCTGATCAGTTGACATCAGAACATAAGGACCATTCCACCACAATGTGTTCTGCTTCAGGTCCTGCACAGTTAGACCTCTAGTGGGAAGATCAGCTGGATTCATTTTCCCTTTACAGTGAGACCATGACTGTGGATCAGTTAAAGACTGGATTTCTGTGACTCTATTTGCTACAAACTGTTTCCACTTATGAGCAGAACCACAGATCCAATGCAGCACTATCATTGAGTCTGTCCATAGTCTGAGTTGCGTCTTGTCTAGTTGCATTGCTTTCATGAGGGTGTTCCCCAGCCTGGCTGCTATTACAGCACCCATTAGCTCTAGGCGCGGCAGTGTCATCCTTTTGAGTGGAGCCACTCTGGACTTGGATGCAACCAGGCTTGCGGTCACTTCTCCTTCTTTTGTTTCTCCTTGAAGATAAGCGACTGCACTGTACGCCCTTTCACTCGAGTCACAGAACACATGTAGCCTTAACTCTCGACTGTCCTGCCGTGGTATGTATGTTTGGTACCATCGTGGGATTGAGAGCTGATGCAGTTGAGGGAGCTCGGAACACCATTGTTGCCACTTCTTCGTCAGGTCAGGTGGCAATTTCTCATCCCACTTGAGCCCTCTCTCCCACATCTCTTGGAACAAGCACTTAATCCTGATGGTGAAAGGACTCAGGAATCCTAGAGGGTCAAAAATGCGAGCAGAAGACTGCAGAACACTTCGTTTTGTGTTTTCTCTTTTTTTCAGAATATCAAGCAGCCCCCTGAGGTCGAACACAAAATCATCAGTGGCTGGTCTCCACACCATACCTAGCACCTTCAGCACAGACACGCGTGACTCTGACTGCGCAGCACAATCCATCAAGCTTTCCTGCCATTTTTCTTTGAGCTCAGGAGAGTTTGTCATCCATTTACATAGCTCCATGCCTGCAGCAGACATAATGTTCCTGGCTGTTGTTGTCACTGTATGTGCTTCTGTCACCTCACGTGCACTTGAAATGAAATCATCGACATAGAGTGAGGAGCTGAGGGCTTCTACCACTTGTGGGTGTTCGAGCTTGTACTGTCTTAAATGCTTCCTTATGATGGCTGCAAGTAAGAATGGGCTTGACGAAGCTCCAAACACCACTCTCGTCATTCTGAGCAAGCGCAGCGTTACATCCTTCTCCTCTGTTGGTGGTCCAGTGAACCACAAAAATCTTACAGCGTCCCGATCTCTTTCTGAGAGTGATATCTGCAGAAATGCTTTCTTGATATCTGCCATATATGCAATTTCATGCAGTCTGAATTTGATCAAAATACTCATCAGATCTGGATTCAGATTGGGACCTGTTAAGAGACAGTCATTTAGTGAGGGACTTCTAATTTCGTGGGATGATGCATCAAACACAACCCTTAATTTCGTTGTTGCTTTATCCTCTCTCAATACAGCGTGATGAGGTAAGTAATATATCTGACTGCCTGGTGGTGATGCATGCTCCTTTGGCACATCCTCAGCCATTCCTTGTTTTAAGTAGTCCTCCACAACTTCATTGTATCTGCTGTAAAGTGTGACATCCTTGCTTAGTTTTCTTTTCAAACTCTCCAGTCTTTTTTTTGCGATGCGGTAATTGTCTTGAAGTGGAGGATGATGTTGTCGCCATGGCAACTCCACTTGGTAACGCCCATCCTTGAAGATGGAGGTTTCCTCAAATCGGTGCAATGCTTCTACATCCTCTGGGCTCTCAGGATTCTCATTTGTGATGCCCAGGGACTCAAGCTCCCAAAATGCATGCAGCTGTTTATCAATCTGTGCTTCCTCGCTAAGCTGAATATGCATGCAGGTTGTCTCTGTCATGCTGGACACTGCTACTGGACCTTGCACTGCCCAACCAAAAATGCTCTCCAATGCCACTAGGCTCCTTGTCAGTCTCTCTACTCTGCCTGATACTATCTGCCAGTAATAATCAGAGCCGATTAGCACAGCGAGCTCAGGTTTATCATCTCCAGCACCGTCTGCTAGTTGAAGACCTCGGTTTTTCATTTCCATCTGTATATGTTCACCTGGCACCTTCATCAGCGCTGTGCACACTTTGGGGGTGACAACTGCCTCGATTTCAATTCCCTGCCGATTATCCCATACATTCTCTAAACTGAGCTTCACTATGTTGCGACTCACCGTTGTTGGAGCAGAGGAGCCAAATGTGTGAAGAGTAAGTGTCCCTTGTTTGGTTACAGGAAGCTGCAGCGCCTTCACCACATTCTCATGCACAAAACTCCCCTGACTGCCTCCATCTAGCAAGCAGCGGACCATCTTCCTGCTGGTGGGTCCTACGACCCATGCCTTGGCAGTTTGTAGCAGCACAGTGTTCTCAATATCAGGTTTGCATTTCTCTGCTTGGGGAATTACTGAGGAAATAACAGTATCAATGTTGGCAGCTGCAGCGGGTGGAGATGCTTCATTTTTCTCACAAATGGCTACATGATGTCTGCCTCCACATGTGGCACATGACCTGCACCTTGACCTGCAAAACCTGGCGATGTGTTTGGTCCCCAGACACAAAAAACTAGGGGTGGGCAAAAAAATCGATTCTTAGATGAATCGCGATTCGGACGTGGGCCGATTCTGAATCGATTCACAAATGTCAAGAATCGATTCTTAAATGTTAGTTTACAAAATAACGTCACGTTATCAGAACCAAAAGGCGGAACTCAACTGGGGGAGCGGTGATGCACACAGACAACTTAAGAGAGCGCGCCCTGCAAGAGTGCATAGCGGAGCTTACAAGAGCAGGAGAGAAAGAACGCTTTAAATGCTTGTAGGACTATACTGCATATATCTCTACATTGAATTTGGGGCTATCACCATTACTCTTTTCTTTTTGAGGAGTTTTAAAAAAAATCCTTGAGTACATGTCGAGTAATCCTTAAAATAGCGGAGATGCGGTTTAGTGAAACAAACTAGAAAATTACAACTGTATCAGAAGCATACAAATCAGCGCTATGCTGCCTCACGCTGCCTCTCTCTCCCTCTCGTTTGCTCGCTCACACACACCGTGCGTGTGAATCAGCAACTGCGTGAGGAAATAATGCGCATCCATGTGAATTTTGGAAGTTAAAGACGACTGAGCTGCAGTGGCCTGGCAAAACACATTCGAGAAGAAAGGCGCAGCAACTCAAAAAGACCTGCATGTTTCACAATTACTCCAAAAGACCATAATGACAATTTTGCGCGTGGAGCAGCAGTTGTGCGATCTACCGGCATTGCCTTTGCGATCGACGTATTGGACACCCCTGCCCTAAACCATCCGCTGACTGTTTAGATATAACATGAATATACTTCTGTAAAAATATGCACATAGTTTGTTATTCAGTCGCTGGGTGCGCTGCATTATATAAATACAGTAATACTGCCAATCACTGTGTATAATGATGATGATTAGACGCTTAACGTTCGTGGAAGTTAATGCCGGTTAACATATATAATTAATATGTCACGTTAAATTAATATTTTTACTGGTTTTAATGTCTTACAACAGAAACAGGACATGTATGTATATAAGAATGACATTATTTATCCCTAGTTGCATTAAAGTACAGTATATGACAGTTCAGAGACTAGCAAAAGCGCAAACATTAACCTGGCTTTGAAAGCAAATGCGACGTTATGACGTCACAGATATGCAAATTAGCACGTCAAGAATCGATTCTGAATCGAATCGGGAACCTAAGAATCGATTCTGAATCGATTCATGAGGGTCCAAGCGATTCCCACCCCTACAAAAAACACCTGCCAAGCTTCTTCAGTTTTTCCTTGCGTGCTGATACCGGGTGGTCTGGACATTTTTCAGATTTGTGTTCAGTGCTATCACAGAACAGACAGTTTTGCATTTTCTGGTCAGCAATGTGTAGTGCAGCTGCAGATGGCATGCTTGTTTTCTTTAATTTCACATCATTGGCTGAATATGATTTGCTGCATGTTTTGTTAGCAGACTGGTTTTCTCTCTGGTTGTATGATTTCATCATTTGTAAAGTTCTCTCTCGGCTCTGAACCTCCTTCTGCAGGAACTTCAACACATTAGGCACACTCCATTCATCATCATCCCCTCTGTGACGGCTGAATTCAAGAGCCATGTCGTCCGGCATCATCTGGAGTAATATTGGGCACAACATCCCACCATAGGTGTCTGATACCACTCCCAATGACTCCAGGCTTCTGATTTGAATTTCACAGTCATCATATAACTGCCTTAATGCACTGACATCAGAGGATTTCTTTACAGGAGTGAGATTCAGAAGCTTTGACATGTGAGCATTTACAATGAGATCTTTCCTTCCAAATCTGCTTTGGAGAATATCAACTGCAGCATCATAGTTACTGTCTGTTAATGTGAGTCCTGCTACTGCCTTTGCAGCTGTTCCAGTAAGATAAGTTTTCAGGTAAGTAAACTTTTCCTTCTTGCAAAGTGCACTGTTGCTATGAATAGCAGTCTCAAACTGGCTCCAAAATTCCTGCCATACACTAACATCTCCGCTAAACTTCTCAATTTGTAGCTTGGGCAGTCTTACTGTCGGTTTATTTGCGCTAACGTTACCATCACTTGACTGAATAGGCCGTGGGTTACTCACAGTTTCATTTTCTCGGATCACTCGGTGCGCCCGCGCCTTCATCTCGATGACGCGGTCTCTGTATTCCTCTGCGAGTGCAATCTCCATCTCCACGTCCTCCAGCGAAGTGTGTTCCTCCACTATGCTGTCCAGTTCGCGCAAAGTTTCCTCCTTTGCTGACAACACGGCCAACATGTCCCGCACACGATCGATATCCTTGTCTTCCTTTAATAATTCAACGTCGATCTGGTTCAGCAGTTTCGTTGTGGAACTCCGTATCGTCCAACGCTTTCTTTTGGACCGTTCATATTGTTCCACACCGGTCGGTCGCTCTTCGTCACTCATAGTCTTCTGCTTCCCGGGTTTCGGCACCAAAAATGATGTACATTTATCGTCTTAGAAGACTAAGAATAACGAAGGGAGACGTTGCTTCGTTTCAGACGTTTAATGAAAACAAAATGAAAGCGAAAGTAAAATACAGCGTGAGCTTGTTCAGCAAATCTTTTACAAGATGGCCGTTCTAGAATCCACCAGAATCATTCACAAACCTTCCTGTGAATCACGTGACCTTACCATTACTCAAGGCATCCTGGGTAATGAAGTCCATTCACAAATCAAATGACACAATGTTTTAACCATATATGAACACGTAACATGAACTGTTAGTCTAAATGTTGTTAATCAAAATGTTAAATTACTAAAATTTAACTTATCAATCTTAACCTTTGTAACTATTATTTTAAATAGTTTTCTAACAACCTTTCCTCAACAGTGTGTGACAAACCTTTGACACTTTCATTCATAAATTAACATCTGAATCACTCACCATTCCCATGCTCCACTTGCTACTTTGGCGGGTTTAACCTCATATCCAGTCGGCTATTTGGTATTTGGTGCATTTGACTTCATGTGGCACTGCGCGATCCGATCATCATATGAAATCAAATTATCACGGCGCAAAAGTGCAAAGCACACGGGTGTATTCATGTTGTTCAAGCCAAAAGAATGACATCAGAGTACCGCGAGAGCGATTCGAGAAATCACACAGAGAAGTCTACTTTCTAATCGCTCTCGCGGTACTTTGACATCACCAAGCGGTCTGCGTAGCGCCAAATGAAATCCAATCTGCTCGCAGTCTGCAGCTCACACGACACTAATCAAACAGTCCCTGTGGAGAAATAAACGAGTGAAGCAGAGCTACGAAACATAACAAAATCCGGAGAGTTCACAACGCACATGATTATATCAACATTTAAATCATCAGTCCAGTTTATTACTTCATCTGGAGGTGAGGATTCACTAAATTATGGCCATGTTGATGTCCTGATGGTTTTTGATATAATCCACTAGCTAGCCTAACTTTCCTGTAGTTTCTCTTTCAGCATGTTTGCTAACAGAATCACAGTTTAAACTTCTGAAAGTGTTCATTTTTATATCTACGTTCAAGGTTTTAATGTATTACGTTCATATCAGACGCAAAAATTAATTAATGATCATCTTCTCCACTTTGGTTTTTGGTGTCTAATATTACATGATGGTCTTGTCATAATTATTAATTTACATCCTAAAATCTTTTGTTTTTTATTGTTAAACACTGCACCACTTAGGCTATATGCACAAAATACACTTGTTGATTATGTTTATAACATTATATGGTGTGTAATAAGGTGAATGTTTATCAAGACATATCATTCTTTTCTTAAGCTAAGTCTTACACAATGATTTTAAATGTTGTTATGGGGTATTTTTTAATGTGCATGATTAATTTGGATTTGTGACATCCCTAAAAATACATGATTTAATTTTAGACTGGGCTTATGTTCTGCTATAGAGACATAGGGGCGGTTTCCTAGACAGGTCTTGTCCTAGTCCCAGACTAAAATGCATGTTAGACGCACACCAGGAATGTTTTTTTTTGTAAGGTTTGTTTGTAAAAACTACTTGAATGCCCTAATATAACCTAGCAATAGGCCTAGTGCTGGATTAATCTAAACCCTGTCGGGAAACTTCCCTAAAATATAGTTCTATGATATATTTTTTATTTTAGGTTGTTTACTGTATGTGTGCACTCTCAGAAGATAATTTACACAAGCTGTCACTGGGGTGGTACCCTTTCAAGTAGTACACCTTTGTACCTAAAGAGTGCATATAATGGGTACAAATGTACCTATATCTGTACCTAAATGGTCAATATTAGGAACCGTCCCAGTGACAGCTTTTGTTCTGATAGTGTAGGGCCCAAAATGTATTCAAGCCCAGGGGCCTCCACCCTGTTAAGTCCTGCCCTGATAAGCATAACTTCAGTTTTTACCGCCATTTAAGCAAAGAAAGTTATTATTCATCTATATTTTAATCTCAGAATGGATGTAAATTTGGGTGTCGTCCGCATAAAAAATTATAATTAAGGCCAAGCGAAGTCGAAGAATCTAAGAGTTAAAGTGATATTTCCCAGAGACGGAGCAGGCACGACACAGAGATGTGTCTGTAGCTAAGATCACATACAAAGGCTTGTTTCCCGCACGATCGACAAGTTCGCAGATTGGTCATTCACCTACAGCAGGGGTGTTCACTCCTGTTCCTGGAGGGCCGGTGTCTCTGCAGAGTTTTATTCCAATCCTAATCAAACACACCTGATCCAGCTAATCAAGGTCTTACTAGGCAGACTAGCGCTGCGTCCGAAAACTCAAGGCAGTGACTCGTTGCCTTGCTGCCTCATGAGGAAATGACTTCGGAGGCATGAAGGCAGCTCAGAGAAAGACTTTCGGACACACTTCAAAGGGAGCGTGTCTGAAATATAAACAGAGAGCGCCTTTGTGATAACTAATCACATATTTGAAAACTACAATACTAATTTCTCGCTAGAAATGCAATTAAAAGGTGTAGAAAGTGAACATCTACCTTTAATTACACTAAATTGGTGCTCCAGTCGCGTCCTTGGCCACCATTTTATTTTTTCGAACTCGACCGGGCTCAACCAATCACATTCTTATTGTACGCCCACCCATAGGTATCTTAGGAGACAGGAAGTAAACCAAACATTGAATTCGGACATGCCTTTATGCCTTCCTGCCTTGGAAAGCTGCCTCAGAAGGCAGCAATAGAGTTTTCGGACGCTGCCTAGATACTTTGAGGCAGGTGTGTTGAGGGAAGTTTTAGCTAAACTCTGCAGGACCGACTTTGGACACCACTGACCTACAGGCTTGGGAGGGTTAGTTTAAAAATGTATTCCGTTACAAGTTACAATTAACATGAAAAGTATTTAGTAACATAATCCAAGTACCACAATATGAAAGTAATGTAACTTATTACTTTTGGATTTCTTCAAGATCAGATATTATTTATAAAAACAACAACTTTTAATAATTAAGAATTTCACAGAATTGAAAGAAAGCATTTTTTTCCCACAGGTAGCATTGTTTCTAGCAGCAGTGATTCAATCTGTGACCATTTCTCAATAACGTACTACAGTATAAGACACAGTAGTGCAACTTTCTCCAGAGTTTACACATCAAGAGTTCTGATCTGTCATAGCAGCACTACACATCTGTGCAACTGTGATTGTACTGTAGCCTATGTCAGCATTGCATTCTCATCCCATCTCACAAACAGTTTAATACTTACTCGCACAAAGTGCCTCATTTTCTTTCCAATCGCATGAACGTTGCGAAACAGCAGTCGCATCCTCTCAATGAATCACTCAATTCGCATCAGTGATGTGCGGGTTGATAAGAAATGAGCGGGTGCCTGTGGTCAGCCGTTGTTACGAGTCATCCAAAAATATTTTTAATGATATTCGGGCCGCAAGTGCAAGTATCGTTTATTCATTCGCTGAATAATAAGCTATATATTACACCTTTAATTAAGGAGATTCTCAGAGGTTCTGATGGTTTGTGCAGAAGTTCAAGCCAATGTTTCATGTTTATTGTCTGTTTTATGTGTAGTTAGTATCGTGTGTTTTTCGTAGTGTAAGTTAGTTAATAAGTTAATAAGACAATTGTTTCTGTGTTCAATGCTCAGCAAAATAAAGTCACTTAATCTGCTTTGATCTTGTTACATGCTTAATAGTAGACTACTGTATAGCAGTAAGAAAGTTATTTTATAAAGGCCACAAAATGTTATGTTCATAGAAATTAATGTACATATATGAGTCTATTCGCGCTGGATGAATGCATTCATTAATTGTTATCATAAATTCTGCTAAATCAGGTAAAACCTTATTTTCCAATTTGAGCTAAAATCTGGGATTCCCGTGGTATATTTTGGTAGGATCAATAGTGTTTTAAATAACATTTCATTTACCCCCGCTGAATCGCTACACAGGGATCTGAAGAACATGAAAGTGGTTTTTGGGAAGTAAAGAGCTTGATTTACAAAGATTATATTTATTTTACTATGAAATGTTTCAGAGGTTTCTGTTTGTGTTTGTGTAGAGTTTCCAGTCTCTCTCTGTTCCTCCTGGATCTACAGACTCACTCAGCATCACTGTCAGTTCTCTCATCTCTTTTGATGATGTACAAAAAATGAAAGAGAAAGTGGAGCATCTGTGCAGAGAGAAAATAGAAAAGATATTTAATAGGGGTAAACCTTTTATTTATCTCAGAAAGTCATCAAACATCATGTAATAGTATCTAAAGTGTACTCTCTGAATATTTTTTTCTGATATAGTTACTCCTGAACCTAACACCAGGGAACAGTTTCTACAATGTAAGTCTCAACAACGACACATAGCCTACACATTAAAATTTCATTTCCAAAAATGCTAGTGAATATATTTGACCCTGAATGTGAAAACCAGGCTAAAGTCCATACATATAATTCTTAGAAAACGAGCATTAAAGTTTAATTTCATCTAATTATTACATTTACTTTTTTCTATTAATCATTGGTTTCATATGATTTCAATCTTTGACATGATCTTACTAAATCAATATTAAAGATTCCAATGTTATATTTTCCACAGAATTGTCTTTATATCATGCAGGTTGATTTCATGTAGAAAACAGTAAATCACACAAAAATACTTTAGCTGGGTTTTCAGACAGGATCACATATAAACAGTAATCAGGAGTGATGTGCATTTTAGTCATTTAACCCCTCCGCATAATGATACATGTATGCAGTAATATTAACATTGAACTGATTGGTGGCTGAGACACACTGGCAATGGCACACTGCAAAAACAACACAACCAAATACAGAAATGCTATTTGAATGTTTTTTACATAAACATCACGTGACTAAGAACACTATTCGAGAAGGTATTTTTAAGAATATGAATGTTAGCCACTTATTCAACATTCATCTCTCTTTGTGGTATGATTTGAATCTGGCAGTATACGTGACAAAATAAAATCCCACATATGTAACCAGGCACAGAAATAACAACATGCCAATAATCTTCCAGCCGGGTTCAATCCTTCCCCTTGAAATGTGTGTTATCATCTGTGCAATATGTATAATTTTGTTCGTGTTAATGGTATTTGTAGCTTGTTTTAGTATTTGGTTGTGTTGTATAAGCAGCACATTTCTGCACTGAAAAATACAATGCAGCATGAAGTTAAAACAACTAGGTTATGGAAGTCAATTCAACCTACTATATTATGTTTTGGCTTGTGAAAAGTGGACATAATTTATAAAATCAGTTAAAATTGTTTAACTTATTTTTTTTAAGTTAAAATAACCCAAAGATAATGTATATGTTAATTTGACAATAATGCTGCATATTTGGATTGTCTGTTTTTCTATTTGTCTGTATATGACTGTACGTAAACAATTAAGAAGTTTAATTTTAATGAATTAAATTTTAATTGACATAGAGATTATATAATTTGTCTTCATCAGATTATTTCCAATTTACTCTGGATCCAAACACAGAACATAAAAATCTTTGTCTATCCAATGGGAACAGAGTGATTACTAAAACTGAAAGCGTTCAACTGTATCCTGATCATCCAGACAGATTTGATCACTATCCTCAGGTGTTGTGTAGTGAAAGTTTGAGTGGACGCTGTTATTGGGAGGTTGAGAGGAGCGGTGCAGTGGATATATCAGTGTCATATAAGAGCATCAGCAGGAAGGGAGACAGCAATGATTGTAGATTTGGATGTAATGATCAGTCCTGGAGTTTGTACTGCTCTGAGTTAAGTTACTCATTTTGGCACAATAGCAATCAAACTGAACTCCCAGTAGTGTTCAGATCTTCTAGAATAGGAGTTTATGTGGATCACAGTGCAGGATCTCTGTCCTTCTACAGCGTCTCTGACACAATGACCCTCATCCACAAAGTCAACACCACATTCACTCAACCTCTCTATCCTGGGTTTGAAATAAATGAAGGATCAATGGTAAAACTGTGTGATGTAGCATAATGTATTATACAAAGATTCTACAAACTACCAGTAAGTTGTAAATTGTTTCAGCCCCATGATAAATTATTTTATTAGAGTTGTGTTATAATAATCATATCTTATAAATTGACTGCATCACTTTACCATCTTTACATAGCTGTTGTGTAGTGTACAAATCTTTGCGTTAAGACAAAATTGAATTCTTCCTTTTAGATAAATATTTTATTGATTGTGGTGTACGAGTAAAATGCATGTTTCATTGAAACACAGATCACTAATATTAACAAAATAAAATCATGATGTCACTTATTGTGTTATGTTTTCTTTTATGAAGTGTGATACAGAAGTAAATTTTCATGGTGGGGCATCTCCTGAAGATTGTAAAAAGTATAAGATAAAAGAGTCTCTCTGTTCTCTCTGTGTATGTTTGTGTGGGTGTAAAAAACAAGAGAAGAGAGAAGATAAACCACCAAACATACTAAACAATAAACAAATAAATCTTATATTTACATTTACACACTTTAAATAGAATGTTAAAGACATGCTTGAGATACAAATCAACATCTCATTAAATCTCAAACAGGGGCTGTGTCTGAAATAGCCTTCATACACTTATTCACTATTCCCTACATTAATATAGTTAACTCGAAGGAGTGAATAAAAACGAGTGAGTGAACATTGTACATCAGTTGTACTCTCATTACGGGGTTGAATGAGTGCACTCAAAAATGTAATTTCGGACACAAAAAAAATAAAGTGCACAATGTAAGGGTAGGGAGTTATTTTGGCCACAGCCAGGGTTTGCATTAAGCTGCACTGGCATGACAAACATTTTGGCTCTGCATATTAATAAAACAGTGTAACATAGGAATAGTGCAAAGTAATGAACAAATAAACAAAAACACAAATATAAGTGTAATCGACAATAGAACAAATAAACATATGACCTTAAAGCGCCAGACAGATCCAATATCGAAATTACCTGTATTACAGTGTTTCATGTAGCTGTCCATCAGTTTAAACAATGTGCAAAGTAGGTAGACCAAAAAAAAAGTGCGTGATTAATAAAGCTTTTGGCTATTAAAGTAGGGAATCGACTCTGAATTGCTAAAGTGACTCAAAATATTTTTGAATCTTCCACCTGTTGTCTGTTTACGTATGAAGGCAATACTTTGTAAAATCTCTGACTAGAATCTTGCCCGCAAGAAACAAAAACCCTGACCTACTTGCGTACATGAGGGTGAAAATGTGTTTGTCGTGTTTTTATTACTTGGATTAATGATGGATGATGTGTACTGATGTCAGTTTTCAAACTCTTAGGGCACTATCTTGCACCCAGCGCAATTGACTTTGTCAGTGACGTATCATTTGTATTTTGCACCGGCGCACAGCAGGTTTTTCCCTCCATAGATGCACATCGGCAAACTAGGGAATGAACTTGCACCCCCTGGGCGGTTCAGCAAAAAAAAGGAGGCGTGTTCCGGCGCAAACCATCCCTGATGCTATTTTCCAGTTTCAAAAAACAATTGCGCCACTGACCAAAAAAAACTTGTCAGTGGCGCGTTGCGCGTGGTTCATTATGCTATTTTAAGGGCGCATGCTTGACCATAATGTACTGTATAGCGTGCACAACGCGCACACACTTTGCTTTTCTAATCTACACAGATGCAACAGTTATTTTTGCAAATCATAAATTGTTACAATAAAAAATATTAACACATGAGATAAGGGAAATCATTGTGGTGAGCATTGTGGTGATAGTTTTTATTTATTGTGTGGCTGCGTTAAAAAAATCTCATGCAAATAACGATTAAAATATTTTCATAAATTTGTTGTGTGGCTGTATTACGTTTATTTTATGTAAATAATAATTAAAATGTTTTCATAAGAAACCTTAATGTATGTGAACTGGATTTGTAAGAGTACTTTGGGGTTGGACTGCTTGCGTTTCTTGGGTCCGATTTCAAAGCCCCCAAACCCTTTCAGCGGTGAGGGTGGACGCAGCGATGTCCTCTGCTGGCGTCAGGTCATGTGTGGAGGCAGATCCACCTCCTGTTACACGGCGTGCCCGATTTATGCTGGCAAACTTGGTATTCCCCAATCTCCTGACATCATTTTAGCGCTTGGCGCAACGTCCTGGGGATGCCAGCTGATGAGACAATTGTGGCTATTTCCTCCCAAGCCTGTTTTACCTACGCTGATTTGGGCGGGTTTCTCCCATCCCCACACAAAACAACTTCTCTGTCTTTGACTGCTCTTACAAGAACGTTGCTCTCCTCAGCTGTGAACCGCTCCTGGCGTGCGCCTGGTAAATCCGTCATAATAATAGCAACCCGCCATGGAACTTGCGCACTTGTGTTTAAAGGGAATGTTGGATGACGTTCTGATTGATTCATTTGAGGTTACGCCCAAACCACACCTATGAATAATGAACCTACTTCAGACCAACCCCTTATTGATTTGCGCCTGGTGCAAGAGTTATTTCTCCCACCGGGAAAATAGCAACAGCGTCCAAGATCCGCCCACAAAGTCACTTGCGTTTTGCGCTTCACACGTGCGTTTCAGATTGTTAAAATAGGGCCCCTAATGTCTTGTCAGTAAGTTATGTTAGCACTAGGTCAATTCATGTTGCACTATTGACTGTGCGGAGACTGTCAGTTGACTAATCAAAGCAGAGTAGGCTACCGAAAGGTGGGGTTTAGGCAGACTGAATCTTTGAACCGCTTCGCACAAATCGTTTGGGGATCTCTGAGAAATGGGGTAATATTAAATTTATATTTTGAGAAAATTACAGTGTTTTTTTGACCTTGCATTTATTTAAACTTTTTGTTGGGGACTCCTTAACAATATTAGGAGGCTTAGAAATTGGACCTGACTGGCACTTTAAAGAAAGATATCAAAGATGCAAATGATAAAAACTGTAAAAATATTACTATAAAATAAATAATACTTTTCCGCGTATACTTTTTTTCTGTCCATCTTAAATTTAATAAAAAACAAAACCTATCCAACTTAATGTGAGTCTGGGTTTGAGATATTACTACAAATTACCACCTCATCGGCCATGGGACTGTGTGATTGACCTCCTGCCGGGTGAACCAGTGCCTAAAGGAAAGATCTACTCACTGACAATTCCGGAACAGGAGGCCATGGAGAAATACATCCAAGAAGCGCTGAAGCAAAGACACATATGCCCATCCACTTCCCCTGCTGCATCTCCCTTCTTCTTCGTTGCAAAGAACGATGGTGGTCTACATATAGAGCGCTGAATCAGATCACAAAAAAGTTTTGCTACCCGTTCCTCAAATTCCATAGGTGCTTAAATAGCTACGAGGCACAAAGATCTTTACGAAGCTCGGTTTACGCAGTGCATACAACCTGATACGGATCCGCAAAGGAGATGAGTGGAAAACAGCTTCTGTGACCCCTACTGGCCACACTGGGAATATTTGGTCATGCCATATGGATTGGTCAGCCTCCCCTCAGTCTTCCAGGATTTCATGCATGTCATCTTCAGAGACCTGCTAAATCAACATCTTGATCTATATTGATGTGGCGCTACCAAAATATAAATAGTTGTTATACCAGGGAAATGACCCAACCCAGGCACACAGGTAAATTTACAAATTGAAGGCAAAGGAAAATGGGGACATGCGTATCAATACAAAATACACTTTATTATAAAAATGTATAAAATGTCCTTATTCTTTCCGACAAGCACTCCAAAAAAATCAAACTCCAGGGCCATGATTAATGGAAACATCTGCAGCCACTGAGGTTGCCTAAATGCCCATCAGTTCACACCACATCAAACTTCACACACACACACCCCAGGAAAGTATAGCAATATACAGCACACCGTGAAATACACCACCAACTGGAAACAGCATGCCTCCCTGTTCCACAGCAGTCCTTTCAGGCCATTGCAAAAAAGAAAAACAAAATTATTCTAATATTCACAATTAAACACTTTAAAGGACAAGTTCGGTATTTTACACTTAAAGCCCTGTTTTCAGATTGTTTATGATGAAATAGAACGGTTTTGACTGAAATTTCGACATATGCGGCTGCCCCGAGAATTTCCGGGTGTTTGTCGTTTCACCTCCCACCTCTATAATGGGTGTATAGGTGCACTGGAACAATCCTTCCTAAAATGCATTAAACTTTCGTTTACAAAGACGTGAAACTCACCGAGTGGTCAGGGGTGTTCACTGATATGCTCACACAAAAACCGCTGCAAAAGATGCTTTCCAACAGCTGTTTTAGCATTCTTGTAAACTTGTGGACCTATTTTTCCAAACGCCTCACACCCGTACATTCTTCCGTTGAGAGCTTAAATAATAGACACTCCAGCCCAGTTGGTGGCGATAATCCACCTTTGCCAATTGCAAGAATAGAAACAAAGTTCCCGGCGCGGAGTAATACCGTACCTCACAGCACAACTAATACAAGTCAATGGAGTTGGACAAAAACTACGATAAAACCTGTTGGAATGCGTCTTTTGCAGCGATTTTTGTGGGATCAGCAGTTGACATTTTAACCCCAGACAACACAACTCAACAATGAACCAATGCCTGCGTAACACTGAAACACCATCAAGACAACAACTCACAATACACAAATTATAACAAAGAAAAGAATTACAAAATAAATCAAACAATAACACAAATCAATTATATGAATAATGCAAAAAACTATAATATAAATGGAAAACAAAACAAACACAAACATTACACAAGAAGGAGGCACACGCCAATAAGAAAAGCCCAGCCGGTGTAATTGCCACAACACTCGGAGGTAGACAATCTTTAAATGGCGTGGATACCCATAGACCGCACACACTCACAAAGCATTTATATCCATGAGCAAAACAGCAGCAATATCACCAAAGCTTTCATTAAGAATAAGGGCTTAATGCAATAATGTTCTCCATTTACCCTTAATCAAAGAAAACTGACATTAATTTAAAACCAATAGAAGAAACACAAAAAAACTCCAATCATATACCCAGCAGTGCGCCAACCATTCGGATACAAGACTCATACTACATTGATGATATTCTGATCTATTCTAGTAACCCTGCTCAACATACTCGACATGTCAAAGAAGTTCTGAAGTGGCCACGTCAGTACACTCTCTTCCTGAAAGCTGAAAAATGTGAGTTCCATCAAACCAATTCCTGGCATATAATGTCTCTGAGAAGGGTGTAAGCATGGACGAGGGGAAGGTTGATGCTATAACAAACTGGCCGACAAATTTAGCCGCACATGTTCCCCTGGATGGAGGAACCAACAGAAGTCTCTTCAGTTCAGCACTGATTTCAGGAGAATGAGAGGGTCTGGGACTCCACTCACCACCACCTGCAAAGGGCTGTCAGGTGCCAGCAATGCCATGCAGATGTTCGTCGTGCTCCGACACCACCCATCAAGGTTGGGAACAAGGTATGGCTTTCGACAAAGAACATCCCCCTGTCTCCGCTGTCTTCTGTGCATTACACCTGGATCTGTTTTTGACAGAAAAGTAAACTTTTGATGAGTGAGTAAATCAATTAATTGGATGATGATCTTTACCATTATGTACCAACCACCACAGAATTGCACTTATAACTTTACTTTTCTCTCTCATTTACATAACAAGCAAAAAAAGTAAATATAGAAAACATTAAAACATAACATTGTCATAACGTTTGAAAATGGTAGAATGTAAAAATTCTCTAACACGCAGTCACAGACACTGGAAACATTCTTAGAACATTTAAAAAACTGGACACTTTTCATGTTGGCAGAAAGTTTTTGGGAACATTGGAAACTTTCACAGTGGCGGAGCTAGACTTTAAAAACAGGGGTGGCAAAGGGGTGGCGAGGTATTATTTTGGGGGGTCAATATACAAAGTGTTCAAGTACACTGTATATAGATTAAATTAAAGTTGTTTATTTTCCAAAATGTACACAATTATATATGTATTAAGTATACAGCAAAAATAGAACAACTGGGATCTGTTTGGACCTGATCTGCACCTGACTTTTGCTTCTTTAGAAAGAAGTTGGTAATTGTCCCTATAGTTACACACCTCATGAAGAAACCAAAATTTTGAACAATTTGCTTGTTATTGTTTACCATAAGTACACCGTTACTAATAATACAAATATTAAAATAATACACTACGACAAAATCTGAGTATATTGAGGTCTAGCCTATTTGACAACACAAGGAAAATTGCTTACAGACATCTAGACATGTTATGTTAAGGGAGGAGGGAACTAGTTTCCGTTAACTTTAATGTACTTATGTAAATAGACTTCTGTCCCTCACATTAAGCTATGGAATGGCTTCAGATGACTTTGTGAAATTATAATCCAACCCTCTCAGACCCAAGTCACCCAAACTGACGTTTAAAAAGCGTGAGGCGCCGAAAAGCGCGCTGTTTACAACCCTGTTCTATATCCACGGTCGTTTTATTAAGTTCAATATGCTGCATTACACGTGACATGATTAAGCCTACCCGATTGTTGCTGAACATTTGCTAACGACAAGTTTTTTATTGTTTTAAGCATCTTCACGCAGGTGTGACAGTATTAGTCAGTTTCACAAGACTAGTAATGCTCATTGAAGTAGGCTATTAATGCTAAGCACTACAGTGCAATGTCTTCCTTACTTCCCGTTAAAACAGTACTTCGTTTAATTTAATACCAATAAAAGCCGTACATACCAGCAAAACGCTCTTCATCGATCATGTGCGTGTTGGCGCGTTATGTTTTGGAGTACGAAGGAGCTGCGTGTCAGCTTAACCAATAGGCTTGTTCGACGTCATGCGGCGCCGCGAGAATAGACAGCTGCATTACGTCAAAGTACCGCGAGAGTGATTCGCGAAATCATACGGAGGAGTTTGCTTTTAAATCGCTCTCGCGGAACTTTGACATCATCCGGCAGTCGGTTCTTGCGGCGCCGCATGAAGTCGAACAAGCGTAATGAAAAGATAGCAGCAACACCACGCTTGTGCGTGCTGCGTAGGATGCATTCACGTCCGCTGGGAGATTTGAGAAATGTTCGTAAAAATCAAACAAAGTAATGTTTTCAGCGGGGTGGCAACAGGGGTGGCAATTGCCACCCCAAATAGCCCTCTGGCTCCGCCACTGAACTTTCAGGGAATGTTCTTAGAACTTTTCTCTGTTAGCTGGGATAGCGTTCCAAGACTGCTGATAAAAGATCAGAACAGCACTGTAAATGCTACTGTTTTCAATTGCTCCACTACAGAAAATATTAATGGGATAATCGATGCAATAAAGGATTTTATAAAACGGTTAGTTTTAGTTTTTGATTCTGATTGGTCAATAGCTGTGTTTTATTTATTTTTGGTGATGCATTCATTTTGTAAAGCATTACTGTAATTCCACTACTTTAAGCGGTAACAAGCATTTAACTTAAGTATTTTTGAAATCAATTAACGCATTAACAATTACTGAAATTTTGTGAAAACTTAACATTTGCTGACAAGAAATTTCTGATCTAACATCGCAGGACCATGGTGGGCGGCACAATGAATCATTAAACTTCACCATGGCCGACAGTGCGTATAGAATGAATATAAAAAATCAAAACAGGACAACATACCTTTGTTCAAAAATTATGTGTGAGTCACAAGTCCATCCGGTCTCATGTTTGTAAATTATCTTTGCCAAGCAATCCCAGTATGACATTAACTTGCATTTGTATTCCACAAAAGTAATAAATCTGAGAAATGTTAATATATTCTCAGATGATTACATCGGCTTTCATGGAAGAGAACGATCCGCGATTGTTGTTTCCAGTAAAATATTCACACTGCGCTGTACAACCGTGTTAAAACTCCATAGTATGTGTGTGTGCGCCTTTAGTTTCAGTTTTGGTTTCACTCACTCCGTGTCCGACAAAACAATCCACTCGCTTTGTGTCCGTCCGACAAAACAATCCACATACTCCTATTTAATCAGAAAACACTTTCTTTGATCTAGTTAATCATTTAAATTTTTAATCAAACATAAAAAATACAAACAATATATGATCTTGAATATCACGGATGAGATAAAGAAAACGGTGCGACTCCACTGTATTCCAAAGAGCGCACTACCGCAAGCTTTACAGTCCCCAAATTCTTAGAGACAGTACACAGACTCAGACTGTCATGCAAATGGTTCTGCACTTCTGCAGTTACACCTATCTCATTATTTCAGTCAGGCAAGACTAAAGTATCTACTTGAATGAGGAAGGACAGATATCAATACCATAATGTTTGCTTCTCCAGGTCAAATTGCAGTAAAATAAAGTTTAACGTTACTTGTAAAAACGTAGTCTGATTGACTCGTGTGCTATTGTTCAAGTCTTCTAAAACCATAAGTTACTTATAATGATCATCCTAACACATAATATTGGCATTTTGAATGTGTCTGTAATAATGTTATGCTCTTTTACACACGCACACAAACTGAATAAACACACACATATGGTAGGCTACACAGCACACAATATTTACCTGAGCCCTGCTAGACTGCTGCAGATCTGGATGAGTTCAGACCAAGATGTAACTTAACAGTGAGCTTATGGGGATGATCCCTGTGTTAAAGGCAGAACTGTAGTTAATGAAATGCATCTTAGCATAAGGTTAAAATATATGTACATATACAGTAAATTCCCCCCAATGTTCAAAATAAAGGATGGTTTGGAGGTCATAGTGCTTTAGCCAAGATTTGTCGGTCAGCATTCTTATCACAAAAACCCCTCAAATGAAGAGCAGATAAAGATAATAATATTATAAGGAGAAATTCACAACCAGGTTATAATGCCAATAAATCATTCCTGCTGATTTTCCTCTGTGCCTAGTTTTTTTTTAAACTAAACCACAAATACAAACACACATAAAAATGTAATTGTATTTGTCTTTACTATCAATTTATTTGTAATTTTAAGTAGCTTTGTTTAAAATGAAAACTCTCAAATTCTTTTGTTTGTTCTCTTTAAGCCACGCCTACCTTCAGTTCACTGAAAACAAAACTAATCTTTACTTCCTGCTTAGTCAGGGTGTGAGAGTTTACTAGTATTGGTCAATTTCTTTCTGTTCGATCATTTCTATTCTATAGGAAACTGCTGCTTGTGTTTGTATGCAGTGAAATGGCAGAATCCAGTATTTCAGTGGTTCAGGATCAGTTCATCTGCTCAATCTGTCTGGATTTACTGAAGGATCCTGTGGCCATTAACTGTGGACACAGTTACTGTATGAGCTGTATTACAGAATACTGGGATCAGAAGAGAGACTACAGCTGCCCTCAGTGCAGACAGACCTTCACTAAGACCTGTTTTAGGTAAAAACACCATGCTGGCTGAAGTGGTGGAGATATTGAAGAAGACTAAACTACAAGCTGCTCATCTTGATCACTGTTATGCTGAACCTGGAGATGTGGAGTGTGACGTCTGTACTGAGAGAAAACACAAAGCTGTCAAGTCCTGTCTGGTGTGTCTGAACTCTTACTGTCAAAATCATCTTGAACAACATGAGAAATTCTTCAGAGGCAAGAAGCACAACCTGATAGACGCCACTGGACGACTACAGGAAATGATCTGCCCTCAACATGAGAAACTGCTTGAGATTTACTGTCGTACTGATCAGCTCTGTATATGTTATCTGTGTATGGTGGATGAACACAATGAACATAAGACTGTATCAGCTGCAGCAGAGTGGACTGAGAAACAGGTGAGAGCTGAAAGTATTGACAGGTTTATGTAAGCAATTCTTCTCTATAATAAACGTTAATGACGGAACTAGCTGATCACTATAAACCCTCTACGTAATCACTGATAAATGTGTTGTAGTTTGCAGCTTGTGTTCACCATTTTGAAGTTTGCATTTACAATTTTGTAAAAGAAGTGCATGAGTTTTGCAATTAGTGTCTAGCTACAGAATCTAAACTTGTTTAAAGTTTTGCCAAAAGATTGAATGATGTGTTTTGGCAACTGGTAATTTGGTAAGAAATTGGGTTTAGGGCTTTAGCAATTCACAAAAACTATAATCTTTTTCCACATTCAACAGAAACAACTGAAGGAGACGCAGAGAAAATACCAGCAGAGAATCCAGGAGAGCCAGAAGAAGCTTCAGGAGCTGAGAGATGCTGTGGAGACTCATAAGGTGAGTTTTGATCAGAAGAACAACTGCTGTCTGCTGTTTCAGATCTGTTTCAGACTCAGTTAGGACTCTCATCCAATCAGTCAGTGAGGAGTTCAGTGCTGGATGACTTTCACTGAAGTTCACTGTGGGTAACAGACTGTGTGATGTACCAGTAAGAGCTGAGTGAATGCTGCTGATTCTAATGCTCCTCTCTCTGTGTGTCCTAACAGCGCTCTGCACAGACAGCAGTGGACGACACTGAGAGGATCTTCACTGAACTGATCCAATCCATTGAGAGAAGACGATCTGAGGTGACACAGCTGATCAGAGATCAGGAAAAGACTGCAGTGAGTGAAGCTGAAGGACTCTTGAAGCAACTGGAGCAGGAGATTGATGATCTGAGGAGGAGAGACGCTGAGCTGGAGCAGCTTTCACACACAGATGATCACATCCATTTCCTCCAGGTAATAGAGATCTGAAAAACAAGATAATAAGAGCATGTTTTACAAAGATAATTTTTTCTTTTAAACAATTTTGTTTGTTGAGTTTGTGTTTTTTGTGTTTGAGTAGAGTTTCCAGTCTCCCTCTGTTCCTTCTGGATCTACAGACTCACTCAGCATCACTGTCAGTTCTCTCATCTCTATTGATGATTCACAAAAAATGAAAGAGAAACTGCAGCATTTTTGCAGGGAGAAAATAGAAAAGATATTTAGTAGAGGTAATGCATCCATTTATCTCAGAAAATCGTCACATATCGTGTAAAAATATTATATTTTGTAGAAATGCAAAGAAAATAACTCTCTGATTTTTTTCTGATATAGTTACTTCTGAACCCAACACCAGGGACCAGTTCCTACAATGTAAGTCTCAACAATGAAACCATAGATATATACACTAGATGTCGCCTTGGGGCTCTGAGCATGCGTCAAAACTGCCGCCATCTTAGAACAGGGGTCTTGTCCTAGAAAGTATCTAGGTAAAGCTGCTATCTCCGCCTGTACTTCAAATTCATGAACGATGCCGGACTTTTGTGCTGCGTATGGATGAAAGGGCTACTAGCACTATGCATTACAGTTAGAAAAAGTAAATTTTCATAAAATCAAAACTTTTATTTTTTCCTGTACTAAATGCTAAATACATGTCTGACTGTTGAAACGAACCCAAAGAAAACCAAGAAAATCGCGTTCATGACGATTTTATTTCTGTTACACCATTGCCTACAATGACGCTGATGCAGGATTCCCCTGTTTCAAGATGGCGGCTCTGTTTGACGCATTCATCCAATGAACGTCTCGGTTACTATTGTAACCTCGGTTCCCTGAGAGACGGGAACGAGACATTGCGTCCGCTGACGCTATGGGAAACTCCTCCCTCTTCCGGTTTCTCTGAAGCTTTTATTGAACAACGCCAGTGTACTGGCCAATGCCGCCCATGACAGCCTTATAGGGGCGGGACTTCCGCTACTATATAGCCTGTTTAGACGGCAAAATACTCAGATTCTTTCGATTGAACGAACAGTAGAGCTGATCTGAGCAGCTTACGCAATGTCTCGTTCCCGTCTCTCAGGGAACCGAGGTTACGATAGTAACCGAGACGTTCCCTTTCCAGAGCGGTCACTTGACATTGCGTCCACTGACGCTATGGGGGATGTATTCAAACACGCAATGAGAACAGTGAAGAGCAGCTCCAGTGAAGCTTACTCAAGTCTGTGCGCCGCAATGCTTAGCTGAGTCGGTGCACAATCCCCGCCCAGTCTGTGTAAGCCAACACACAGTAGATTGGATGCCTGAGTCTCTAGGGACTCAATAAAAAGCTTATTCAGAACAGAATGCATACAGTCACAGGCTGCATGTAGGTCTTATTGCGACTGCCGAATTAGAATAACACCTCTATGCCAGTGTGGCAGTAATGTGCTGCCCTCATTAGCACCTAATGATCCAGTGAACCCAGCTGGATCCTAGCAGTTGACTGCTTAGGTGGAGAAGGGAAATTTCTTAGAATGAGCTGGGCAGGTCACAGCAATCGTTAACGAATGCCACACTCGATCTCTGAAGCATAAAGAGTTGCACTAACAGTAATGTCAGAGCGGAGTGCTTAGATAAATGTATAACACCCTTACCGGGCACAGCTCACATCAGCTAGATGGGAAGGTAGAATGCAACCGTCAATGCTCTAACTGCGCTGAGGGTGGTTTTGGCACATAGTCCCTTAAGGGCATAAACAGCCCATGACGGCACTAAAATAGGCAAATGATTGGCCACTTCTCTAACTTAAGAGAATTAACTGTGCCTGGCCACTGCGCGCCCAAGGCACCAGCATGAAATGCAGCGATGGCTGCATGAAAACCCTAGGGGTAGACAGCCCACTTCTCCTTCATCTGCTCACTGCTGCAAAGATAGAACTTTCGACACGTGACAGTGCACCGGGTCATAGTCATTGCTTCACACCGTTACAGACGCTGCGTCAAGAGGGCGTCTTGTAGAAAGGGCTCGCTGTCCTACTGATTTTGCGTGTATAAGCAGCAAAACCAAATTGGGGCAACACGTAACCGCTGGCACTTGACCGAGCACAACGTGTTTCATACAAAGCGCAACTGGGATAAGGACAAAGCTTACACTTTCCACTATTATGTAATGATTCATTACGTCCAAACCAATCTCAAACAGTCTAAGTCCTTAACAGCCCTTAAGTCTGTGTCGCATTTGCGGCAGCCAGGACATGAGCTGCTTAATGAAGAGCAGGCGCGAATTGCTGTCTGGTACAGTAGGTGGTGCGCTGTGAACTTTTAAGCCGGTCAACAACAGAGGCATTTTGCATCAGCACAGCAGTGTCTCGGGTGGAATATCTCAGAGCAGACTCATATCCAGAGTGCTCCTGAGCGGGACGGGCTCGCATGAAGCCCGTGTCCGTATCCCCAACCAAGCACATAAGCGTAAAGCTGGCATGCACACCGTGCTTATATGCTCACACGCACGCATGCAGAAACCACT
Organism: Misgurnus mizolepis; assembly: GCA_025389145.1. Taxonomy (NCBI): domain Eukaryota; kingdom Metazoa; phylum Chordata; class Actinopteri; order Cypriniformes; family Cobitidae; genus Misgurnus; species Misgurnus mizolepis. The sequence continues at coordinate 58,891,183 of JAIFKI010000002.1, forward strand.
TTAATCAAAGGAGTGTGTCTGTGGCTGGTTGGTACAATCCCAAACGGGCAATAAGATAGCAGGATGCGTATTTCGCTCAGCTAAGAGGGAACAGCGTTACACCCTGTGAATGTGTGCCGGTCTACATAAAACCCGCTATAAGCACCACCGGCGCGGCTAGTAGTCTCCTATCGCAACAGAGGTCGTAGTCTAGGGTGAGAGGATAGTGGCTGCACAAGCTGTTCTACCTCTCTCGTCAGGTAAAAACTATATTACCCGTTCGTAAACTCCAGACTCAGTACCGGCGATTGAGCGACAGGTCTACACAGCTGGGGTGGTCTGTGTCGAATCAAATTGGCAGCCGCTCTGGTTAATAGTATATACAAATAAAGCGGGTGTTCATAATTCTCTCCCTTCTGTATCACAGCGGCGTTAGCCAAGGGAGGAATTGAGTGCTGCGCAGGGTAAGGTAATGGGCTAAATATTGCCGAGTGATCGGGATGTTGTAGCTCCGTATTGACATGTTTGCAATGGCTCCGATCACACATGTAGGTGCCTATTACAGTATATGTTATCAGCTGTGGAACAAGCCTGCTGCTAAACATAGGTGTGTGCGCCACCGATCATATGGAGATGTTACAACCCATGACAAACCATAATAGCGCCGAGCGAGCCATATGTGCCTGAAAGGCTGCTGTAGGGCCACAGGGGCTGTGTGTTCAGACACGCACTGATGGCCGACCAGTCAAACCTGTCACAGCTCACTGCTTGGATGGCTGGATGCAGGATACAAGTGCAGATTCGACTCCACGCATCTGGGACATTTCTGTAATGGATTCCAGCGCACAGGATTCCAGTTACATATTGTGTGGCATAAAGCAATGGTGTATTACACAGAGCCATGGAAGAACAGAGCTTGGTTCTGCAATAACACTGAGCGAGGAGATACACTCCTTATACGCTGGAACAGATAGTAACCGCTCGTCTATGCGTGTCGGGTGCCAGTTACATACTGTGTGCTTTGAAGCAAGGTTGCCATTTAAAAGAGTTGTTAACGGCTGTACAGTGATGTTGCAAACTCCTGAACTGTACCACACAGTGCGCAACACAGATGTGTGTGAATCATCTAGCGAAGTGATCAGCTGAAGGGCACCGGCTCACTAGCCGCACATAGAGCCATATAAAAACCAAGTCTGGGTCTGCAGTGGCTCGCTGTTTTGTGCAGGGTCGGATGCAGAACCCGAGAGAAAGAGAGACACTTCCTTAAGAATGAACAACTTAGTAACAGCTCGCCACACGCACGCAGGGAGTCAGATACCTGTGTTTGTAGTGAGATATTGCCCGAACACTGCACGGATGTGTAGGGCACGATAGTAATCCTCTGTTGGTACAGCGACATAACTCCTAAAAGTTTACATCCACATCGGCTCACCACCTTCAGCCAGGGAGCTAAGAGCGGAATGAGTGAGGAGAGAGATAGCCTCTCTATTAAATGCCAATATACATAAATAGCCAGGCGTGTAGAATGCTATTAGTAATGTAAAAAAAATATATATATATACGTATATACACGTGTATATATATATAGTGCCAGGCAGTAGAATGAGCCTCCATTTAATGCAGATATACATTAATAGCTAGGCGTGCAGGCTGCTATTAGCAATGTAAAATATATATATATATATATATATATATATATATATATATATATATATATATACGTATATATACACATGTATATATATAGTGCAATGCATAAGTATAGAGCAACGTTAACTTGCCACCAATTGGCCACACTCAACACACTCGGTCTGTCCCCATTGCTCTGCAGCTCGTGTGTAACGGATGCATTTAGTGATCGGGGTAGAGCGTTGTGCATTGCGTTTCGATACGGATCTCTACGCGGTGCGAAGGATCACACCCGACATTATCCTCCCCCCTTTTTTTTTGCAGCGTGTGTTTAACGTGCACATTCAGAGTATGGCTGAGCGCTGCGTGCTGAGTATCCTCCGTAAGAGCTGTATATTGCTATATATATGGTCTCTATTGGCACATAGTTGAAAGAGAACAAGTGCAGAGGGAATGTCAATATACAGGGCACAGAAGTATATTGTGCTGATTGGCAGCTCGCCATTAGACACAGCATCTGAAAGCATTAAGCATAGCCAACACAAATATTCCCGTCGTCACCCGAAACAGATGGGGGGCGTGAATGTGTGTGTGGTGTGTGATGCGGTACCATCAGAGGTGTAAAGTACTTGAGTAATTTTACTTGATTACTGTACTTAAGTATTATTTTTGGGGATTTTTACTTTGCTTGAGTACAATTTAAAATCAGTACTTTTACTTTTACTTAATTAAATTTTTTAAGGAAAAAAAGTACTTTTTACTTCTTACAATTTTATTTACAGTCAAAAAGTACTTATTTTTTAGAGATCACCTCATTCTATTTTCCCTTGCTCTTACCAAAACAATTGAATTGGGCTGATAGCCAGTTTAACTTAAATGTATTTCATTCTGGATTCTTTGGACCACACTAAGGAATTGGCCAACAGTTCATCTGATGATAAAGATTTTTTCGCTTTTTTGAAACCGTCAACACATGAAGTGTCTTCCTGTGTGACACATTCCCTGCTATTTGCAGCCTTTCTATCAAGACTAAGGCCTTGTTCACACTGTCAGTCCAAATCTGATTTTGGTGCATATCCAATTTATTTATATATTGTGTATCACAACTGTTCAGATCTGATCTGTGCGTCCTGTAGCGTTCTGCCGTTTTCCAGATTATCTGCACTGTTTCTATGGCAATGACGTCGCGCTGGCACGGCAATCTGCCTCGACATCTGACGTGTTTACGTGACGCAACAGCATGACGTAACCAAAAGGCTACACAAATGCGATCAGGGAGGTCAGACTGAAATGGATTTCCGGAAATGCGATTTGAAAAACAATTTCAAACTACCACTGGATGTAGCCTGAAACGGATTAGAAAAAAAAGGATTTCATGTGGTTTTTGGCCGTTCAGTAAGGAATAATTGACGACGGGCTGTTGAATTATAAGGAAATAATGCACACCCTAGGTGGTAATGCGTTACACTGCGGGTGTGCATTATTTTCGAATAAATCAAAGGACCGGAGCCATTTATTCCGCTTATACCACGGTTACCACAAATATTGCTCTGATGCCTATTTTTAAGACATGTTAAAGGTTAGGTGTGCGGTTATTAAAAAATAATCAACACCCATGGAACATTTCTCAGCCAATCAGAATCAAGTATTCAACAAACCCGTGGTATAAATAAATACAATTAAATACAAACAGTTGTAAAGCAGGATAAAACCTTGTATGTGTTTCATTCACATGTTTTTAGAGATTAAAAGCTTAATCAAGAATCTCTTCCTGATACTTTTACTTTTTTAATACTCAAGTACAATTTTAATGTGGTACTTTTTTACTTTTACTCAAGTATGATTCTCGCCAGATACTTTTACTTTTAATCGAGTAAAATTTACACTCAGTACTTGTACTTTCACTTGAGTAACATTTTTGAGTACTTTTTACACCTCTGGGTACCATCACTGATCATGCGAAGAGCAATAAATGTAGCCTGGATAACAGGCACAAGTATAACTCTCTGTATACGTAACGTTTCTTCTTGTATAATTTTTGCGGCAGCTTAGACACATTAATGGTGTATTGCTGCCCCCCTCAGTACGTCCGAAGAATAGCAGGTCCATGTGTACGTATGACGCTATGCAAAATAGCTCGCGTAGTGACGTGCCCGAAATGCGCGCGTAGCCGCGCCCACGGCGGGGGATGTCACGCGGTACAGCCTGAGGCGAGCGTATGTTATGTTAGGCCAGCCGCTGTGCTAGTGGCCGAAAGTGAAAAATCAGCTAGAGCGCACTGTATCACACAAGCAGCCAAGGAAATAACCTAAAGTTACATCCATACAAGTGTGACAGACGACCATGTCGCAGGTGAAGGTCTTATGAAAGGAGCCGTCTGCACACTGTGCTCGCACGCGACCGGTCCCGAAGGGGGTCTGTTCATGCTAGCACTGGCCGAAGTGCATTAAATTACAAAGCAGACACCAGGGTGGGGGTCTAATCATGTAAGGGGAGTGGCCAAAGCGCCCTATAAGTACAGGACAAACATATATGAGAGGGTATTGCAACGGTAAATGTATTGTGCACACTGTGGCATTTTCCGCACTGCGTAGGTGGGTAAAGGAAGCCTTGTGGCTTCCCCGCGTCCGTAACCTCGGAATACCCCGGGGGTATGAGGCTAATAGGGCGAGCGTAATGTTACCGTGGAAGGCACGCGATGTTCTCCTCAGTTTAGCAACATTGCCACCAACAACGCTCTGGCGGCGGTGGTTTGCTGCCGAGAACGCAGTTATTCGATATATCTCGGAGTCCATAAAATACACGGTCCTTCACTCGAGGAGCGAACTCAAAATACTTGTAAAATTCTGCCGGAACGCGTCAAGTGCGACGATCTATGGCGAGACGCTTCAGTCACGGTGAAGAGAAAGAATCTGAGTATTTTGCCGCCTAAACAGGCTATATAGTAGCGGAAGTCCCGCCCCTATAAGGCTGTCATGGGCGACATTGGCCAGTACACTGGCGTTGTTCAATAAAAGCTTCAGAGAAACCGGAAGAGGGAGGAGTTTCCCATAGCGTCAGTGGACGCAATGTCGAGTGACCGCTCTCGAAAGGGAACTGCCGTAGCCAAGGCGACATAGTGTACATATCAATGCAATGAAACATACACTTTAAAATTACATTTCAACGTTTCATTGAAAAAATGTCTGTTATCAACTGTGCTACTTGCAGTGCGTATAGGTTTGTTTGTGTTATTGGTATTTGTAGCTTGTTTCAGTATTTGATTGTGTTATATTAGCAGCACATTTCATACACTGTAAAAAAATGCAGCATGAAGGTAAAACAACTTGGTTTAGCAAGTCAATTTAACCTACTATTTTATGTTTTGGCTTGTAAAAAGTTGACTTATCAAATCAAGTTAAAATTGTTTAACTTTATTTTTTTTAAGTTTTATGTTAAGGAACATAAAACATATGTTGATTTGACAAAAAATATTATAAAAAGTTTTATTTTAATGAATAAAATTTTAATTGACATAGATATTATGTAATTTGTCTCCATCAGATTATCTTCAGTTTACTCTGGATTCAAACACAGCACATAAATATCTTCATCTATTCAAAGTGAACAGAGTGATTACTAACACTGAGAAAGTTCAGCTGTATCCTGATCATCCAGACAGATTTGATGGTTGTAAGCAGGTGTTGTGTAGTGAGAGTGTGAGTGGACGCTGTTACTGGGAGGTTGAGTGGAGTGGTGATGTGGATATATCAGTGTCATATAAGAGCATCAGCAGGAAGGGAGGGGGTCATGAGTGTTGGTTTGGATGTAATGATCAGTCCTGGAGTTTGATCTGCTCTGAGTCAAGTTGTTCATTCTGGCACAATAACATTGAGACTATACTCCCCGTAGTGTCCAGATCTTCTAGAATAGGAGTTTATGTGGATCACAGTGCAGGATCTCTGTCCTTCTACAGCGTCTCTGACACAATGACCCTCATCCACAGAGTCCAGACCACATTCACTAAACCTCTCTATCCTGGGTTTGAAATTATTAAAGGATCAACTATAAAACTGTGTGATGTAGCATAATGTATTATACAGAGATAATACAAAACTATGTTATAAATTATTATATCAGAGTGGTGTTATAATCAGGGTTCCTAAACTATTTTCATTTCAAAATTCCATACTTTTCCAGACTTAAATATCCAGACTTCCCTAGAGATTTTACGACCATATTTAATCTGTTATGATAAATTGTTTTAAAATTCAACTGCTAACAAGTATGTTACACTCTAAACATTTAGTATTGGTGTTTTTGCCTTTTATTACGATAGGAAAGTAGCTAGACAAAAAGTGAGGTGGGGAGAGAGGGGGCGGGATGGGGAAAATTCCATGAGCCAGGACTGGAACTCGGGTCTCCTGAAGCACAATAGCGCTACATATCAATGCACTTGCTTTACCCATAATGATATCGGCGCCAATAAGTATGTTACACTCAAAACCTCTATGTAGGAAGGCTATCATGTTAAATTTGTAAATAGAGAAACAGATGGGATAATCATGTACAATTAACCAGAAAATTTGAAAGTAGAGCCAAAGTCAAATGACAACACTTAATTGTCTGTTAGGTACAGCTAACTTGAAAAGACTGTTTAAACAATAGGCTAATTATAAATAAAATATTTAGAAATTCTATATTAAAATGTTACCTTAACGAACAAAATGCTAATTCAGTAAAAATCAAATTCATTTATTTACCATCATGTCATTTTAAACCAGGGGTGGGGAACCCTGGTCCTGGAGGGCCACAGTCCTGCAAATTTTAGTTAAAACCCTAAATAAGCACACCTGAAAAATCTAATCAAAATCTTCAGGATTACTTGGAAATTAAATGCAGGTGTGTTTGAACTAAACTCCACTAAGACCCCACTCCTGTTCTTAAACTAATAAGATCAAGTGTAAAAACAATCTTGTGGCAGTGCTCGCAGACTGATCCAATTGCCATGAAAAAAAATTATTGTATATATAATATATATTTATTATATACATTTACAAATTCTTAATTTTATATTTAGAAAACAAAAAGGGACAATAGTCTGGAAACGTAAATATTTTCCTTACGCTGATATATTTTTTCCATACCTGGAAATTTCTCAAATCAAATTCCATACTTTTCCAAACCCTCTAGGAACCCTGTATAATAATCCTCTCTCATGAATTGACTGCATCACTTTAACATCTTTACATCAATAGCTGCTGTGTAGTGTACAAATCTTTTTGTAAAGAAAAAACTGAATAAATGAAACACAAATCACTAATATTTACAGAATAATATTCATGTCACTTCATTGTGTGTTGTTTTCTTTTGTCAAGTGTAAATAAAATGTTTATGGTGTGCATTTACTGAAGATGGTCCCAAGTAAGATAAAAGAGACTTTCTGTTCTCATGTGTATGTTTTTTTGGGTGTAGAAAACAAGGGCAAAGATAAAGCACCAAACAAAAATTTTTTTTATTTACACAAACACATTGAATAAAATGCTAAAGACATGCTTGAGATATAAATCAACATCTCATTAAAACTCTTACAGGGGCTGTGTCTGAACTAGCTCCATACACTCATTCACTATTCCTTACATTAGTCCACTAATAAAGTTCACTCGCACTAGTGAAAGAAAACGAGTGAGTAAATTCAGACACTTGACCTCACCAGATGCACTACAGCACAGGCGCCATCTTCCACCCGGTTGCGAGAATTAATTTGACGCCAACCGGTTGTACCCTCATTTTTGCGGTGCATTGTGGGGTTAAATGAGTGCACTCAATAAAATAAAAAATTAAACTTATCTGTTCTTCATGTGTAGTTGGGGTGTGTGAAATATAACTCATCTCTAGAAACTCCTGTTTAAGTTGTTAAGTTGCTTTATGTGTCTGTGTGCAGTAAAGTTTCGGTGGCTCTGTTTATCTGTTTAATCTGTCTGAATAAAGGAACGCGTGACCATTAAATTTGAACACTTTTACTGTATGAGCTGTATTACAAAATAATGGGTTCGGGATGCAAAATAATGTAAAGGCAAAACAACTCCATACAATAACATTTTGATAAAGTAAACAGCATTGTATCCAGATGTGTCATTTTTACTTAATCTTGGACACTTTTTACTAAACCTGCCAACATATATTCTGTGATTGTTTATAATTTAGCTTGCAAATTAACACACAAAAACATGTTTTGTTTCCTGTAAGGCTAGTTCACACGACTATATCAACTAGTTAACTGCTACTCATTATTAATATAATAAACTTATAAGACTGTAAAATATATGGACGTTGTGTCACCCATAGGTTTGTGAAGATCTTTTTCGAAGCCAGTAGTTGGCAGCGCAACACCGCGCATCAATCGCAGATAACCAAAAATGGGTAAGGAGGCGGGACGTGGGTGAAGCTGGTTACTGAAACCACACCAGCCTAGCTTGATGCAGTTTTTAACATGGGGGTCTATGGAAATTGATTCCCTTTTGGAGCCAGCCTCTAGCGGCCTGTCGATTAATTGCAGTTTAAGTCGCCTCCATATTGGCTTCATCAGGGAGATCGGAAGTTTTCCCCACGCAAATTATACATAACCCTCTCTGCTTGATGCTGGTGAAGTATTTTGCTGTCAATTAGCTTATCGTCTATTTTGTTGCCGCATTGGCTCGCAATTGTTTCACTTATTCATGTCAGTACAATCTGCAGATTAGTGACATCTATAGGACTTGGATTGTATTGCATCAAATTAGTCATTGTAGATATTTCATACATTTCTACACTGCTTCACCGGCCCAACCCTGCAAAGATCTGAAGACTAGATTCATGATCTGTCTTTGGTATATCATAATAATGCAGTAAAAACGCACCAGTTTTATGTGTCAGCTGCATAAGAGGATTTTCCTAACTTTATCTACATGTATCATTGATTTTTTTAATTAACATTCACCCAAAACTAACACAAATCAGTTTTACCACTGAATCCATTATACAATTACTTTATGTAGTGTTTCGGTTCTAATTCCAGAAGGATTTAATGGTGGTCAGTCTATATGGTTCCCATCCGCCAGGTAACATCATACCAATAAAATCCAACATATTATTACCAGCAGGGAGACCCATATAGACTATTAACTTTATAACCATTAACATTTCTGTCATTACGTTCAGCGGGGACCTTGCGTTAAAATGTTTTAATTCACCTTAAACCTAATAAAAAAAATCACAATAGTATTAGCATAAAAATGTCCAATGCCCTATCCAAAACTATTACTAGTACTATTTAATACTTTTTGTGAGTGTTATTCTAAAAATTTTAGATTATTATGTACATCAGGGGTCTCCAACGTGGCAAAAAAAAAAACAGTTTTGAGTAGACTATATCAAAAAATAGCCCTCCAGATTGTTTTATCCATTGTGGTAGCCCTTGCTCACAAAAATGTTGGAGACCCCTAATGTACATATTATAAAGTTTTAAAACAATACATACATTTTCTTAGAAACCTCTTCAAAAAGTCCTGTGTTATACGTTAAGGCAATATGAAGAGTCCTGTGTTGGCTGTATGGCTTCTGGTAAGACACCCTGCGAGGTGGCCACCATCTTGATGCTGTTTCTATTGGTCAGTTTCCTCTCATACTCCAGCAGCTGCCTCCAGAACCCTGCATTTGGTCGGATGAAGGGCCGAGCTGCCAGAACCCACTGATGAGCCTGAAGAAGTGAGATGCCCTCATACCTCATGAGATACGCCATGATCAGTGAAGGAGATCTGCTTCTTCCTGCCGAGCAGTACACCAGCGAGCTTCCACTGCGATTCTGGTAAATCCGCTCAGCCACACTGTCAAAGTGTTGGCCTAGAGGGGCGTGGGGTCGGTCCTCTACGGGTACACAGATGCAGTCCACACCCTGGTACTCCGGGCAGGGATACTCAGCACAGGCGTTCACGAGCAAAGTGACACCTCGGCTGGCGAGTGCAGACTGATTTAGGGCCTCCACTCCACTCAGATACAGAGTGGGAGTCACCTGGGAAATCATTCTGGTGACTGCAGGTGACAAAATACAACACACAGTTTAAACTAGACTATTTACAGTAATACTTCTGAACAGCACTTTTCTATTTAAAAAAAAAAACTTTAATTAAGGGCATGTGAGAAAAATCCATAAGTACTAAATTATTATCAGTATGTTATCTGGGATTCGAACCCATGTCCCTTGCTATGCTAATAAAAAACGCCACCCATGGAGCTATTAAAAATAACAAAAGTTCAACGACTTCTAAAACATGCATACAATGTTTAAAAATGTATCTGAATGAAATAAAGAGAAGGTTTTCTCACCTGTTTTAAAAAATTCTGTGCTGTAGGTTTTAACTTTGTTAAAGGTTTTTTCCCGAAAATGTCATATGTAGGAAAGCGTTGTCTGCATAGGGAAAGTTATTGTATTAATCTACATGACAGCATAATCACTTAAACGTTAGTTTACTTTACAGCAATGGGACACACAGTCGCTTTCTCTGGATCCTTATGCTATAATCCGAGTATTTTTGAGAAATTAATACAGGACGCAATGTTTTGTGAAACTGAAACATTTGCAAAACGCTTGTTTCGAATATTCTTCTTTTGTTTTAAATGGCGGTTGGCAAACCCACGTAAAGGTGCATTTCCGCCACCTACTGGACTGGAGTGTGGAGCATATTTTGAGTGGTGACATTAAATTTAGATAATAAATTAAGAAATAACGAAAAAAGTTTGTTTCGAATCAGTGTTTAGGAGAGTGTTTTTTAAACTTTCCAAGTCACTTGATTTTACTTTTTACATCATAACTGTTTCCGAAATCTGATGGTTTACCATTAGGGGAAGTTCCCAAGGTAAACCCATGGACCAGTGTCTGTGTGAATACGGTTAGGTAAAATATTCACCCTTCTTACTGCTACACTAAATTGCACAAAAACACTTTTACTTAATGGCTTAAGGTTAAGTTTAATAATTCATTTTTCCTAAAACATATTTAAGAAAAATCTTGCAATTATTGTGTATAAAGTGTACAATGTTTGGAGTGAGATCTTGTTGCTTTTACAACATTTTCACCAGCAGGTGGCGCCATATATTTAATTGATTCGAAGCTTCGTAAAGCTTGATTTCTCCCATCACTAAATAGCCGTTTGTAAAAATACAACGGAGAATAAACTTTTGTAAACTTTCATTTATGTAGATAGGAAAACATTGAAACCTACAGGTTGTCACTGTACAACTGTAGAAGGTAGATAAATAAACATAGAAATGTAGAAATAAATATACAAAAATCCATACATTTGGTCATGAAAGTTAAATTATTGGCTGAATTATTTCATCTCATTCATCAGTTTATTGGTGCTATTTTTGTATTTCTACATTTATTTATTTGTTTCCTAAGTGTATTTATTTACTAATTTGCCTTTGTTATTCTATTTTATATTGATTCATTCATTTATACATGTATTTGATATTTGTTTTCCAACATTTAAAGAGTTTGGTTCCAAAACGAGTTAAGTTTTATTATGTTTTATTATGCTACTTAGCTGTATTTTATTTATTTTTGTTATGAATTCTTAGATCTAAACAAACCAACTGCAGTCTGATTAATATTAAATGGAATGCAAAATAAAAAAACGAGAAAAAAAACGGAGTTATCTCGTTTTGGAACCAAACTCCTTATTTATTAGTTTGCTTGATTCATTTACATGTTTAGTGCTTCATTTGGCCGCTCGGGGGCGCTGCAGTGCAGCTGCTCCATCATTACAGAACAGAAGAGCGTAAATGTAAAAATGTAAAACTATTTTCTTATCACTTATACTTATTTATTTATATTCAACGTTTTTTTAGTCCTCCACAACTGCATGTTACTGCAGCCAAATACCTATTTTCATTTAACATTAATTCTAATGGGCTATGGTACACCAAAATGCACAACTACATTAAAACACCAAATATTTTAATAGTTTTTCTTCACTCAAAAATGACAGGCCGCATTTACATGAACAAATCATGAATAAGTCATGTTTGAAAGTTTGTGAAATATAGTGCATGTAAGAAATACATACAGATATTACATTTAATCTTAACTTGTTCCTTAAAGCATAATTTCCCAATGACACCTTATTTTTGGAATAGACTAGTACCTTTGTTGAAAGTTTCCCCCAGTCAGTCATGGAGTTACTATTACACAGTGATACAAAATGAGCTGTTTATTTTCACTGTATGTGTGGCATCAATTTATTATCCTTCATGCACACAAAAAAAGAGAATTTAGGAGTATTACCATAATAATGATTTTAATGGCCCTATGAAAGGTATAAAACACACAAGCAAAGGATGCCATGTCCTGTAATTCTTTCACGTGTAACAATAGTTGATCGTAAAGTGATAGGACTGTTATGATTAAAAATATGATTTCTGACATGGTTATAAAAGAAATGTTTAAGATGCCTAAAATGTATTGATTACTGTCATGTATCATGCTTTGGAAGTTCTTTGTGAATAAAATCAACAACACCAAGACTGACAATAAAGTTTTAACATCACAACACAATATCTACAGAGACTTCCATGCTTTCACTTTGACTACAAAACTATAGTAAATTAAAACAAAAATAATAAAAAAATAAAAAAATGAAATATAGTATATGAAATACAGAAAAGGTACAAACATTGCATGTTTTACAGGTGCTTTACAGAAAAGAAACACAGTTCCTTGGAATTTTTAAAGAATTTAATAAGAACATAACTACAACATCCAGCTGCACTTGATAGCCTATATATATTTCATTTCTATCTTCATCCACAGCTTCAAAAACGTCAGCTCTCTAGTTTACTGTTAGTTATCAAACTGTAGATTTAGTTCCAAAACAAAGGCCTTAAAACAGAGAGAGAGAGAGAGAGAGAGAGAGAGAGAGAGAGAGAGAGAGAGAGAGAGAGAGAGAGAGAGAGAGAGAGAGAGAGAGAGAGAGAGAGAGAGAGAGAGAGAGAGAGAGAGAGAGAGAGAGAGAGAGAGATTAATTTATAATCAAGACAAAACACTGTAGCAAAAAATAATTAATGTAAGTCCTATACTGTACTGTATAAGTGCCTATACAAATACAAAAGCAAATTCCTTCATGTAGAATTGCGCACAGTTACTAATAACCTAAAAACAGTAAATCTTTGTTTGCTAATGGCATATCACAGTTCTTATTGTTACTGACACCATCAAAATCTTAGGTAAGACTAATTTACCTTCTCAAAGTCCTCTCAGTAAAACCCTGACAATTCACAGAAATCACCACCTTCTGGTTGCAGCTCGGTTCAAAGACAGTCCAAAAACATTTAGGCCGTGTGCATTTATGAGATTGCTTGTTGCATCTAAACCTATAAAACAACACAGAAAGCTACTGAGCTCTTCACAAACCTGACAGACTGCAGACTACTACTTTATATGATCTGCATAACATTTTGTTTATATTAAGTTGTTCCTCACTAATAAATGTGCCAAGAAAAGTGTCAAAATGGCAAGAATAAATAAGTAAAAAATTTATTTTGCACCTCACACAAAGTTATTATAAAGCTTCTGCTTTACATGAAGAAAGAAGAAACGGCAGAGAACCAAACAATTGTTAAATATAGATTACAATATATATTGTGAATGTTATTGTCCTCAAAAACAGATTAAAATCGAATAAAACACTGCATACTTTTCTTCAACTATTGTAGCAACATGGTTAAGTGCACACAGTGCACACACCTACAAAAATGTCTTTAACATTCCAGTTGGATCATTTTAATACAGAATTAACTAAACCATAATTCAAGCTAATGTCTGCAGTCTCTTGTAGGCAAACCAACAGGGCATCAGTGGCAAGGAACCGAAACTCCACTTGTGGAGAAAAACCCTTATGACAAACCAGGCTTAGCTGGGAGGGCCGGTTTTCCTCTGACATGTTACACATTACACATATAGCTGTAGAAGAACTGGAGTAATGCACGCTTATGGACCACTGCTATGACAAGGATGAATAGACAGTTAAATTAATACAAACCCTTCAATTGTCAAAGTGCAGTTTGGCCTTGTGTGTGACCTTTGCAAGATCTCAATTCCCTCCTCCAGTAAAAAATCTGCATTTATCCTACAGTAGACACACATTAAACAGATTAAACAAATTACTGTATTTCAGGGTTCGGTAAGTTCATTCTTTATGTGTTACTTTCTACATATTCATATGAACAATTTCATAAAAATAATGATGATGATATGCATGAAATCCTGTTTTTTTTCTGAGTTGGGTCCAACCTTAAATATTAATCACTTAAAACATAACACAATTTTAAACATGTCAACAACTCCTAACTGATAGCTTGGATTGAAAAAATTTTTTTTTAACAAAGCAAAGTTAGATGTAACAGTGTTACAACTAAGCCTCAAGTGTACAGTGGTAATGAAAACAATGTAAATACTATTAATTAAACTACAATTTAAATAGCAGGGGAAATAAATGACAATTATGTTTTTTGTCTTGATTATGCGGCCCTTTTAAAAATATCCATCCATATGCATAATAGAATGTAATGGGGTGAGCTTAGAGGGGCGTGTCAGTTGACTTTGTGATGGAGCCGGACGGAAGTTGAGCGCACGGACCCTTTAAAAGTGGGGAACATTCCTTTCTTCGGGTTCTCTCTGTTTTGGGAAACTGGCTGTAGTGGAGGTGTGTAACGACTCCCTTACCTGTGTAAGCACGAGGTTTATACCTTTTCCGGACCTCTCTTAGTCGCGCTGAACACCAAGGTAGTTCCCGCATCAAACTTTTATTTCATCTGCGTGACATTGTCCGCTATTGTGCATCAGAGGAACGCTGATTTTCTGCGCTGTGCGTGGGCCTGTGGGTACTTCCAAATCATTTACAGTCGGTATGTATCGAATTAATTGGTAGCGTTAGTTTACTGATTGTTTTCATAAAAAGCGGGTATTTTATGGAGGCTCGTTTATTTAGTGTGATCCAGATTTATGAATGGTGCGTTGACATTGCTGGGGGGCCTGATCAAGGTGCGCTACAGGTATGTGGTGTTATTATTTTATGAATATGAAGTTTCAGTGTTATTTTAGTTAGTAAAAAAATAAGGTTGATGGCGAACATGTGTTATAGAGGGCTGCTGTTTCGCTGCTGTGGAATTTACAGTCGTTGGACATTCCTGTTGATGCCCTCAATCTTCTGACGTTTCATCCTGTGTGTGTGTGCGTGCGCGTGTGTGTGTGGGTGTGTGTGTTTAGCAATGATGTGTGACTGTGTGGAGTATTAGGTTCAGCTGTTAAATTGTGTATTGGTGTTTTGTTTGTTTAACCCCATATGTGTATTTTGAGAGGTCACACGGGTATTAGACCATTTATTATTCTGTACATCTGACTCATATAAGTGACCTGGGGAATTTGTATTGCCTATTTCATTTATAATCCCTTTTTTGTTTCTTTTTTTTGTGTGGAGGTTGGTTTCTCTAATTGAAATGGTTTGTTTCACTAACTGGAAGTGATTGGTTTTTTTATTTTGTGTGTGGGATTTTCTTTCTTTATATTGGTACCAATTATTACTGTTATTGTGTGATTCATTAACTCAGGGTATCTATGAGACAAATGGTCTAAGAACTAAGTGTCCCCCACATATGGTATGGACGCTGTGTAGTGTGTTTACGCCTTTTATGTGAATGTGGATGTTTGTATTTTTATACCACTAAATTAAAGATTGAATAAGCACACCCTTGTTGTCTTCCTCCATTTGGTTGGGGGGCCTGTTGTAAGGGGAATTGAATATTAATACCCCTTTGTTACATATAACTTGACACTGTCACATTTGGCGTAGTCGGCAGGGCCATTGTAACAGGGTGTGCTGTGTAAATCTGTTTATTTTGTATGGTGTTTTTTCTTTTCTTTTTTTTTCTTCTCTGTGTTTTGTATATTTGGATATTTTGGTGTGAGTGTGTTTATTTTGCAGCAGCGGGACAGCAGCAGGCAGTGGTAAAGAGTGTTTCGTGAAGTTGCTGACTTGAGTTACCAGTAAGTCCAATTTTTTTTTTTTTCTTTTCTCTCTTCTTTTGATTACCAATGGAGAGTGAAGTAGAGGAGTTGCGACAGCAGGTTCAGCTCCTGCAGACAGAGAATGAACAGTTACAGCGTCAAGCTAATTCTGTAGCAGGGCCCTCCGCTAATGTCAGTGCCTCGAATGTGGACTTAAATGTGCGTGCCTCCAGTACAGCTGGTGCCACCAGGCCCATTACAGAACGTGTTATTTTTTTTCCTAGAGAACGACGATGTCCTACGTTTAATGGAAGGGAAGATGAGGATGTGTTTGAATGGGTAGAGGAAATGAAAAGTAATTTACGAGCACGAAGTTTACCAGGCAGGGAGGAAGCGTTGTTTATTTTTGATCATTTGGGGGGATCTGCAAGAAGCGAAATTAAATTTAGATCAAGGGAAGAGAGAGAGGATCCGGAAAAGGTGTTCTCTGTGTTAAAAGAATTGTACGGTGAGGTACATTCATATATTTCGCTTCAGGAGCGGTTTTTCTCCCGTAAACAGGAAGAAGGTGAGTCCTTGCAGGATTTTTCACATGCACTTTTTGCTTTAATGGATAAAGTGATACAATGTGCACCAGGTGGTGTGCCCAATTCGGCCACTTTATTAAGGGATCAATTTGTTGAATACGTCCGTGATATTGGGTTGTGCCGTGAGCTTAAACGTTATGTCCGGCGCCATCCACAGTCCACTGTTTTGGATGTACGAAGAGAGGCGATTAGGTGGGTAGATGAGGGTTCTCGGCCAGAGATGCGAGAGAGGAGCCATTCGGTTCCGTCAATTGCTACTCAGTATAGAGTTCAGGGACATGGCTTACCTTCTGGTAGTCATAATTCAGCAGAGATGAATGAATTAAAGGAGATGCTTCGCACTCAGCAAGAACAGCTTAATCAGCTAACTCAGGGCCTGCAGCAGTTACAGTCTTGGCAGGCTTTTAATCAGCCTAGGCGAAGTGGTCCTATTATTTGTCGGCGGTGTAATCAACCAGGTCACATTGCCCGGAATTGTGTTTTGGATATGCGTCGGCCTATGGAACAACGAATGCCTCCAGTAGTACGAGGCAATCCCTCTGGTCCTAGTGGGCCGGCGGAAAACTTCAACCCCCTGAATTGACGAGCCACACTTCAGGAGGGGTGGTGGTTGGCTCTCGGCCCCTGGGATGGGAGGGTTCTCCAACTTTGTCCAAGTTGGTGGGTCGCTGTCCGTCTGTTACTATTATGATGGGGGGGGTGGAGGTTCCTTGCTTATTAGACACCGGGTCCATGGTGACAACTATATCTGAAAATTTCTTTCGTCAACATTTTGAGCCTCGGGGACAAGAGAAGTTGCGTAGTTGTGGATGGTTACAGCTGCGTGCTGCAAATGGTTTGGATATACCTTATTTAGGGTATTTAGAACTGGATTTCGTTGTCCTCGGGAGGCATATTAAGAACAAAGGTGTACTTGTGGTAAGGGATCGCTCAAATTCTTGTCTAGGTGGCCTTCCTGGGTTATTGGGCATGAATGTCATGCAGGACTGTTACAAAGAGTTGTTTAGTCAATATGGTAGTGCTCTTTTTGATCTCCAGATTGTGAAGGACACTCCTGCATGGCAATCTGCCTTACAGTATTGCAAGAAGATTGAGGTTGGAGTTGAGGATGCCAGGAGTAGGCCAGCCAGGATTGGGCAAGAAACCGTAAGAATCCCTGCAGATTCGTTGCGCTTTGTGCCAGTCACATTTCATTTGCCGGTAGGCCCTCCATCTGTGCTGTTATTTGAACCCTTGGAGAAAGGGGATTCACTTCCGGCTGGCCTTTTGGCCTCTGTATCTCTTGTGCCAATCATTCAAGGGGTGGCCTATGTACCCATAGTTAATGTGGGTGAACAGGATTCCTGTGTACAACCTCACGTTGTGGTGGGAACCCTATCTAATGTTCAGGTTATGCCAAGGTGGGAGGGGGATGTTACCATTGAACCAATGGTGGGACAAGTTGACCAGCAAGCCATCATAGCAGCACAGGTGGCCGGAGTAGGTGGGGTAGAAGACGTAATCCAGAATATGGATTTGTCTCATTTGTCACCAGAAGAACAGGTTCTGGTAAGGACCCTCCTGAGCAAACATAGGTCTGTGTTTTCATCTCATGATGGTGACTTGGGTTGTACAGAGCTCATGACTCATGAGATCCCCTTGCTTGATGATGAGCCGGTACGGCAGAGGTATCGCCGGTTACCTCCTTCAGATTATGAAGCTGTAAAACAACATATTCATCAACTGTTGCAAAGTCAGGTGATTAGGGAGAGTGCTAGTCCCTATGCATCCCCTATTGTAGTAGTCAAGAAAAAGGATGGTCAGATTCGCCTATGTGTTGATTACAGGCAGTTAAACAGCAAGACACGAAAGGATGCATTCCCCCTGCCCCGGATTGAGGAGTCGCTGGATGCCCTATGTGGAGCCCAGTGGTTTTCCACGTTGGACTTAGCCAGTGGCTATAATCAAGTTCCGGTGGCGGAGGGAGATAAATGCAAGACGGCTTTTTGCACACCTTTTGGGCTATTCGAGTTTAACCGGATGCCTTTTGGGTTGTGCAACGCGCCTAGTACCTTCCAGCGCCTAATGGAACGCATGTTTGGGGACCAACGATTCCAGACCTTATTACTTTACCTAGATGATATCATTGTTTTTTCATCCACCATTACACAACATTTGCAGAGGTTGGAAATGGTTTTTGTTAGATTACAACAGGAGGGGCTTAAGGCCAAATTGGAAAAATGTTGTTTCTTTCGACAACATGTGAGTTATTTGGGACATGTGGTCTCAAAAGACGGGGTGTCTACTGATCCGGCTAAGATCAGTGCAGTGGCTGAGTGGAAGCGTCCGACAACAGTAGCTGAGTTGCGATCCTTTTTAGGATTCGCTAGTTACTATAGGCGCTTTGTGGAAGGATTTGCACAGCTAGCTGCACCATTGCATCGCCTGGTTGCAGATGTAGGGGGAACTAGAAAGAAGAGGGGATCAGGGAAGTCGTTTGAAAGTGGTTGGACTGAAGAGTGTGAACGGGGATTCCAGAGTTTGAAACGGAGACTGGTGTCGGCTCCCGTTTTGGCTTATGCTGACTTCTCTTCTCCGTTTGTACTGGAGATTGATGCTAGCCATTCAGGGTTGGGGGCAGTCCTCAGTCAGGAAAGGGAGGGTCAGCTGAGGCCAGTGGCATATGCAAGTCGAGGGCTTAGACCTACAGAAAAGAACATGCAAAACTATAGCTCAATGAAACTCGAGTTGTTGGCATTAAAATGGGCCCTTACTGAAAAGTTTAGGGATTATCTGGTAGGACAGAAATGTATGGTGTATACTGATAATAACCCATTGAGTTATTTGAAGACCGCCAAACTCGGTGCTCTGGAACAACGTTGGGCCTCACAGTTGGCCGCTTTTGATTTCGACATCCGATATCGTCCGGGCCGGGTGAATGGCAATGCGGATGCATTGTCTAGACAATATCCAGTGGCACTTCCCGTACAGCCAGATTGTGGAACAATTTTGCCAGGGGTACTGGTAGAATTGTTGGATAGACAGGGGCCAGTGGAGGTAGAACAGA
This sequence comes from Misgurnus mizolepis, assembly GCA_025389145.1. NCBI lineage: Eukaryota > Metazoa > Chordata > Actinopteri > Cypriniformes > Cobitidae > Misgurnus > Misgurnus mizolepis. The sequence continues at coordinate 58,910,444 of JAIFKI010000002.1, forward strand.
GTATGATCTCGGCCTTTTCCAAGACATCACATCTAGAGTTACAACAAGCACAGGGACAAGATTCAGTTATTGGTCCTGTTTTAGGCTTTTTTTCTTCACATGTTTACCCTACCAAGGAACAACGTAGTACCATGTCTAGGAGTAGCCTGGAATTGCTCCGTCAGTGGAGCCGGTTGTTCATAAAGGATGACTTGTTGTATCGCCATTTAAAGTTACCTGATGGAGGTGAAGTTGTGGCTCAGCTGGTGTTGCCAAGAGTTTTACAGGCAGAGGTTTTTGAGCAATTACATGGGGCACATGGTCACCAAGGTAGGGAACGCACCTACGAGTTAATACGCCGTCGGTGTTATTGGCCTGGAATGGAGGCCGAGGTGCGGGCAAAGTGTCATGAGTGTAGGCAATGTGCAGTTGCAAAGGCAAGTCAGCCACTAGCCCACGCAGCAATGGGCCATTTGTTGGCATCAAGGCCAAACCAGATCTTGGCAGTCGATTTTACCACCTTGGAGCGGGCCAGTGATGGCCGAGAGCATGTTTTGGTGATGACAGACGTCTTCTCAAAGTATACTCAGGCTGTCCCTACACGGGACCAGACTGCGACTACGGTTGCTAACGTCTTGGTTCATGAGTGGTTTTACAAGTTCGGTGTACCAGCACAAATTCATTCGGATCAAGGGCGATGTTTTGAGGGGGCTGTGGTGTCCCAGCTTTGTCAGTGGTATGGTGTGCAGAAGACTCGCACTACCCCATATCACCCTCAGGGGAATGGGCAGTGCGAGCGCTTTAATAGGACCCTCCATGACTTACTGCGTACACTGTCAGTCGAACAGAAACGCTGTTGGACTCGTCATCTCGCACAAGTATGTTATGCATACAATACTACTCCCCACCAGACTACAAGGGAGTCACCATACTTTTTGATGTTCGGTCAAGCTCCTAAACTTCCAGTTGACTTTTTGCTCGCAGGTGTAGAGGAACCCGTTGGGGGACAAGTGAGTGATTGGGTAAAAGAACATGGAGATACCCTGAGAGTAACATACAGGAGAGTGCGAGCAAGGTTGGATAGAGCTGCAGGTCTGCGTAAAATGCGCCACGACCAGGAAAGGAGTGAGGTGAGGTTACAGGAAGGTCAGGAAGTGTATGTACGGGACCTTGGCATTCGGGGTCGTCATAAAATTCAAAATCATTGGTCTAGTCTACGCTATAGGGTTGTTAGGGCTCCTAGGGGAGACGGGGGAGTATATACCATAGCGCAGATAGGCGATCCCTCCCGGACAAAGCAGGTACACAGGTCTTACCTGAAGCCAGCCTCAAATGTTGTGTGCCCAGACCTCGTGGCTGATCCTGGGTTAGGACCGTTCGAAGATGAGGATGAGCTTTTCGTCTCGGGGGAGACAGCTGGTGAGGGGGAGGTGATTGTTATTGAGGTAGTTTCCCCAGTTCCCAGTGTAGTGGAAGTTGGCCAGTTACCAGAGGAAGAACCTGTGATAGAAGAGAGTAGGGAGTCTAGGGTTGAGGTGCCGGTGCTGAGTGGGGACCCCCTTGTTCAACCAAGGGAGGAAGGGAGGCGCAAAACCACTCGAGCAACTGCAGGGAGGCATGCAAACCCTTACCGTTTACCAAGGGCTGTGATACAGGTTCAGAGTGTACAAGGGAGCCAAGAGTCTGGAAACCTCCCAGAACCACCCAGTCAGAATCAAGGGCCCCCTTTTCGACCATGGCTTTAAGCTGTATCATCGGGACGATGATAGAAAAGCTGGGGGTAGAATGTAATGGGGTGAGCTTAGAGGGGCGTGTCAGTTGACTTTGTGATGGAGCCGGACGGAAGTTGAGCGCACGGACCCTTTAAAAGTGGGGAACATTCCTTTCTTCGGGTTCTCTCTGTTTTGGGAAACTGGCTGTAGTGGAGGTGTGTAACGACTCCCTTACCTGTGTAAGCACGAGGTTTATACCTTTTCCGGACCTCTCTTAGTCGCGCTGAACACCAAGGTAGTTCCCGCATCAAACTTTTATTTCATCTGCGTGACATTGTCCGCTATTGTGCATCAGAGGAACGCTGATTTTCTGCGCTGTGCGTGGGCCTGTGGGTACTTCCAAATCATTTACAGTCGGTATGTATCGAATTAATTGGTAGCGTTAGTTTACTGATTGTTTTCATAAAAAGCGGGTATTTTATGGAGGCTCGTTTATTTAGTGTGATCCAGATTTATGAATGGTGCGTTGACATTGCTGGGGGGCCTGATCAAGGTGCGCTACAGGTATGTGGTGTTATTATTTTATGAATATGAAGTTTCAGTGTTATTTTAGTTAGTAAAAAAATAAGGTTGATGGCGAACATGTGTTATAGAGGGCTGCTGTTTCGCTGCTGTGGAATTTACAGTCGTTGGACATTCCTGTTGATGCCCTCAATCTTCTGACGTTTCATCCTGTGTGTGTGTGCGTGCGCGTGTGTGTGTGGGTGTGTGTGTTTAGCAATGATGTGTGACTGTGTGGAGTATTAGGTTCAGCTGTTAAATTGTGTATTGGTGTTTTGTTTGTTTAACCCCATATGTGTATTTTGAGAGGTCACACGGGTATTAGACCATTTATTATTCTGTACATCTGACTCATATAAGTGACCTGGGGAATTTGTATTGCCTATTTCATTTATAATCCCTTTTTTGTTTCTTTTTTTTGTGTGGAGGTTGGTTTCTCTAATTGAAATGGTTTGTTTCACTAACTGGAAGTGATTGGTTTTTTTTATTTTGTGTGTGGGATTTTCTTTCTTTATATTGGTACCAATTATTACTGTTATTGTGTGATTCATTAACTCAGGGTATCTATGAGACAAATGGTCTAAGAACTAAGTGTCCCCCACATATGGTATGGACGCTGTGTAGTGTGTTTACGCCTTTTATGTGAATGTGGATGTTTGTATTTTTATACCACTAAATTAAAGATTGAATAAGCACACCCTTGTTGTCTTCCTCCATTTGGTTGGGGGGCCTGTTGTAAGGGGAATTGAATATTAATACCCCTTTGTTACATATAACTTGACACTGTCACAACAAGGACGGTTAGAAGAGGGACCATAAATGGTGGATGTGTGGATATCTATTTGTACAAACAATATTCATCTCCAGTATATAGACAGAATAGTGCTGAATTATTTGTGTCATCCAATTTTGTACTAAGTGTTACAACAAACCCTCTAAATGTTACAATTACGCACATATTGGCTAAGTTGTTACATTTGCACTTCTTTGGTGTAATTGTACAAGATGGTAGACTTCATAAACAAACTAAGTTAAATTTAACTGCACTAAACAACAGAAATATTCAGTGCAGACAAATCATTACAGCCTCACAGATAACGCGACACAAATGTTGATATATTTAAGTGGAGTGCAAATTTGGTAAGTGGACGACAAATCTGAAACATTTGGATTCAAAATCTGAATCTTTTTAATTTTTTCATAGAAACCATTATGGTTATCTACATTGCTTGTGTAACTATTTCATTGAGCAAGGATTCAACATTATGGAAGTATTTGATTACTGTACAGCACTTTGGTTAACACTCTGTTGATTTAGTAGTGCTTTAGGGGTTTTTCTTTGTTGAAAAGAAAGACGGCTCCCTGCGTCCTTGTATTGATTATAGGGGTTTGAATGACATTACTGTTAAGAATAGGTACCCCCTTCCTTTAATGTCTACTGCGTTTAAGCTCTTGCAGGGAGCGCAGGTCTTTACTAAGCTAGATTTACGCAATGCCTATCACCTTGTGCGTATAAGAGAGGGAGATGAGTGGAAGACAGCATTTAATACCCCTACTGGACACTTTGAGTACTGCGTTTTGCCTTTCGGGCTTTGTAACGCTCCCTCAGTCTTCCAAACTCTGGTCAATGATGTGTTGAGAGACATGATTAACAAATTTTCAGTTTCGTTCTTGGGTTTTGTTGTTGCCCCAGGTGAGATCCGTCCCGACCCAGCCAAGATCAAAGCGGTTGCCGAATGGCCAGTCCCCGAGTCCCGTAAGGATTTATTAAGGTTTCTGGGTTTCGCCAATTTTTACCGGCGATTTATCAGAAATTATGGTCAGGTTGCTCAGCCTCTTACTGCTCTCACTTCCACTAAGGAGAGGTTTGTCTGGAATTCAAGTGCTCAGGAGGCCTTTGATAATTTAAAGTCCCGGTTTATCTCTGCTCCTGTTTTCTCTATTCCAGATCCGGCTGCTCAATTTATTGTGGAGGTGGATGCTTCGGATGTCGGGGTAGGCGCCGTTTTGTCCCTGTGCCTTTTTCTCCCATCGGTTAAACCCAGCAGAGCGAAATTATGACATAGGTAATCGGGAGCTGCTGGCGGTCAGACTGGCTTTGGGTGAGTGGCGTCACTGGTTGGAGGGGACCTCGGAGCCCTTCCTGGTCTGGACGGATCATAAGAATCTCGAATACATCCGTTCAGCCAGGAGGTTATCTTCTCGTCAGGCTCGTTGGGCACTCTTCTTTGACAGATTTAACTTCACCCTCTTGTACCGGCCCGGCTCAAAGAATACTAAACCCGATGCTCTCTCTCGTTTGTTCGAAAGTCCCGGTTCTGCTGGGGACGAAACCATCCTCCCTGAGGGACGGGTGGTGGGTGCCCTGCGCTGGGGAATAGAAAAACGGGTGAGACGGGCTGGCCGGGAGGGGGAAGTGCCAGAGGGGTGCCCAGCGGGTCGATTGTGGGTTCCGAATGCGCTTCGCTCCGAGGCCATCCGGTGGGGTCACGAGTCCAAGTTTGTTTGCCATCCGGGGGTTCGGAGAACATTGGCTACCGTACGTCAGCGTTTCTGGTGGCCCTCTATGGGTCCCGATGTCAGACAGTTTGTGTTAGCCTGTCAGGTTTGTGCCCATAATAAGGCCTCTCATCAAGCCCCTATTGGTCTGCTTAAACCGTTACCCATCCCCTCTCGTCCTTGGTCACATATCGCCATTGATTTTGTAACCAATTTGCCTAGTTCTAAGGGAAACACTGTTGTTTTGACCATTGTGGACCGCTTCTCCAGGGCGGTTCATTTTGTCCCTTTGCCCAAATTACCCACTGCCAAGGAAACTGCCCAGGTAATGATCGAACACGTCTTTCGCTTACATGGTCTGCCCACAGACGTTGTTTCAGATAGGGGTCCTCAATTTATTTCTCGTTTCTGGCAGGAATTTTGTAGACAAATAGGCTCTACAGCTAGCTTGTCTTCAGGGTATCATCCTCAGACCAACGGGCAATGTGAACGGGCTAACCAAGATTTAGGTAGAGCTCTCCGCTGTCTGACATCGCAATATCCGAGCTCCTGGTGCCAACAGTTACCCTGGGTTGAATACGCCCATAATTCTCTCCCTGTTTCTTCTCTCAACATGTCCCCTTTTGAGGCGTCCATGGGGTTTCAGCCCCCTTTATTCCCGTCACAAGAACCTGATGCGGTGGTTCCGTCTGCGCTAGCTTTTGTCCGTCGTTGCAAACGCACCTGGAGAAAGGCTAGATTTACATTACGCCAGGTTTCCAGACGAACCAAAGCCGCGGCCGACCGTCACCGTAGAACCGCGCCCCGTTTTATCTGTGGGCAGAAAGTATGGCTTTCGTCCAAGGATTTACCTCTCCGTGAGCCTTCTCGCAAGCTGGCTCCACGATTCCTTGGGCCATACAGCATTGTTAAGGTTATCAATCCAGTGACGGTCAGGCTCAGATTGCCCCCAGCACTCGGTCGGGTTCATCCAGTTTTTCATGTGTCTAAACTGAAGCCTGTGTATTTTTCCCACCTTAATCCTGTTCCCTCTGCCCCCACCCCCCACCCCTCAGCTTATAGATGGTGCCCCTGTGTATTCAGTTAAGTCTTTACTGGATGTGCGTCGCCGGGGTAGGGGATTTCAATATCTCGTAGACTGGGAAGGATATGGTCCGGGGGGAGAGGTGTTGGGTACCGGCCCGGGACATTCTGGACCCTGGGCTGATAGAGGATCTCCGCCGGCGACGGGGTGAGCCTCCTCATGGACCGCCCGGTGGCGGTTCTGGGGGGGGGAGTCCTGTCATGATTTCGGTCTTATTGGCTGCTTTGTCTTTGTTTCACTATGTGTTGTGTTTTTGTTTTGACAGCTCCACACGTGCGCGTCCTCCACCTGGTGATCTCATTACCTCTGACTTCTCTCACCGGCGTCCCGCACCTGATTCTTATTATTGTCCAATCCGGTTTGATTTAAATTCCCCTCGTTTCCTTTGTTCTTTGCAAGTTCGTCTTTGTATGTTCCTGCCCGCTAGCTTGTCTAGTTTTAGTCCTGTCCTGTCGTGTCGTAGTATCTGTCTCCTGTAATAGATTTTGGATTACTCTCCGTGCTCTCTGCTGCCTTTACCCCTTTAGATTCCCCGCTCCGCTGTCAGTCTCTCCCGAGTGGTGTGTCTACCATCAAGCCTCTGTGAACACTCTGTCTGTGGATTCTCCAAGCGCCTGTCTCCATCTTGCGCTGTCCAGCCGCAGTGCGCTCTCGGGCGCGTAATTCTGCGTAAGACTCGGACTGCCGCTGTGCGCTGTCCAGCACGGACTCTGCTGAAGACTCTGACCGCCTCTCTCTCTCTCTCTGTGCCCCGCCAGGATTCTCTCTCTCCGTGCCCGCCAGGAACTCGTCTGTATTGACGGACTATTGTGGATGTCTTACAGTCCGGCTGAGTTTCCCACATCTGAGCCCTAAGAGAGGATATCGCTGTGTTTCACCTCTCCAGTGTTTCCAGTTCCCCGCACCTTTTCACATGGACACAGAGTGTTTTTCTCTTATACATTTTGCATTTCATCTGAAGTCATTGAGTGTTTTTCTCTTATACATTTCACATATCATCTGAAGACATTGAGTGTTTGTCTCATATACATACCTGATTAAAAACCCTCTGCTCTGGGATTCCCGTGTTGTGTAGTTCCTAACACTTTATAAATGAATAAATGAAATGAAAATGAAATATCTTTTTCTTACTTGAGTTCTGTTAGACTGGAGACATCCTGGCAGATGGAGAGACTCCAAAGAGACACGCTTTTATCCAGAAGTTTAACACTCAGTTCCAGCGTTTTAAGTTTAGGCAGATAATGGATGGCAGACGTGAAGGCATCCAAATCTGTCTTGTGAAATATTTGAAAAAGCTTTGCCCAGTCGATAGCCTCTGACCGTGGTAGAGTGAGACGAAGTGACCGTACCACATTGCTATAACAAAAACCTAAGCAGACACTAAAAAGAAAATTAAAACAAAGTTAATATCAGTTAGAGGAACAGAAACTATTTTGTTATTGTGAGTTAGTAAGCTAACAATATTCACGTTGTTTCTGATCCCATTTTTAAACCCTAGTTAGTGTGTAATGTTGCTATAATAGCATAAATAATACCTGTAAAATGATAAAGCTCAAAGTTCACTGCCAGGCGATATATTTTCTTTTACAGAATTCCCCTTTTAAAGCCTCCAGCGAACGGCCGGTTTGGATTACAGACCTCTACTTCCTGCTTTAATGACGTCACTAAAACATTTTTTTGACTAAACTCCCCTCACAGGAATCACAACACACTAAACAAACTACACAATCAGAACTCGTTATGTATTTCTAAAGGAGGGACGACCAAGAAAGACATCAGCCCGTTTTAAGGACAGGGAAAACAGCGCTACACAGATAAGTCAATTGTGTGAAAAAAACCAGCGTTTTTTTTACACGTGAAACATAAACACATGTTATATTGCGCACTGTAAACAATCAAAGTTTCAAAAACACAGAAAGAACGAGACCTTTAAAGTCCTTAGTTAGCACACATTTCACATTTCAAAGTAATATTTTTATTGAAAGTTTGCTCAAAATAAAACATTTTGGCCTTTGGGAGGAAACTGGAGCACCCAGAGTAAACCCATGCAGACATATGGAGAACATGCAAAATCCAAACAAAAAGGCCACGTAACCTTGCCGGGGCTCAAACCAGGGACCTTAATTCTTGCTGTGAGGCAACAGTGCTACCCACTGAGCCCATTTTCTCTGGCAAACATGAGAAAAGTCTATTTAAGAAGTCCTTCCAGAACTGATTGTATTGAAAGAAAAGAGAGATTTGCGTTTTTGATTAAAGATTATAAGGTCACAGGATTTAATCATGTATAAAGCTCACAGAAAAGTAATTTGTAAAATATTATCACATTATTCCAGGCAATATAAAAGTTTTTTATTTCTATTTCATTGTGACTTTAAGCAGCTATGCCTGTTCTTTATACATCTCACCTGGACACATCATCACTGACTGACAGTTCTAATGAATGGACAGAACAATGACCATCTGCAGGACCGTCACATTCAGGGATAACATCAACCCTGCAAATCACAGCACAGAAAAATTAATTATGAACAATTAATAATGCACACTAAAGAATTATAATGCATGTGGTGCCAAGTACATAAAATATTTATTTTGGGTAAGTGATATTATAAATACATTACCTGCGGGTATGTCCTCCTGTAACAGCACACATCAGATCAACAAGATCAGAGTCTGTTAGGTTTCCTACTTTCAAGCTTCAAAATCAAATCCAGAGCATTACTGTACAGATTAATTTATCATTCATGTAAACATTGTATTTTTATTTAGAATTGCATTTGTTAATCAAATAAAAAAAATTATGGCCTGGTATTGACCCTGCCCTTAAGGTTAAACATAAAAAAATTAGGTCATATGATGCTATTTCATGTTTTCCTTTTTCTTTAGTATTATGTAGCTGTGTGTGCATGTATAAGACCTGCAAAGTACCACTACAAGCTTGAGGTATTCAGCCAATCACAACGCACTGGCTCAGCTGACCAATTAGAGCAAACTGTGCTTTTCAGAAAGATTTTTTTGTATGAGACAAATTGTGTTTTATATCTTATATCATGTTAACACACTGTATTAAACCAGATACACAAAATAAAGTTCCAGTAACCATCATATGACCCCTTTGAATGCAACCCCCTATGTATCCACTAAGGAACTGTTTAATTACTTACCTTAAACTCTTAAACTTGTGGACTACAGGCAGAATTATAGACAACTTGTCAGGTGTTAACTCGCAATAAGAACCAAGATTGAGTGATCTGACGCTGTGGCAGCACTGAGCGCAGTACTTCAAAGCCCAACAGTCTGTTCTTCGTAAGATTGTGCTACGTATATGAATCTTATTCCAGGTCTGCATAGCTTCTTCCACAAAGCTCTTTTCATGCAGTTCATAAAGATAGTTAAACACAAATGGATCTAAGAAACATGGTCTTTTACAAATCTTATTTTTAAACCATTGTTTCAGATCGGCCTCTACATTTTGATGAACAAACAGACCATGCTTTATAAGTGTGCATTGCAAGTCCTTATTTAATAGACCAAAAGCAAACTTCACCACATCTGAAAAACGTGGTGGCTGATAAAAAGATTCACGTAGTGTGTGTCTAATGGTACATAGCTTGGTAAGATTCATCATGGCCTGGTCTTTATCCAGACAGACATAGTACAGAGCAGTGAAGAACTCCTGAAAGCTGAGATGCATGAAGCTGAACATTGTCTCCTGCTGAATTCTTCTTTTAAAGAGGAACTTGCACAGAAATGGACAGCATGCAGGATCTTGCACAGTTTCATTTATAATTTTCTCATCAAACAGAACTTGTTGTTCCTGCATCCCTCTCTCTGCCAGTTGACCCAGACTCATTAGCAGGTTTGGCACAGATTGATTCAAACCCTGACTGTGATGCTCCAGTAAAGTCAACACAAAGTCAACATATATGGATGTGGTTGTTTCCAGACCGCTTGTTATATCTGCACCATCATTGAATCTTTCTCTGATAACTGTGCAGATGATCCAGCAGATAACAGGAATCGAGCAGGCAGTCAACAGGGTTTCATTTGACTTCACAAACGTATAAGCGTTCCTGAAGAGTTCCTCATCCTGAAAGAACTTCTGGAAATACTCCTCCACCCCCCTTTCAGAGAAGCCCATAATCTCAGTGAAACGCTGAGGATTCTTGAGCAGACGGCTTAAAGTGTCTGTAGCTGTTGATCTGCTGGTGACCAAGAGAAAAGAGTTTGCCTGGAGATGTCCTTTCAGCAGGGCACAAAGAGTGAGCACAGGTGTGCATCTCTGGTCTGGATCTGTGGGTGATGTCACGTTATAAACGTCCTGTGGGAGTCTGAGTTCATCAAACCCATCAATAATGAAGAGAACTCTCTCTGGTGACCGCTGGAGCATCTGTGAGATCTCATCTGAAGTTAAACCACAACTCCAGCTCAAGAGCTCCAACAAACTCTTTTCACCAGGAATGCAGTTAATTTCTTTACACTTCAAGTGAAACACAACATCAAATTGATCTTTGTAGAGGTTACCAGATGCCCAGTCCATCATGATCTTCTGCACAACAAAAGATTTTCCATTCCCAGAGTTTCCCTGCAGTATGACAGCTCTAGGAGTGATCCCATGGTCATCTGTGTGAAACAGAGAGTTCAGGACAGATTCATGACTGCTCATGGAGCTGAAGACCTTCTGGAAACTTTCTCCTTTTGAGGAAATCTCCTCTTCTCTTTCTTTTTGATCTCTATGTCTTTGAATGATCAGAGGTTCAGTGTAGCGCTGACACAGCAGCACATTTTCACCGGGCAGTGAGTTATACTCTGTAACATGCTGGTACTCACTGCAAATTCGCTTTTTATATTGGACAATCACTGAGTTTGCTGCAGAAATAAAATATTTAATGTTTATAATAAAAAGTATTTTTGGAAAACATATTTATGCTTCTACAGAATATAGACATTTTAAGAATACTGTAAATAATGATAAAAAAAGTTATCAGTACTACACAATGCAATATTAACTTCTTAACTATTTTAAATCACTTCAGTAAGTTAGTCAAACAATCAAACTCATTCACCTGATGGTGGTGTTTTGTCAGTGTCAGGGTGATATCCACCGATACCTGCAGAAAAATAAACACTTGGTTGACAGACTGATAGAAGATATTTCATATACATTGTGTATACTGTATACATGGGTATTTTAAACTATAGCAATAAGTAAGGCTAAAAACATGCAGCATTAACACAACACAGATTTTTCTTACCAGAAGCATTATGTGTTATGGGAACATTGCCGGTTATTGTGCAATTATTAAAAACAGGTGCTGTAATATTGCTTCTATTCTGCGCCACAGCACTGACGTTTGTCTGTGGATGAGTTCTGGAGATGTCCTTATTACAGTCAAACTCTAAACGAACAATGAAATGTAGGTAATATGAATTTAACGTAATATGATACAATACAATATAAAAATATAACATAAAAGGGTTTATAATATGCATCATTTTATATACTAACCCATTGTTTTCTTGTGCAGTTGCTATAAGATCCCAAGTTTAATGTACAAACACAACAGTCCTGTTTCGGAAAGAAAAACGCTATGGAGTTACAAAAGAACTGTAAATATTATAATATACTGAAATACTAAACCTCTCCTCAGTAAAATCAAACTCTGACTCCAAAGACAAACAAGTCTTTAGTCCAACCTGAAATACAGCAATCTCAATCTCATTTTTAAACTTTGCTCTAACTTTACAGTTTATAACTGCTGTACATCGCTGACTATAGAGGTAAACACTGAAGACAACTGCTAAGAATTTAAGATGATTACATCTATAAGTATTATCACTTCTAAATCACTCATATTTAAAGAAATAATACCAGTTTTTTAATTTGTTCACATACATTTTTAAAAATATAGACAGACCGAAAGTGCTTTTCTCTGCCACTGATATGAAAATGTCTAAAACGATAGATAGATAGATAGATAGATAGATAGATAGATAGATAGATAGATAGATAGATAGATAGATAGATAGATAGATAGATAGATAAAAACATTTAGATCCACACAGAGATGTGTATTCATATACCAGCTGAGAAACTATACAGAGAAAGTTGAGCTGAAACCACCCACTGTGACACCACCCACCCGGAAGACGTTTTGTTTAGTATAAGTATTATCTTCCCGGTTTCACATACATCATCTGCAACTGATCTTCATTCATCTAGTCCTTTAAAAGAAACTCCCCAAACCAGCTGAAGCTATGGCACTGCCAAGACTTTTTTTGTTTGCAGCACTTTGACCTCGCACACAGTAACATCATTACTCCTGACTACTCGCTCAAACTTCCATCAATATTACTTCACCCAAGGTCAAAGTGCTGCAAACTAAGTGCCGTTCCACCATACAGTATAGTTCTCATTTTTTATCCGCTTAAAAACTTGCCACGTTTTATTTTGTGCCACCATAATTTCTCGTTTAACAACTCATGTAACAGTGCCTGTACACCCAAATGGACAATAACATTAAGACACCAAATATTTTAAGTTTTTGTTTACTGAAAAATGACAGCATTTACATAAATAAATCATGAAAGAGTCATGTTTCAAAGTTTTTAAAATATAATGCATGTAAGAAATACATACAGACATAATTTTTCCACTTAACCTTTTCCTGAAAGCATAATTTTCAATGACACCTTACTTTTGGAATGAACCAGTACCTTTGTTGAAAGTTTCTGCCAGTCAGTCATGGAGTTAGGGGAGAGCCTATAGTTTTTCTAACCGGACTTTGGCTTTAGTAGTGACATAATAGTTGTTACATAATAGTAAGCACTTTGGACTCTCTGTTCACATGGGTGGGGTACTTTTTACTGTGTGTGGTTCTACTTTCAAAACTAAGTATTAATTAAGTTATTACCACAGCCAGTAATAAATGATTGCAAAGGTAATTATGCAGTGTAAGAAAAGAGTTGATACCTTTATAGTCTTACAAATACAAACAGAGAACAACCGTAATGCTGTTGTTGCCCAGGATGGAATTAAGTTTGACACTCCTGCTGTAGGTCGTCTGCTTGCACAAACAAACTATCAGGTGGGGGAAGTCTCCTTTCACAAGAACTGCAATGTTTTTTAAAATGAAACAAAGAAAACAAGAATACAAAGACACACATACCTAAGATTCCAGCATAAGTATGTTTTTGCATGAACTTTATTTGTTTTTTCTCATCACAGATCAACATTAAAAAAAAATGTTATTTTTAGCAAACCACTATTGTGGTGATCAACATTTGCTTTAGTTCAGCTATTGATTCATGTATTTTAATGTTGAGTGTTCTTTGGCTGTTACAAAATTGTTTTAAAAAAACTTCTTTATCTGAATTAGTTTGATGATTGTCACTATTGTTGAGGTTTATGATGAGTGTTGTTGGATATCTAAGTGTGTGCAAATAAATTACTTACAAATCATTAAATAAATGGTTACAGTGTTAGTAAAGCAAACACTGATCACCACAATGGTGACTTCATACACTTATGTATTTTGACGATTGTCTCGTTTGTATTTATTTTGATTTCTCCAAGTAATTTTAGGAGAAACATCTGTGACTTAAGTTGATACTTAAATAAACACAACAAAGATGATATGAATGCAGTAGATCACCTACTGTACCTCCGCCTTTACATAATCTGCAAAGCTACATGCAATGTAAAGAAATTTTCTTTAGATTTCTAACATTATCACGAGCAGTACAGATGTTGACCTCACCTAATATGAGAAGGCAGTGATACAGATATAAAAACAATTAAGTCAGTCAGAGAAGGTAAACAAAGAAAAGTTGTCCATGTTTGCATATGAAATGTAAAAGTAAAAATACAACAAAACAATACGACAATAAGACAATTTAATGTTTGTGTATAAATGAAGGAATAAAATTACTATTCTCTTGCATCACACACCTTAAAATACAGAAACAAATAATTAAATAGCTCTAAATTAGCCGTGGATTGGAATAATGGGTGTGTGTTTGAGAGGTAGATAAGTGGGAGAGTCTTTTTATCTAAAGCAACTTACAAATGAAAGAACATTTAATATTTTGTCAGTAAACTAACAAGTGAAATCTACAGGGTTATGGCAACAAAAAAGTTTATTGTTCCAGGTAGACCCAAAGTCTATAAATATAGATTGGGTAAGTGTTAATATTTTGACATTATTATTTTTATTCAATTACAGAGAGATTGTGTAAACTTACTGGTGAAGAGTTAAAGTGGTCAAGTTCACAGTAAAGTGGTCAAAATGTCAAATAAATCTGAGAGGGTGCAGTCAAAAAGTTTTTTGTGAATAGACACAGCTCTTTATTGTTAATGTTTAATTGAAATGCCTTTCAGGTAGCAGAAAAAAAATACTGAACCAATATTAAAAATAGTTGATTTGTCAAAAGTGTCATGCTGTAGTGCATGCTGCAATAAATTTTTTTAAATCAATGCAAAAGTGTTATTGTGGCAGTGCAATTAATACTGACATATCAAAATTTTTAACATAGATTCTGTGGCTGCTTGCTTTCAGGGTTGACTCTACTTTTATATTTAATTCAAAGCTTCAGTTAAGCTTTTAAAACCTGATGTGCAGACATTCAAAGCTTTTAATATGTTTTAGTAATATGAACATAAAATGTAAAAGTGTTGGTTAAAGAGCGCCAATTATCCAGTTCATGATTTTACATTTCTTTGGTGTGTAAGTGTTAGTACATGTTATCGATATGAAATGTATGCAAAAGGTACAAATCGCAAAGTAAAAATTAACAATGACGTGAGTTGTCGTCTCAAACGTAAATCTCTTTTCTTGGACTACAACAAACACACGGATTGTAGGCAAGAGTTTACTTCCTCTGCCTGTTAATGTGGACACGACGGTCATTATCATAATTCCCCCGCTTCAGAAATACAGCCTGTAAGTAGTCTATGTTTTCATATGTAAATAATTTACTACTGACTAAATCATGATTTAGACACGAGTTTTGTGCAGTGCATAATAGCACTTGTTGTTTGTCATTTCTATGATAATTAATGAAAAATGGTTTTAATGTTGTAGTATCCTTACTTTACCAATCTGTTATATCCTGCTCAAGCCACGCTGCCAAGTTGATCGATCAGTTTGGTCATCTGCATTTTCTGGATCAGATTCGGCTTGTATTAATAAGGTAGTAAAGACGATATTAACTCCTGTTAGTATTGCATTGGAAGCTATCTTACAAACTTGGTAAGGAGCGTCACATTTTCGGCTGATGTCAGAAGTATTCAGGCCAATCACAACATTCTGGTTAGCTGGCCAATCCAAAGACATATCGCTTTTCAGAACGATAAGTTTTGCACAAAATCAATGAACTTCAGGGAGGCAGGGTTTAAAGTGTGTAGAAAATAATGGGGCGGTTTCCCGGACAGGGATTAGACTAGTCCTAGACTTAAACACTTTTAAAAGCTCTCCAAACGGAAAACAACTTGCACTTACATATCTTAAAATACATCAGTGCCTTTTGTTTTACCTCAAAATGCACACAGGTAATGTTTATAGTAAGGCATGTTTGTTAAAACTAGTTATATATCCTAATTCAACTAAGGCCTAGTCCTGGATTAAGCTAATCCTGGTCCGGGAAACCGCCCCTATGTGTTTTTTAAACCAAAAACCATGCAAACACATTGTATTATACCAAATACACAAAATAACGTTGTTTTTAGCAATGTAATAGGTTCTCTTTAAACACAGATTACAAAACTGTTAATCTAACCCTGGTAGCAAGCAACCACTGAATCAATGTTAAAAACTGTTGATGCATCTTGTTGTAATTTCATTGACTCGATATCACTTTTGCACCTGCTATTGATATTGAAATTTAATCAAACAATAAATAAATAAACCAATGGCAATGGCAATGGCACTGAATCAATGTTAGACTGTGAAGCTGATTCAGCCTCATGCTTTAGTTTCAGCTCTTGAAACTTAATTTTAATTAGGTTAATTCTTTCTTTTTCAGGAACATTTAAACAATGGACAGAAGTAGGAGGAGCAGGAGGATGTAAAGTTGGTTCCACATCATACATAGTTTTGACTGTTGACCCTTGATTTTCATTAGGTTAATTCTTTCTTTTTCAGATCAGCGTGGAATACTACTATTAGAAGGAGCAGGAGGAAGTAGAGGAGTAACAGGAGGAAGTAGAGGAGGAACAGGAGGAAGTAGAGGAGGAACAGGAGGAAGTAGAGGGGGAACAGGAGGAAGTAGAGGCGTAACAGGAGGAAGTAGAGGAGAAGCAGGGGGAAGTAGAGGAGGACCAGGAATTGGTGGTGGAGGAGGTAAAGCTGGATCAACATCATAAAGGATAAGGATAAGGAAAACTTTATTGTCTGTCACAAGTGACAGAAATTTGTCTTTGACAAGACAGGCTCAAATAACATTAAAACAGTAAAAACATATAAGAAATAGACAGTAACAATTTCACTCTACAACATACATGTGCAAAATACAAAAATATGTTTGGTCTATAAATAATCATTTAATATAGTAATGGCTGTAGGAATAAAAGATTTTTTGTATATATTTTTTCTTGCAAGTGGGACCCTATAACGTCTACCTGATGGTAATAGCTGAAATGATTGATTAAGTGGATGTGTTGGGTCCTGTATGATTGTAGTGGCTATCCTCAACACTGACCGTCTGTGAAGTTCTGTTAAGGGGGGTTGAGGGAGGCCTATTATCTTGCTGGCTTGGTTTATTATACGTGCAAGTTTTGTTTTATACTTAACGGTAAGGACATTATACCAGGCTGAAATATTAAAAGTTAGTAAAGATTCGATCAGTGATTGATAAACCCTGATTAAAATGTCCTTACTCACATTAAAATCTCTGAGTTTCCGCATCAGATGTAGACGCTGCTGGGCTTTTTTATACACAGTGTCTACATGCTGTGAGAAGGACATAGATGTATCAATCTCTGTTCCAAGGTATTTAAAAACATTAACTTGTTCAACTGGCTTGCCATTGATACTGAGTGGTTGAAACATGTGCTGTGTACTCTTAATTTCCCTACTCTGGTAGCACAGCTCCTTGGTTTTATCAATATTTAAGTCTAAAAAGATGTTTTGGAATGTTGTGACCAGATTGATAACTGTCTGATGGTAGTCAGACAGTGCGTTCGCGTCAGACAGGTGGGCTACTAAGGCCATATCATCAGCATACTTTAAAAGGGTAATTCCTTCCCTGTTACATGAGATATTGTTTGTGTAAACAGAAAAAAGAAAAGGAGATAAAACACATCCCTGGGGGAGTCCAGTATTTAAAAACTGTTTCCTAAAATTAAGACGACACTTGACCATGCGTCAATATGTTGACGCGGAGGGTATACCTTTCGCGTCACTTTTTGACGAACTGGGGACTTCAATACTATCAGGTACGCGAAATTCTCTTTCCTATTTTCTTACCATTTTCTACCATTTTCGCGTCGGTTTAGGGTTAGATTTACATAATGACATCCCTACCCAAACCTATCCCTAACCCCAATGTCAGTTGACAACTGTTTAATTTCGCGTACCTAATAGTATTGAAGTCCCCAGTTCGTCAAAAAGTGACGCGAAAGGTATACCCTCCGCGTCAACATATTGACGCATGGTCAAGTGTCGTCAAATATTGACGCCATGGGTGTGAGACTGTGTTGGTTGTGGTCTGTCCTGTAAAAAGTTCTTAATCCATAAAATCAGTGTTGGGTGGACCTGAAGCTCATCTAGGTGGTGCAAAAGTGTATATATATGTACAGTATTAAAAGCAGATGAAAAGTCCATGAATAAAATCCTTGTGTGGGTATGTGATGAGTCCAGCTGTTTGGTTACAGTGTCCAAGAGAGTTAAAGTTGCATCCTCCACTCCACGTTTAGCTTTATAAGCGAACTGGAGTGGGTCTAGTCTTTCTGACACATAGCTGGAAAGGTGGTTACCTACCACTCGTTCCATACATTTACATAGCAGCGATGTCAGGGCCACTGGCCTAAAATCCTTGGGGTCTTTGGCATGTGTCTTTTTAGGAATCGGGATGACAGTTGACTCTTTCCACTGGCGAGGAACACAGCTTGAATCCAAGAGGCCCTGAAAGAGCTTGGTGAAAACTCCACTTAACTGGGTGGAGCAATCTTTAAGCACTCTACCTCTGAGCCTGTCAGGGCCAGGGGCTTTGTGTGGGTTTACTCGCCTCAGGATAGATGCGACCATTTGCTCCTCAATGATGATAGTCTGGTGGAATAGATTGGGGCTAGGTGGATTCCAGCTGGCTGATGTACTGCCTTTATCAAACCTACTAAAAAAGTGGTTTAATTGCTCTGCAAAGGAGGCAGGGTCTTGACAGTTAATCGCTGCAGGTTTAGATGTTCTCCCCATCATGATGTTTAACCCCTGCCATGCCTCTCTCGCATTCCCAGCGGTTAATTTCTGTTCCACTTTTTCCTTGTAATGAATTTTTGCCATCTTAGCCTTCTTTCTAAATTCTTTCTGTAACTCCCGCACTAGCAGTGTATCACCTTCTAAGAAAGCCTTCTTTTTCCTAACTAGACAGGCTTTCATGTCCTTAGTGACCCACAACTTATTATTTGGATGTATTATTATTTGTTTGGTTGGAGTTACAACATCCTCACAGAATAAGATGTAAGAAGTTATTACATCAGTCAGTAGATTAAAATCATTCCAGCAATCCTCAAAAAACAAACCCCAGTCAGTCAACTCAAAACATCCTTTTAGTGTTTCTGAAGTCTCTTCGTTCCACACATTGATTATTTTTTTCAATGGTACTTCCCTCTTGAGTTTTGATCTGTACTTTGGCAACAGCAGAATAACCTTATGGTCAGAACGACCAATAGGTGGACGTGATTTTGATATGTACGCATTCGAAATATTACCATAGCACAAATCCAATCTATTATGCATTCTAGTGGGTACTGTAACATATTGCTCCAGATTAGGTAAATGCGTGGTAACGTCACACTTGTTAAAATCCCCCAGCAAAAATACAGGTTGTTCACCAACTTGATTGACAGCCCTATTGTAACTGTTCGCTATATGTTCAGCAGCGAGTGTAAAATCAGGTCCTGGTACATATACTAAAATCACCGTAATTTGTGAGAATTCTCGGGGTAAATAGTAAGGTCTGAAGGACACAGTCATTGTTTCAAAGTGCTTGCAACACTCAGTCTCTCTCACCGTGAAGTTATTAGCCCACTTGTTGTTGACAGCTATGCAGAGCCCACCACCAATCGACTTCCGTGTTTTCCGTACATCCCTGTCAAAGCGTATGATGTTAAAGCCATCCAACTCGAAATCCACATCTTCAGAAAGCCATGTTTCTGTAAAGCAGAATAAGCTTGTTTGCCTGTAATCCGAGTCCGAACTCAAAAGTGTAGACAGCTCGTCAGCCTTGTTCCGCAATGATCGTACGTTTGACAAGGTGATTGCAGGTAGCGGTAATCTGCTTCCTCTTCTCCTCAATCTGTTACGAATGCCTCCTCTAGACCCTCGCTTCCTCCGTATTCGCCTCCGTTTACTGCCACGTATTAACTCCAAAGGAATCAGTGTTGTAGAGAGGGATAATTGCGATGGCTCCAAGTTAAGCCGACTCAGCTCCAACAGCTGAGTCCGTGTGTAAACGAGCCTGCCTGGGCTAGCGGTAAACGGAACATCAGATCCCAAAAAAGTCCATTTACACGATAAAAGCTGACAATCGCGAGCCAAATGCACACTAATTGTACGACTGTTATTATTGACATTTCGTCAAACGTTAAAACACACTATAAAACACAACGCAACGTGTAAAACAAACAGAGTGTAAAACAAACAAACAAAGAGCCTGGCCGTGTCGAGAGTCGCTTTGTTGCACAGCGCCCCTAGTCCCATTCATCATGCTTTAGTTGTGGTTCTTGCCCATTGATTTTCAATAGGTAAAGTCTTTCTTTTTCAGAACAATATGGAGTACGGCTACCAGAAGGAGCAGGAGGAAGTAGAGGAGGAGGAGGAGGAGAAAGTAAAGGAGGACCAGTAGAAAGTAGAGGAGGAGGTGAAGTTGGTTCACCATCATGCATTAACTAGTGTTTAAAAAAATACAACCTTATTGTAAAGTCTAATATAGTCAAGGAAATTGTTGCTTCTGTTAATTAAAAGCTTCATCTCTATCTAGTTTACAGGACAAAGGTATAATTTTCAAATATTTGAAATCATATTTTTTTAACTATATTGTAAAATTTAGTTATATTGTTGATGGCTTTCATGAGCGCTGTATCCACATCTTTGGTTTTGGAGATGTAATCCTGGCCAAAGAGAAACTGTTGCTATAGCTATCCAATCAGTAAAACACATGAAGTGTACAGTAAATACTCGTATGCACAGGCTGGTAAAAACTACGCCCAACCCTTTGATATTAATGTGAGGAAGTGTCATTTTATGAGGCGGGAATCTTTCTTAGCTGTGGTGTTGTCGTTTGTTCGATTCTGCAGATCAACAAATCGAAAAGCTCCTGGATGATTAAAATCCTGTTTTATTTTGTGACTTTATCACCAAAACAACAAACAGTACAATACATTTTATCCATATTATGTGCCAACAGTCAAATGTAGTTTTTTTACATACAGTGCTTGCATAGAATCATTATTTTTTAGACATGTGCTAGTATGGGGAGTATCGCGTATTGAAAGTTATATTGTGAAAACTGTTACAAGAGTATACGTTTGTAAAGTAAAGATATTGTAAAAAAAGAATGTTATAAATAAACATGGATGTTAGCAAAACACTGTACTATTTTCACTGAAATACCTTGGGTTTTAAATCTGCATTGTAATACATGTTATTTATTTCCAGGGGCCAGGTTTGTGGATGAGAAATATTCACAGCTTGTTGCAAGGGTGACATCAGTGATGGCATTGGCAGATTATTTGAAAAGTAACAACATGATACATGAAGAAACTTACTCAGAGATCAGGGCAGAAAGGACCAACCAAGAGAAAATGAGGAAGCTTTATGAAGCACTGAACTCTGGAGGAGACAATGTTAAAAATGCCTTTTATAATGCACTACGCAAACATGAACCATACCTCCTCGAAGACCTGGGTGAGACACAATCTACAACGACACTTTCCACAGCTAACAACAATGGACAATAAACTTTTAACTAACTAACTAACAAAAATGTATTAATGCTATAATAAAGCATACACTCTAAAAACAAACGGTGCTAAATAGCACTAAAAGTGGTTCTTGGCTCGTATTCATAGAGGAACCCTTTAAGTGCCATATAGCACCAATGAAGTACCTCTGTAGCACTGGTGTAGAATCATATTGTGCTATGTAGAACCATATATGGTGCTATATGAACCCAGTATGGTTCTTCATTGGTGCTTCATAGGTGCTATAGCACTAAAAATGGTTCTTCTATGATTACGGACCAAGTGCTTTTAGTGCTATTTAGCCCCGTTTGTTTTTAGAGTGATGCTCGGTGTTATTAATACTAAAGGAACTTGTGTAACCAAATCTACAGCCGGTAGCCTAGTAATGAATTGTGGTTATAATCTTAATCATGCAGTTGTAGGGTTAAAAATGTGTGGTTAATATTAGGTGGAGGGCTGAACCTGACCTGACCTGGCAAATGTAAGTACACCCTGATTTGTATGTAATACAAATGTCATATGCTTGCACACAGATTCAAAACAAACAGTTAAACATTACAGACTCTCAATGTTGCCAGCTTCTGATTGTAACCCTCCAAGTTGTTAATCTTGAAGCTAAACCTGTAGTTTTTATGTAATTAAGTCATGCTTTTTTACCAAATCTAAGTTCAAAAGTATCACATTATTTTCAGTTTGCTGACGTGGCAGCGGCCTTAGGCTCCATCACCAATGGAGGGTTCAACTTCTGACAGATGAAATTGAAGAGGATTCAGTCTGAACAATTTGTGGAATTTATTAAAAAAAATTTGCTTCATTAAATGTGTCATGTTTTTAATTTGTTTTTGAGTATTTATACAAAAAACAAAACAAGATGAGAGATTATGAAAAATGTAATTAAAAGTAGTGGCGTATTCTAGTTCTCAAAAAGAGAAGGTCAGGAGACAGGATAGCATGCACAAAGAAAACCTGAGCCAGGTTTTTTCTTTTTGCTTTAATTCGTGTGACACCACAGGATACAATAATAAAGTCTTATGTTTAAAATATTGCTATTTTGTATTGCCATGTGGTTTAATTTCTTTAATAAGTTGTTCATTTGGCGTAGCTTTAGCATACTTCTTCAAATGAATGTGATATTTAGTAAAATAAAAAGTTGTACAAAAAAAGAAATTATACTTTTAGAATCAACTGAATCTTGTAAAAAAGAAAAATGACATCATAAAGTTACATTTGTGTAAAAGTTGTAAATAATATAGAACAGAAATTAAAACAATCCAAACATACTATATATCAAAGAAAAAATGTTTCACAGATTCCTTTGCAACACCACAAATGTCGCAAAAAAATTCTCAAATCTAATTTGAACATTCAAATGCCATAACAGGGAAAATTATGCAATTTTATAAAATATACCTCTCAAACTTTATTTATTTAAATTATTATTTAAAAAAATGTATTGGTATTGCCCATACTTTTTTCCAAATAATATTTTTACATTTGAATGACCAGAACACTGCTAAATATGGGATACAATTTTTGAACATTACTAATGTTTCTGTTATACTGCATTTAACACAATTAATTGTTTATCACTAACTGCACTGTAAAAACTGTTACTTAGATCTAACTCAATAAAATTAAGGCAACATTTTCCAACTAATTTTTGTAAGTTTATTGAACTAACTGATATTTTGAGTAAGGACAACTTAATAATATGTATTAATATGGATTTCAATGAATGCAAAAATATTAAGTAGCATTTGAAGAAAAAGCAAATAAATTAAGTACAACCAATGTCAAAAATATCAGCATATTATAAACAGACTTATTTAAAATAGGTAAATTTTAAATGAAAAAATACAATGTCTTCTGATTTATTAATTAATTGTATTATTATATTATTTATGGTGTGTTGTTGTTCTTTTATTCCGTGAGATGAGGGCAAGAAACGTTTATTCAATCAATGCACCCACTCAGTTTCATTTGGGCAGCTTAAAAGCGCAACATACTTACAAGCACCAGTCTTCTGAACAATGGTAACTACAAAACTCAAAAGAAGAAACAGAAACTCTTCCATATCTCGAAGATAAATGAACATTAAACACTAACAAGTCTTTCTTTTTAGTTAAAAACACATAAAATAGAGTTTAAATTCAAATTATACTGTCCAAATGCAGTCCCGTGCAAAGCATGCTGGGAACTACGAGTCCACTGCCTAGTTAGTTATGTTTAATAATAAAATCACGTAGTTTCAACACAAAATTATTAGGTTAATTTCCTTCTTACAAATTTAAGTGGATTATACATGATAAAATGAAGTTGAATTTACTCAATGAAGTGTTCATTAAGAATTACTCAAATTTTTCAAATTATTCTGTAATTTAAACTCATATTTTGATTAAAAAAATAAAAATTAAAAAATTGTAACACAGTTTACTCATTTTATTTAGTTAAATCTACTAAGGCACAAAAAAACTTTTTACAGTGTGAAACTGAAACTGAAACCTCTCTCTGCCTTACTCTCTCCTCTACTCTCCACTGCCCCCTACCGGACAACTCCCCTTTCTCCCATTACTAATTCGTTTGTAAATTTACAACGGAGGATAAACGTTTGCAACATTTATTTATGTAGATCAGAAAAGACTAAGTTGTCAATGTAAAAGGTTTGACATTACAAACGTGATATTTTATCATTTTATTTGCACTGTTAAGAAGTTTGGTCACGACCTTTACGTTCTTCTGTTCTGTAATGTTGGAGCAGGCAGGGGTACTGCGGCGCCCCCCAGCGGCCTATACTTAAGTTTAAGGGAAACATAAGGGTGAACTTAAGGGGAAATTACACTTATTAAGGTGCTTTATGCAACCGAGCCCTGAACATTTAAATGATTCAAGCAAACGAATAAATGTAGGAAAATAAATGTATGCTGATATAAATGTATAAATGAATGAATGAATATAAAATATATGTAGGCTAACAAAAACAAATTAAATACACGTAGGAAAATGAATAAATAAATGTAGAAATACAGAAATAGTGCTAAAAAACTGATGAATGAGATGAAATAATCCTCCCTTAACTCCTTCGTGAACAAAACGTATTAATTGTATTTATTTCTACATTGAAATGTCTATTTGCCTATTTACTTATACTTATTGATTTATATTTTAAGTCATTTTAGTCCTCCACAACTGCATGTAAACGCATACCTATTTTTATTTAACATTAATTAATTAATGAGCTAGTGTACACCCAAATGCACAATTACATTAAAACATCAAATATTTTAATAGTGTTGAAGGTTTCTGCCAGTTAGTCACGGAGTTACTATTACACAGTGAAACAAAATGAGCTGTTTATTTTTATTGAATGTGCGGCATTGATTAATTATCCTTCATGTGCACAAAAAAAGAGAATTTAGGAGTATTACCATAACAGTTTTAATGGCCCCATGTTTGAAAGGTATAAAACACACAAGCAAAGGATGTCATGTCCTTCTTTCACGTGTAACAATAGTTGATTGTAAAGTAATAGGACTGTTATGATTAAAATATGATTTCTGACATGGTTATAAAAGAAATGTTTAAGATGCCTAAAACTTATTGATTACTGTCATGTATCATGCTTTGGAAGTTATTTGTGAATAAAATCAACAACATCAAGACTGACAATTAAATTTTAACATCACAAAACAATATCTACAGAGACTTCCATGCTTTCACTCTGACTACAAAACTATAGTAAATTAAAACAAAAATAATAAAAATATAAAAAATGAAATATAGTATATGAAATACAGAAAAGGTACAAACATTGCATGTTTTACAGGTGCTTTACAGAAAAGAAACACAGTTCCTTGGAATTTTAAAGAATTTAATAAGAACATAACTACAACATCCAGCTGCACTTTATAGCCTATATATATTTCATTTCTATCTTCATCTGCTCTCTAGTTCACTAGTTATCAAACTGTAGATTTAGTTCCAAAACAAAGGCCTTGAGAGAGAGAGAGAGAGAGAGAGAGAGAGAGAGAGAGAGAGAGAGAGAGAGAGAGAGAGAGAGAGAGAGAGAGAGAGAGAGAGAGAGAGAGAGAGAGAGAGAGAGAGAGAGAGAGAGAGAGAGAGAGAGAGAGAGAGAGAGAGAGAGAGACTTTTAACTCCCTTTATTTAATCATTAGAAAAAACATATCCATTCACACTAAATCACAGCTGGAAAACAAATAAAATGTACATGACACATTGATTGACCCAATCAAAGTCTACCAGTTAAAAATTAGTGTTCCATCCTCACCAAGGGATGTTAAAGCCCCATTTACACACCATTTAAACTCAAATTCTGGGAGATTTTTTGTCAACTGAAAAAACTTGTTCTCCACAACAACCCTGGACTCCACCAAAGCCATAAACAGCTGAAGAAGGTTCACATTTGTTCCCTCATTTGCTAGCTTACGAGACTTCCAAATTGCTAACTTCCCTTGACCTGTTAAAAAGTTTGCCACAGTACATTGCTTCATAAGCGCCCTTGAGTATTTACAACCGAAAATGAAGTGCATCATGTCAAAAACAAAACCCAAATCATTAAGAATTTTTCCCAGAACAGAAAACAGCGGTAGCAATCTGGTGCATTCAGAGAAGACATGAAAAACAGTTTCAGGAGAAACACAGAACAAGCATTTAGGCAGAACATTTGAATTAAATTTCGAGACATGAGTGTTAGTAGGTAAGATACAATGTAAAATCCTCCACTGTAAGTCCCCAGAACGCTTAGGCAGAGGGCCTTTATAAAAAAGTCTCCAAGAAGGCAAAAAAATTGGAGGGAGCCTGCAAAAAGGCCCTCCATTTTGAGTCCTCTCTGTTCACGATTCCTTGGGAAAACCTGACTTTGACACAAGTCTGATAGAGTATATCCTTCCCAGCCTCATTAAGAGCAAATCCTTCCAAGTACTTAAAAGTGAGCAGTTTCGTATCCCGCTCACCATCCAGAGAAACATTTGGAGACACAGTCAGTATTGGGAAAAAACTATCATATATGAGCCTTTAAACAATACACTCTCTAAAAAAGAGAGAAGGGTTGCTGGGAAAGCAGTTTTCAGCTCACCCAGGATCTGTTCCACCATCCTTACAGATTTAAAGCCTGTTTGGCTACAGATAGACTCAGTTGTCCTCCATGACTTGGAAGGAAGGCAGATTAGATCAGCTATGGTAGATACCCCTTTTTCCAAAAAGATGCTGACAACAGTCTTAGACTTGCATGTGAAACCACTTAAAAGAGGGTTAAAAAACAGAGGTTCATTAACACCAAAGTGCAAATCGTCACGTCTGTGGATATTAAACACTGACCAAGAAGCCAAAATGGAGCCATAAAAATTAATATTGAAGGGAAAAACCTTACCATACTCAGACATTAAAAATAATTGCTTGTCCAGCCCCAACCCACCAAAAGATCTGAGAAGGGCAAGACCCAGAGACACCCACGGGGTAAACCCTGGTGAGTACAGTAGCTTCTGAACAGCCTTTAGTCTCAGGGCTTCAACTTTAGCAACCAAATTAATCAACCCTTGACCGCCCTCATTCACTGGCAAATAAAGAGTCGCCGGAGGGACCCAATGAAACCCATCCCAAAAAAAATTTACAAACACCTTCTGTAAACGAACAAGCAGATCCTTAGGTGGGTCAAGTACATTCACTCTGTGCCACATCATTGAAGCTGCCAGATTATTGACCACTAAAACCCTTCCTCTGAAGGAAAGTTTGGGTAGAATCCACTCCCATTTGCGTAAGCGCCGTCCAGTCACTTTTTCAAAAACGCCGTCCCAATTTTTTCCCATGTACCTCTCTGTTCCTAGAAAGACGCCTAGAATCTTAAGGCCCTCCTGACTCCATACACAGCGTTGGGGGAGAGCCGGGGGCCCTCCATCTTCCCAAACTCCCATGTCCAAGAGAGAGAGAGAGAGAGAGAGAGAGAGAGAGAGAGAGAGAGAGAGAGAGAGAGAGAGAGAGATATTAATTTATAATCAAGACAAAGCACTGTAGCAAAAAATAATTTGTGTAAGTCCTATACTGTACTGTATAAGTGCCTAAATACAAATACAAAAACAAATTCCTTTATGTAAAATTGTGCACAGTTAATAATAACCTAAGGGTGTTTTCACATATATTTCATTTTAAAAGAACCAATCCCAGTTCACTTAAAGTGAACCAGAAAAGGAACTAGCCGAATGTGACCTCAGTCCTTTTGGTGTTCACAATATAGTGGACTCAAAAGAGGACCCAGTTCTTTTTTTTAGTCCTCTTCAGAACTAAGGTGATCTCAGACCCTTTCTTGTTCACATCACAACTTCATAAGAACTCAGACCCCAGCTTTCTGTGCAGCAGTTGATTTTGATACAATGTCAAAACCACACGCGAAACAGACCGGGACCTCATTGATTTCACATATAAAAAAGAAATCGAACCACAGAAGAACCCAAAAGCGAACCGTACTCAGACCACCCCCAGACGTGGTCTGAGTTCGGTTCGCTTTTGGGTTCTTTTGTGGTTCGATTTCTTTCTTGATATGTGAAATCAATGAGGTCCTTTTAGGGGGGTCTGAGATCACTTGGTTTGTTCATATACACCCTGAACTGCTCTGAGAGCGTTTGGAGGGCTCAAACGAACTAGGTGTGAAAACACCCTTAAAATAGTAAAGCTTTGTTCGCTAATGGCATATCACAGTTCTTATTGTTACTGAAACCATCAAAATCTTAGATAAGACTAATTTACCTTCTCAAAGTCCTCTCAGTAAAACCCTGACAATTCACAGAAATCACCACCTGTTGGTTGCAGTTCAGTTCAGGGCCAAACCTTCTACGCAGTGTGCATTTTTGAGATGGCTTGTTGCATCTTAACCTATAAAACAACATAGAAAGCTACTGAGCTCTTCACAAACCTGACAAACTGCAGACTACTACTTTATATGATCTGCATAACATTTTGTTTATATTAAGTTGTTCCTCACTAATAAATGTGCCAAGAAAAGGGTCAAAATGGCAAGAATAAATAAATAAAAAATCAATTTTGCACCTCACACAAAGCTATTGTAAAGCTTCTGCTTTACATGAAGAAAGAAGAAACGGCAGAGAACTAAACGATTGTTAAATATAGAGTAGAATATATTGTGAATTTTATTGTCCTCATGAACAGATTAAAATCTAATAAAACAATGTATACTTTTCTTCAAAACAAGAAAAATATATATGAGCATGAGTTTTTCATTACATAATATGTAAAAAATAGCACAAACAAAATTGTAAAAAACAGAGAAACATAGCAACATCATTACGTGCACACGCCTGCAAAAATGTCTTTAACATTGCAGTTGGATCATTTTAATAAAAGCTATATTAACAGAATTAATTAAACCCTAATCCAAGCTAATTTCTGCAGTCTCTAGTAAGCAAATCAACAGGGCATCAGTGGCAAGGAACCGAAACTCCACTTGTGGAGAAAAACCCTTATGACAAACCAGGCTTAGCTGGGAGGGCCGGTTTTCCTCTAACACAGGGGTTCCCAAACTTTTTTTCCTGCGCACCCCCTTCTATGTCCCAACCGGGTTGGCGCACCCCCAATCCCCATTTAAAAAAAATCCAAAAAAGCTTTGTTTTTTCACCATTAATACTCATGTTTAATCATGCGCAAATAACCAAGGGCCGGTTGCACTAGCCGGACGTTAAGAAGTTGGGTGTAATAGTCCTACGTCGGGCTTAGCTACGTCCAACATTGTGAAAAATATTTACGCCTATTGCACCATCTGAAACTACGCTCAGCGTAGATGATGCGCGCTCCCGTGTATGCGTTTAACCACTGTGATATTTAGACGCCATTCGAGTTTACTATGGTAAAAAACGTACACTTACTGCCGTCAGCTAATAGATGACATATGAGAGGTTTCCTCATGTTTACCAGTGCGTCACGTGCAGACCCATCAAACACATTAACGAAAGCCTTTACTGTTCGCACAAAAGGTGTATAATAGTTTGCAGATTCATTATAACAGCTCAAGTTTCAAACAAAATTAAATGAAAGCTTTTAATAAGTTCTCTACAGTAAGTATTTATGTATTTTATTATATAATTCATTGGCGGTCTCTTTACCATGCATGAAAACACATTGCTCGCGTATCCTGTGCCCATGTCTCGTCACATTTCGTTATTTCTATTTTTGCCATAAAAAAGTCTCTCTCTCTTGGTCCCTCTCCTCCTTCGTGACTAACAACTTTATCATAAGACGTCCCACATGACAGTTTCCCTGATTTCAGTCAGTTAAGCATATTTATAATATATATGGAATGAATGAAACGAGTTGGCACGCATATAGCGGCTGCAGTGCATAACAGAAGAGCAGTGCGTAGAAAAAGACAGCAGCTGTCTTCTACGTTTCTATCAAAAACTAATAAATTATAGTTTTTATTTAAAATAAAAGCGATTACAAAGGAAATGTTTACTGTTCATTTTTTTATTTATTTATTGTATGGAAAAATCCCACTTAAAGAAACAGACCGCCATTACATTTTTCCTCTCGCGCACCCCCTGGTGGCAGCTCGCGTACCCCTGGGGTGCGCGTACCACACTTTGGGAATCCCTGCTCTAACATGTTACCATTACACATATAGCTGTAAAGAACTGGAATAATGCACGCTTATGGACCACTGCTATGACAAGGATAAAAAGACAGTTAAATTAATACAAACCCTTTAATTGTCAAAGTGCAGTTTGGCCTTGTGTGTGACCGTTGCAAGATCTCAATTCCCTCCTCCAGTAAAAAATATTTGGCATTAATCCTACAATACACACAAATTAAACAGATTAAACAATTAACTTTATTTTAGTGTTTGGTAAGTTTATTCTTTAGGAGTTGCTTTCTACATATTCATATGAACAATTTCATAAAAAAAATGATGATGGTGACGAATCGATGATGATAGTATAGGCATGAAAGGAAATTTCTTGAGTTAATTGTAAATCACCAAATCCAACCTTACATCTTAATCACTTTCTTGTTACTTAAAACACCATTTTAAACATGTCAACAACTCTTAACTGATAGCTTGGATTAAAAATGTTTCTTTTAAACAAAGCGAGGTTAAATGTAACACTAATCCTCACGTGTACAATGTTTTTATTTCTTTATCAATGTAAATAGTATTAATTAAAATTATAAATTCAAATACAATAGCAGGGGAAATAAATGACAATTATGATTTTTTTGTCTTAATTATGCAGCCCTTTTAAAAATATCATCTATCCATATGCATTATTCAAGACGGTTAGATGAGGGACCATAAATGGCAGATGTGTGGATATGTATTATAGACAGATGTACAAACAATATCCACTAGCATATAGACAGAATAGTACTGAATTATTTGTGTTATCCAATTTTATATTAAGTTTTACAACAAACCCTCTAAATGTTACAATTACACACATATTGGCTAAGTTGTTACATTTGGTGTAATTGTACAAGATGGTAGACTTCATAAACAAACTAAGTTAAATTTAACTGCACTAAACAACAGAAATATTAAGTGCAGACAAATCATTACAGCCTCACAGATAACGCGACACAAATGTTGAAATATTTAAGTGGAGTGCAAATTAGGTAAGTGGACGACCATTCGGAAACATTTGGATTTAAAATCTGAATCTTTTACATTTTTTCATAGTAACCATTATGGTTATCTACATTGCTTTTGTAACTAATCAATTGAGCAAGGATTTAACATTATGGAAGTATTTGATTACTGTACAGCACTTTGGTCAACGCTCTGTTGTTTTAGTAGTGCTTTATAAATGAAATGAAACATCTTTTTCTTACTTGAGTTCTGTTAGACTGGAGACATTCTGGCAGATGGAGAGAGTCCAAAGAGACAAGCTCTTATTCAAAAAGTTAATATTCAGTTCCAGCGTTTTAAGTTCAGGCAGATAATGGATGGCAGACGTGAAGGCATCCAAATCTGTGTTGTGAAATGTTTGAAAAAGCTTTGCCCAGTCGATTGCCTCTGACCGTGGTAGAGTGAGACGAAGTGACCGTACCACATTGCTATAACAAAAACCTATGCGGACACTAAAAAGAAAATTAAAACAAAGTTAATATCAGTTAGAGGAACAGAAACTATTTTGTTATTGTGAGTCTGTAAGCTAACAATATTCACGTTGTTTCTGATCCCATTTTTAAACCTTAGTTAGTGTGTAATGTTGCTATAATAGCATAAATAATACCTGTAAAATGATAAAGCTCAAAGTTCACTGCCAGGCGATATATTTTCTTTTACAGAATGAGATCTTTAAAGTGCTTAGTTACCACACATTTCACATTCCAAAGTAATTTTTTTTATTGAAAGTCCGCTCAAAATAACAAATTTTGGCCTTTAGGAGGAAACTGGAGCACCCAGAGTAAACCCATGCAGACATAATGGAGAACATGCAAAATCCACACAAAAAGGCCACGTGACCTTGCCGGGGCTCAAACCAGGGACCTTAATTCTTGCTGTGAGGCAACAGTGCCCACTGAGCTTATTTTCTCTGGCAAACATGAGAAAAGTCTATTTAAGAAGTCCTTCCAGAACTGATTGTATCGAAAGTAAAGATAGATTTGCGTTTTTGATTAAAGATTATAAGGTCATGTGATTTTTAATCATGTATAAAGCTCACAGAAAGGTAATTTGTAAAATATTATCACATTATTCCAGGCAATATAAAAGTTTTTTATTTCTATTTCATTGTGACTTTAAGCAGCTATGCCTGTTCTTTATACATCTCACCTGGACACATCATTAATGACTGACAGTTGCAATGATCTGACAGAACAATGTTCATCTGCAGGACCGTCCCATTCAGGGATCACATTAACCCTGCAAATCACAGCACAGAAAAATGTATTATGAACAATTAATAATGCACACTAAAGAATTATAGTGCATGTGGTGTGAAGTACATAAAATATTTATTTAGGATAAGTGCTATTATAAATACATTACCTTTGGGTCTTTCCTCCTGTAACAGCACACATCAGATCAACAAGATCAGAGTATGTTGGGTTTTCTACTTTCAAGCTTCAAAATCAAATCCAGAGCATTACTGTACAGATTAATTTATCATCCATGTAAACATTGTATTTTTTTATTTAGAATTGCATTTGTTAATGAAATAAACAAAATTATGGCCAGGTATTGACCCTGCCCTTAAGGTTAAACATATAAAAATTTTAGTCATATGATGCTATTTCATGTTTTCCTTTTTCTTTAGTGTTATAGCTGTGTGTGCATGTATAGACGGTTTTAGCAGTAACAACATAAACAAGCGGCTGTCGCGGTCCGGTAAACTCCGCTAATAAATAACAAGAAAGTACTTTAAACGTAGTTTATTTATATGACAAGCAAAAAAAAAAAAAAAAAACAACACATAGATTACCTAGGAAACCAAAACATTTGTTATTTTCGACCAGGCATCTGTTCAAGAGATCAGTTTAGCAACTAGTCAGACCATTGAAAAAACGAAACCGAAAGTAAAGTTCGGATCCAGACGTGTATCACGTGCGTCCGATGAAACCGTCTATAGACCCTTTTACAGTTGGTAAACATTGTGACGTATTTGTGTGGGCGGGGCTTAGCTGGAGGCAAAAAGAGCCGCAGAGGCAATGTTGACAAGCTTAAGATAGCACGTTTTAGGAGGGATTTATTAAACATGGATGCAGAAGCAGTTTGTAAATTCTGTTCCTTCTAATCTGGCAGCCAAAAACACAACAAGATGACATTTTAAAGTCAAAAACTCAAACTTTTAGCATGCCGGCTATGAGTTCCTACTTATTTTTTGCCTCCAGCTAGAGCGGTGATGTTACAGTGACGTGGGCGATTAAGGGGTCTACTGTATAAGACCTGCAAAGTACCACTACAAGCTTGAGGTATTCAGCCAATAACAACACACTGGGTCAGCTGGCCAATTAGAGCAAACTGTGCTTTTTCAGAAAGATTTTTTGCATAAGAAAAATTGTGTTTTATATCATGTTATCACACTGTATAAAACCAGATACACAAAAAAAGTTAACCATCATTTGATTGCAACCCCCTATGTTTCCACTAAGGAACTGTTTAATTGCTGTTTAATTACTTACCTTAAACTCTCAAACTTGTGGACTACAGGCAGAATTATAGACAACTTGTCAGGTGTTAACTTGCAATCACCAAGATAGATTGATCTGATGCTGTGGCAGCACTGAGCGCAGTACTTCAAAGCCCAACAATCTGTTCTTCTTAAGATTGTACCAGATATACGAATGCCATTCCAGGTCTGCATAGCTTCTTCCACAAAGCTCTTTTCATGCAGTTCATAAAGATAGTTAAACATATATGCCGCTTTACAAATATTGAAATTCTGAATCTCATTTATAAACCATTGTTTCAGATGGGCCTCTGCGTTTTGATGAACAAACAGACCATGCTTTATAAGTGTGCATTGCAAGTCCTTATTAAATAGACCAAAAGCAAACTTCACCACATCGGAAAAACGTGGTGGCTCATAAAAAAATCCACCTGGTGTTTCACTAATGGAACATAGCTTGGTAAGCTTCATCATGGCCTGGTCTTTATCCAGACAGACATAGTACAGAGCAGTGAAGAACTCCTGAAAGCTGAGATGCATGAAGCTGAACATTGTCTCCTGCTGGATTCTTCTTTTAAAGAGGAACTTGCACAGAAATGGACAGCATGCAGGATCTTGCACAGTTTCATTTATAATTTTCTCATCAAACAGAACTTGTTGTTTCTGCATCCCTCTCTCTGCCAGTTGTCCCAGACTCATTAGCAGGCTTGGCACAGATTGATTCAAACCCTGACTGTGATACTCCAGTAAAGTGAACACAAAGTCAACATATATGGATGTGGTTGTTTCCAGACCACTTGTTATATCTGCACCATCATTGAATCTTTCTCTGAAAACTGTGCAGATGATCCAGCAGATAACAGGAATCGAGCAGGCAGTCAACAAAGTTTCATTTGCCTTCACAAACGTATAAGCGTTCCTGAAGAGTTTCTCATCCTGAAAGAACTTCTGGAAATACTCCTCCACCCCCCTTTCAGAGAAGCCCATAATCTCAGTGAAACGCTGAGGATTCTTGAGCAGACTGGTTAAAGTGTCTGTAGCTGTTGATCTGCTGGTGACCAAGAGGAAGGAGTTCACCTGGAGAAGTCCTCTCAGCAGGGCACAAAGGGTGAGCACAGGTGTGCATCTCTGGTCTGGATCTGTGGGTGATGTCACGTTATTATCGTCCTGTGGGAGTCTGAGTTCATCAAACCCATCAATAATGAAGAGCACTCTCTCTGGTGACCACTGGAGCATCTGTGAGATCTCATCTGAAGTTAAACCACAACTCCAGCTCAAGAGCTCCAACAAACTCTTTTCACCAGAAATGCAGTTAATTTCTTTACACTTCAAGTGAAACACAACATCAAATTGATCTTTGTAGAGGTTACCAGATGCCCAGTCCATCATGATCTTCTGCACAACAAAAGATTTTCCATTCCCAGAGTTTCCCTGCAGTATGACAGCTCTAGGAGTGATCCCATGGTCATCTGTGTGAAACAGAGATTTCGGGACAAATTCATGACTGCTCATGGAGCTGAGGACCTTCTGGAAACTTTCTCCTTTTGAGGAGATCTCCTCTTCTCTTTCTTTTTGATCTCTATGTCTTTGAATGATCAGAGGTTCAGTGTAGCGCTGACACAGAAGCACATTTTCTCCGGGCAGTGAGTTATACTCTGTAACATGCTGGTACTCACTGCAAATCAGCTTTTTATACTTGCAAATCACGGGGTTTGCTGCAGAAATAAAATGTTTATTGTCTATGATTAGAGTCTGTTAAAGCATCTATTTATTTTTCCACAGGATATACTATAAGACCTTTTTAAAAATGCCATAAATACAAATGTTAAAGCACAAGGTGCATTCTTACCGCTATTTAAAATTTTTTTTATACTATTACTTATTTAATATTTTAAATCTTTTTAAAAAGTAAGTCAAACAATCAAACTTATCATTCACCTGATGGTTGTGTTTTCACAGAGTCTTGGTGAGAAGTACTGATACCTACAGAAAATGTAACACTTGCTTAAACAAATTATTTATTGTTTACGTAAAAGATATCTACATATGGTATAAAATCTCAGCCTTAAAAGAACTTACACACCACACATTTGTCTTACCAGAAGCATTATGTGTTATGTAAACATTTCCTGTTATTGTATTAGAAGTGAGTATAGGTGCGGTAATATGACTTCCAGTCTGAGCCACAGCACTGACATTATGAGCTCTAGACATTTCTAGAAAATAAGGAAAATGTAAGCAACATATTCAAATAATACAATATAATACAAGGCTAAATGTTACTAAATTGTTTATATCGGTATTATTTAGAAACTTTTCAGTTTCGTCATGTTTTTGATGCGTAAAGTACCTTATATCACGCCAGTGACCGTCACGCTGGACTCTCTGTGTGCACGGCTGCGTGGGTTGCCAGATCACGATGACCATTCACAGCCCAAATACCAACAACTATTGAACGATATCCTTCCATCTTTAACCCACTGAAAAAAATCAACTAGTGGAAACAATTTAAAAACAATTTAAAAGTATCCCAATTCTTAAACCCAGCTGAAGTACGCGGACTTGGCAACACATAATCACGCGCGGAAATGGAAAGGGTCTAGCGACGCCCTGCTGCATCGTAAGTACAGATTTATAGTTTCCTGGTTTTTATTGTTTTCTCAAAGTTAAAAGTAACTAAACAATGTGCCTATTGTTAATGTGTTTCAGTGCAGTGGTACTGCATACTCATTTTTTTTGGCACCCCTTGTTTACAGGGCATCCATTCGTGCCCCCTCCAAAGAAAATGTATGACATAAAACAAAAATTTTAATTAAACAAAACATATGAAATTATACAATGTGTTGTTGTTGGCAATAGTCTTATTTTTCTAATTTCTTTTAAAGTGTCAGTTACCAGCATTTACTTTAAAATGTGGAAGCTATGTCTGAAAAACTAATTTTTTATGATATTTTGATAACTAATTAATAAAGAATAAAAACATATAAATAAGAATCAACTCATAAAAGTGGTTTCAATACACAACGCTAATTTCAAGTGGGAATGAAGTTCCAGATTAAAATGTAGATGGTTTTTAGCATGCAAACACAGTGGGATTCTTTACATTCTGTTATGACTTCGGTCTTTCGACTGTTCTGTTTCTTTGTTTTTGTTCTGTGTGTGTGTATGTTTTGTGTTTTCACAGCGCGTCTGCCACTGCGGCGATCTCATCATCATCACTGATTTCATTCACCTGCGACACTCACCTGTTTCTCATTTGCCTCCCCATTCGTTTGGTATTTAAGCTCTCTGTGTTTGTTGCTCCTTGCGAGTTCGTCATTGTAATGTTGCTTTAGTCCTGTCATGTCGTGTTCACCGTTTTTGTTGGATTAAGATATTTTTTTACCTTTTTGTCTTTTTGCTATTTTTTGCTCTGCCTGCTTTCTCTCGTCTCCTCTCATTAGGACTACAGCACCTCCGCTCCTCTCCGCTTCAGTGGATTATTTTTCCTCTCTCTGCCCTGCCGGTCTTCTGCCCTGCTGTCTCTCGTGTGTGGCCGTTGCCCTGTAGTACTGGGTGAGCTCCGCCGCTCTGCTGTTTCTATCGGACTTCATGCTGTTCGCTGTCCAGAGTACTGGTAATCCCTGCTGTCCAGCAGCACTGTGTCGGATCGTTTGGTGTTCAGCCTTCAGCCGGCTGTACTGCCGGGCTGTCATCTCATCTCTCCCCGACTCGAAACGGTGGTTCCCTACACCGCGCTGGGCGCGCGATCTCCAGTGCACGACTGAGACTTCTTTCTTCTATTTCTTCACAGCGGCTGAGAACTTTGGACAGTTTTCTTGGACTATCTATTATCGGCAGAGCGGTGGTTGGATTCCCCGTGTGTTACTCCAGTTTATCTCCCTGGCTAGCCCAGTGGTTTTCTCTGTCTATTATTTGATCTTTATTAAACGTTTTGTTATCTGCAATTGGATCCTTGCCTCTGCGTGTTCTATACGTGTCTTGACAGACGAATTCGCCACAGATGGATCCAGTGGATGTTGACAACGTACGCTCTGCTCTGGCACAACAAGGGGCATGGCTGGGACAGCAGAATGCTCAACTCTCTGCTACATCGTGGGAGGTGGAACGCCTTGCCGCTCTAGTTGCCGATCTCAACTCTCAGCTCGAATGCATGCGGTTGGAGGGCTCCGTCCCTCACCGTATATCTGATCCTGAGCCCCATGTTACCAATCCACCCACATACGACGGAGATCCTAACGCCTGCCGGTCTTTTTTGTCCCAATGCTCTCTCGATGGTCTTATTGAGCTCGCTCTGCGAATTGAGAATCGTCTCCTGAATCGTCGCCATCGCCGCTCATTACGTCATCGTGCACTGCAGGATGATGCGGTCGATTCATCCTCTCATTCTCCATCTGTCCCTTCACCTGTGCTGAGCAAACCTATGCAGCTGGGAAGAATGAAGCTGACATCTAAGGAGAGGGAGTGGAGGTTGCTAAATGGACTATGTCTGTATTGTGGCAAACCGGGACATCAGGCACGGAATTGTTCGCTAAAAGACAATGCCCATCGGTGAGTCCAGGAGTCCTGGTGGGCACGGCCGCTTATGAAATCTCCTCTGTTTCCAGCACTCTTCTTCCAGTCCTTTTGTCCTTCGACGGTATGGAACATCCCTCTCGAGCTCTTCTCGATTCCGGAGCGGAGGGCAATTTTTTGGATTTCGAATTGGCACAAAAGTGGGGAATTCCTATCGTTCCTCTCAAGGTCCCGTTAACTGTATGGACTCTGAAGGGAAAGCAGACAGCACAGGTTACCCATTGCACTCCACCCGTTATTTTGCACATATCTGGTAATCATCGTGAGGAGATTGTGCTGTACCTCCTGCATGATTCTCTTTCTCCCATTATTTTGGGACATGCATGGTTGGCACAGCACAACCCTCATGTTGATTGGCAGCGAAATGTTATTTTAGCATGGTCACCGTCTTGTCATGCGTCTTGTCTTGGGTCTGCTCCTTCTGGTTCTGTTTTTTCTGTTTCTCAGGTTCCGACGGTCGATCTGACTGGAGTCCCGGCGGAGTATCTCTGGTTTTCAGTAAAGCCCGGGCCACCTCCCTACCTCCCCATCGGTCCTATGACTGTGCCATTGAGCTTCTCCCAGGCACTTCTCCACCTAAAGGTAGACTTTATTCTCTATCTGGTCCTGAAAGGGAGGCTATGGACAGTTATATCAATGATTGTTTGCGTGCTCGTCTCATTCGTCCCTCTACCTCTCCCACTGGAGCTGGATTCTTTTTTGTTAAAAAGAAGGACGGCTCCCTACGTCCATGCATTGATTATAGAGGTTTAAATGACATTACTGTTAAAAACAGATACCCCTTACCTTTAATGTCTACCGCCTTTGAGCTTTTGCAGGGAGCGCATTTCTTTACCAAGCTAGATCTGCGCAACGCTTATCACTTGGTACGCATCAGAGAGGGCGATGAGTGGAAGACGGCATTTAATACCCCTTCCGGACACTTCGAATATTCCATTCTGCCGTTCGGTCTCACGAACGCTCCGTCCGTCTTCCAGGCTCTGGTCAACGACGTGTTGAGAGACATGATAAACAAGTTTGTCTTTGTGTACCTGGATGACATTCTCATCTTTTCCCCTTCTATGCAGGCACACACTCAGCATGTTCGCAGGGTCTTACAACGCTTGCTTGAGAATCAGCTGTATGTTAAGGCGGAGAAATGCGAGTTTCATAGGAGGTCAGTTTCGTTCCTGGGTTTTGTCATTGCCGTAGGGGAGATTCGTCCTGATCCGGCTAAAATCAAAGCAGTCGTCGAGTGGC
Organism: Misgurnus mizolepis; assembly: GCA_025389145.1. NCBI lineage: Eukaryota > Metazoa > Chordata > Actinopteri > Cypriniformes > Cobitidae > Misgurnus > Misgurnus mizolepis. The sequence continues at coordinate 58,949,402 of JAIFKI010000002.1, forward strand.
CAACCCCCGACTCGCGTAAGGAGGTTCAACGATTTCTGGGTTTTGCAAATTTTTATCGGCGATTCATCAGAAATTTCTGTCAGATTGCTAAACCTCTTACAGCACTCACTTCCTCTAAGGAGAGTTTTTGCTGGAACAGGGAAGCTCAGGAAGCCTTTGATATGTTAAAGTCCCGGTTTATCACTGCACCTGTGCTTTCTATTCCAGATCCTATGGCTCAGTTTATTGTTGAGGTGGATGCATCAGATGTCGGGGTAGGCGCCGTTTTGTCTCAGCGGTCCTCTAAGGACGGGAAGATGCATCCTTGTGCCTTTTTCTCCCACCGGTTAAGCCCTGCTGAACGTAATTACGACCTAGGTAATCGGGAGTTGCTGGCCGTCAGACTGGCTTTGGGCGAATTGCGTCACTGGTTGGAGGGTGTCTCGGAACCTTACCTGGTCTGGACGGACCACAAGAACCTAGAATACATCCGTTCAGCCAGGAGATTAACCTCGCGACAGGCTCGTTGGACACTCTTCTTTGACCGATTTAACTTTACTCTCTCGTACCGGCCGGGTTCTACGAACACGAAGCCCGATGCTCTCTCTCGCTTGTTCGATTCTCCTAACACTAAGAGGACCGAAACCATCCTCCCGGAGGGGCGGGTGATGCCGAGAGGGGGAAGTGCCAGATGGGTGCCGGGCGGGTCGGTTGTGGGTTCCTGCTGCGCTCCGTTCCGAGGTCATCCGGTGGGGCCATGAGTCCAAGTTTGTTTGTCATCCTGGAGTTCGGAGATCGTTGGCTACCGTCCGTCAACGATTTTGGTGGCCTTCTATGGCATCAGATGTCAGACAGTTTGTATTAGCCTGTCAGGTGTGTGCTCGTAATAAGACCTCTCATCAAGCTCCCGTTGGTCTGTTGAAGCCCCTTTCTGTTCCCTCCCGCCCCTGGTCACATTTAGCCGTAGATTTTGTTACCGGCTTACCTAATTCTAAAGGTTACACTGTCGTTTTGACTGTGGTGGACCGTTTTTCCAAGGCGGTTCATTTCATTCCCCTTCCTAAGCTGCCCTCTGCCAAAGAAACGGCCCAGATATTAATTGAACACGTCTTTCGCTTACATGGTCTGCCCTCGGACGTGGTATCTGATAGGGGTCCTCAATTTATTTCCCGTTTTTGGCAAGAGTTCTGTAGACAGATCGGCATTACCGCCAGCTTATCTTCAAGTTATCACCCTCAGCCCAACGGGCAATGTCCCCTTTTGAGGCGTCGATGGGTTTTCAGCCACCTTTGTTCCCATCACAAGAATCCGATGCGGCGGTTCCGTCTGCTCTAGCCTTTGTTTAACGCTGCAAATGCACTTGGAACAGAGCTAGAACAGTTTTAATTCAGACAGCCAGACGAACCAAAGCTGCGGCTGACCGACACCGTCGACCTGCACCTCATTATATTTGTGGGCAGAAGGTATGGCTTTCCTCCAAGGATCTGCCTCTCCGAGAGCATTCTCGCAAATTGACTCCTCGGTTCCTTGGTCCATACAGTATCATTAAGGTCGTTAGTCCGGTGGCGGTTAAGCTCAGATTGCCTCCTGTTCTCGGTCGGATTCACCCTGTTTTCCATGTGTCTAAGGTCAAGCCTGTGTTCTTTTCTCGTATTAACCCCATTCCCCCTGCTCCTGCTCCCCCTATCCCTCTGCTAGTGGACGGCTCTCCTGCTTATTCTGTGAGAACTTTACTAGATATGCGTAGACGGGGCAGAGGTTTTCAGTATTTAGTTGATTGGGAGGGTTACGGTCCGGAGGAGAGGTGTTGGGTCCCGGCCCGGGACATTCTGGATCCGGGGTTGATCGCAGACCTCCTTCGGCGACTAGGTAAGCCTCCTCCGAGACCGCCTGGTGGCGGTCATTAGGAGGGGGGTACTGTTATGACTTCGGTCTTTCGACTGTTCTGTTTCTTTGTTTTTGTTCTGTGTGTGTGTATGTTTTGTGTTTTGACAGTTCTCACGTGCGCGTCTGCCACCGGGGCGATCTTATCATCATCACTGATTTCATTCACCTGCGACACTCACCTGTTTCTCATTTGCCTCCCCATTCGTTTGGTATTTAAGCTCTCTGTGTTTGTTGCTCCTTGCGAGTTCGTCATTGTTATGTTGCTTTAGTCCTGTCATGTCGTGTTCGCCGTTTTTGTTGGATTAAGATATTTTTTTACCTTTTTGTCTTTTTGCTATTTTTTGCTCTGCCTGCTCTGTCTGCTTTCTCTCGTCTCCTCTTATTAGGACTACAGCACCTCCGCTCCTCTCCGCTTCAGTGGATTATTTCTCCTCTCTCTGCCCTGCCGGTCTTCTGCTCTGCTGTCTCTCGTGTGTGGCCATTGCCCTGTAGTACTGGGTGAGCTCCTCTCCGCCGCTCTGCTGTTTCTATCGGACTTCATGCTGTTCGCTGTCCAGAGTACTGGTAATCCCTGCTGTCCAGCAGCACTGTGTCGGATCGTTTGGTGTTCAGCCTTCAGCCGGCTGTACTGCCGGGCTGTCATCTCATCTCTCCCCGATCCGAATCGGTGGTTCCCTACACAGCGCTGGGCGCGCGATCTTCAGTGCACGACTGAGACTTCTTTCTTCTATTTCTTCACAGCGGCTGAGAACTTTGGACAGTTTTCTTGGAATATCTACTATCGGCAGAGCGGTGGTTGGATTCCCCGTGTGTTACTCCAGTTTATCTCCCTGGCTAGCCCAGTGGTTTTCTCTGTCTATTATTTGATCTTTATTAAACGTTTTGTTATCTGCAATTGGATCCTTGCCTCTGTGTGTTCTATACGTGTCTTGACACATTCAGTTTAAACATATTACATATTAAATATGTATATAACATATTAAAATGTGACCTGAACAAGAGTCACCCAGCAAATTTCCACCACTTAATATATACCTGGTAGAAGCACAGGGGGTTTCCAGGACAGGGATTAGACTATTAGACTAAAATAAATGTAAGAGCTGTTCAAACTGAAAACAACTTGCACTGACATATCTTAAAATACATCAGTGCCCTTTGATTTGCCTCGAGCACGCCAGGCATGTTTGTTAAAACTAGTTATATTTCCTAATTAAACTAAGGCCTAGTCCTGGTTTAAAATAATCCCTGTCCGGGAAACCACCCCATACGGTCTCAAAGGAGACGTCATGTTTCAGAATATTGATTTAATCACACGTCATGCAGTCAATCGAGAAAAGTGTTTTAAGTCATTTCATTCTCTTCCACCACCCCTCACCTTACACCAGAATTTCCCAAAATCACATTATTTCTCTTGGAATGAACCAGTACCTGTTCGGGTGTGGAAACTTTCTGTCAATCAGTAATGGAGTTACTATTACACAGTAATAAAAAATAGCTTTTCATTTTCAATTTTTATTGAATGTATGGAGTTCAGCAATTTATTATCCTTCATGCTCAAAAAAAGGGGATGAATTTAGGACTAATAACGCAGCAGTGATTTAAATGGTCCTATGTTTAAAAGAGATAAAACACCCAAAAAGCAATACATTTGAAAATAATGCAAAGGCTGTCATGTCCTGTAATTTACATTTCATTAGGTTCTTTACCAATATCAGGAGTGTAAACATCTAAATTCAAAAGATTTGGGACTAAATTGAAAGAAATAATAGATAGTTACACATTTTCCAATTCCAACTACAAAACAAGTACTCTGAGAGACGTAATCTGGGGTAGATAGAAATATTCTGCTAAACTGATTGGCTGATCAGTAACAGAGGCGGAACAGACAAGGAATGATGTCACATGACTTCCAGTTGTCAACAAACCCAGCATCTTACTCCAGGTAAACATAAACATTTGAAATACAGATATGAATGAAATATTAAAAAACATTTAGGGAGTTCAAAACATGATGTTATGCGAAAACAAGACAGAACAACCTTCAATCAAACTTTAGTTTCTAAAGAAACCATCAGCCTTTGCAGTCATAAGTTTAAATTGTGAGCTCCTTACAGAATTACCAAACTGTGTGAGGGAACTTCGTGTCTAGAAGCTTCGCCACATTCCCATTTAAAGATCCATTAGATCACAAAATAACACCTGCCCTACTCCCATACAACTGTAATCCCTGACATTTGAACCTGTTTTAAGTACTTCATGTAGAAATATCGGAGTTGTAGTGATACAGACGATCCATTTAAACATCAACAAACAGCTCAGGTATATTATCTATTCTAATATTTGCTATTCAAGCTCACAGTTTCAACACACTGACCCGTATGAAGTCAAGCACGGAGTGAGTTCTTCTGCAGATATCGGGCAGAAGTTATAACTGAACTTGAAGAAGTTACAGGAATGCAGAGAGCAGCTGGAGACTGCCTCATTTGATGTTTTGTTTTCTTAATCTGTTTTAACTAAGTTCAGGAGGAGTATGGTCATGTAATAGAGCTTGGGAATCGACGTCAATGCGTCATCCGCATACGCAACACTTTTGTTTTTGCCTCCATTTTTCATGAGCTGAACTTAACACTTTGGCTGAACATAATTCAATCATAAACAGTGGTTCCACATGATTGACTGCATTTTCTCAACATGAAATTAACATGTAAGCTTTACTTAATTACTTCATGTCAATAGAACATGACAGAATCACATTTACTTAACATGAAAATGAAACAAATACTTCATTTAGACACAGCATGACTGAATCATGTAAACACAACACATTTTTTAAATAAAAAACATTTGTTTAATTTAAAACGGCAACATAACACAAACTCTTTTACATACCAACACAACACTAAACATTAAAATGTCTCCTCCTTATTTCAATGTTTGATATACTTGACTGAATCATGTTCTTTCAAAATAAAAACAAGTTAAGAAGTTAAAATATCAATACGGTTTAAAATGATGCAACTATGTTTGAAACAGAAACTTCATCAATCGTGAACAGCATAAAAACATTTTTATATAAATGCATAGCCCAACCAATTCACTTTACTAAGTCATGTGAGGATGTCATGCATAAAACTTAAGTAATATTCAAACACCCCACCAAAAAGTATCAACAGAGTTTACCTATTTGTTTTCATTTAGACTAAAAAAAAAATATAATATATATATATATATACATATATATATATATATATATATATATATAATATAATATAATATAATATAATATATATATAAAAACACTATACACTATAGAAAAATAAAGATTCAATTAGTATTAGATTAGTATTGATGTCAGAATACAAACTTTAACGTGTTTACAGATGTGCTTTTCAGAAAAATTACAGAATGTTACACATTTTTATCAGAAGACACACAACGTTTATGATTTCCTGGGAATATGAAGTATACTTACATTTACATTTAGTCATTGAGCAGACGCTTTTGTCCAATGCAACTTACAAACGAGGTAACAATAAAAGCAACGTTTGTTTTTGTCTTTTTAATTTCACATTAAATTGCATATTAAAAAGTCAATTAGCCATTCTTCGTACAATATTAAAAACATTGTACTACCAAATCAAACTGCATGAATTTCATGAACATCCCCAGGCGCAGCTCTAAGACGTCAAGCCTCTGTAGTTCTCTGTTAGTCATCAAACTGTAGATTTAGTTCCAAAACAAAGGCCTTTAATCAGACACAAGAGACAGAAGACAAATGTAGAAATCTGTTTAGTGTTAATATATAAGACATAAAGTACAGTCAGCCCAGTCATTCACAAAATAAATTCTGAAGAGGGTGATTTGGACAGAAAACATCATCCTGTATCACGCTGAAGGAATTTATGCAGTAAAAACCAGCTGACTACACATTTCCTTCCAAGCATGTTTACACAATTATGCAATTTGACTGCACATTATTCATTTGAGATTAAACTTTTTTTTCATAAAATTAAAATATGTTATTTACATGTAAATTGGTAATTTGATAAAAGTGTAAATGTACTGCATACATTATAAATGCATCAATATAGAAAGCAATATTTTCCATGCAGAATGTTTCATGGTAACTACCTAAAAATGAATAATATAAAACAGTACATATTTGTTGGCTGGTGGCATATCACAGTTCTCATTTTTATTAAAACCATCTTTCTGTTAATCTAACTTACCTTCGCAAAGTCTCATCAGCAAAGCCCCGACAATTCACAGAAATCTTCAACTGCTGGTTGCAGCTTAGGTCCCTTTCCTCATGAAGTGTGCATTGTTTTAATTTGTTGTTGCATTTGAATCTGCATTACAAACCACACAGCACAAATCACAGTAAATACTGAGTCCTTTACAAACCTGACAGTGTTTTTACAGAGTACAGTTAGTGTTTATATTATTTGTGTAATAATGTGGAAAAAAGATAGAAAGCATTAAAATGTCACTCACTAATAATAATTGTGCCAAGATGATGCCAAAAATAAATTAGTGAGTATTACTTTTTTGTTAGCTCAGTGTAGTAGTTGATACTCTTCAGCTATGATTTGAACTAAGGTAATTTAATGGTTATTTATAACTACATGTGGACTCCAGTAAAGATTTAGGCTGCATCTATTCCGCGTATATAGGTATACCTTTATTAAGGGCCAGGTATACCTTTATACCTTATATACCTTTATTCTCGCATGTGCATGCGTCCGTGCAGCTTTCAAACCATAGTGTGTGTGCAAATGCTGTCTATTGCTTTTGTGTAATTGTTTGTTGTGGAGTGACTTTTCTCAATATTTTTTCGTGCATGCTCAGTTGTACGAGTACTACCTAATTTTGGACCGAATGCGGACGACCAAGCAGTGCTTGAGCATGAAGGCAGCTCTGTGAAAAACATTCAGACAGCCTTCATAGGCAGCGTAACGGAACTCAAACATAAACATAGAGCAGCGAAAATGTTTAAAAAACTACAATACTAATTTCTCTATAAAATGCAATCAAAAGTTTTTACATTGTGCTCCAGCTGCTTCTTGACCGCCATTTTATCTTTTTGAATGAGACTTCTGAAGGCAGCACTTTTTAGCTTTCGGACGCACCCATTAAAACATCCCAACAACAATAAAGAGAAATGGCAGGCACCTTCACCGCAAAAAAATATTTTCACAAAAAAAAATTCTTAGCATTTTTGTCTTGTTTTCAGTAAAAATATCTAAATTCTTAAATCAAGATGCTTTTTCTTGATGAGCAAAACGATACAAGAAAATAAGTCTAGTTTTTAGACCAAAAATATCAAATTTAAGTGGTTTGTGCATTAAACTAGCAAAAAAATCTGCCAATAGGGTAAGCACACTTTTCTTGAATTTATCTTGAATTTAGTGATTTAGAAAAAATTTCAAGATTTTTTGCTTACCCCATTGGCAGATTTTTTGCTTGTTTTATGCACAAAATCACTTAAATTTGACTTAATGTCTTGGGTCGTTTTGCTCATCAAGAAAAAGCATCTTAATTTAAGAATTTTAAGAATTAAGAAGATATTTTTACTGAAAACAAGACAAAAATACTAATAATTTTTTTTTCTTGAAAATAATTTTTTTGCAGTGTAGACTAGTCCTAGAGGCTGTTTACACTTGGCATTAACATGCGTTTTCGTCGATCGGATCACAAGTGGACAACGTTAATGCCAGGTGTAAACGGTGTTCAAAACGTTTTGAACGCGTCCACTTTCGACCACTTTCAACCACATCCAGAGGTAGTCGAAACCACTTTCGATCGGATCGCTTTGGAGTTGCGGAACGCAAATGTGGTTGAATGTGTTCGAACAGCCACACGCGACCGCCTTCTCTCCGCCCATTTATCTAATCTGAGGTATTAAACACAAGTTTTTGACTTCTGGCGTGAACATACGGTGAAAAGCGCTATTTTTAGCCTTTCATTGATAAAACTACTGCGGGTGTTCTCCGTAGTTTCGTTTTGAAAGCGTGAAAGTTGCGCGATCCTATTTCATCAATTGCGCTGAAAATTCAGAGAAAGCTCCAACATATAAACGTACAAAACACTGTGCAGCATGTATACTTGCTAAACAAGCAGCGGACTTCTACATATTAGTTTGCGTCCATATAAACTCATAATTACTCCCGCTCGCGTTTAAATGACAGCAGAGAGACTCGCCCACCGTCTCACAGACCACCCCCTCACAGTATTCAGGACAGAAGCGTTCTAAAGTGGACAAAAGAGACGGATTAAAATACCAGGTGTAAACGTAATGTGTCTCTCTCATCCACTTGTGAGCCGAAAACACATCTTAATACCAAGTGTTGTCCAAACTTAAAACAACTTGCACTGAAATATTTTAAAATACATCAGTGCCCTTTGTTTTGCCTCAAAATCCACACAAGTAATGTTTTTAGTAAGGCATGTTTGTTACAACTAGTTATATTTCCTAATTAAACTAATGCCAAGTCCTGGCTTTAGTTAATCCATGTCCGGGAAACCGCCCCTTACAGTTTTCACTTTGTCATTATGGGGTACTGGGTGTAGATTAAAGGAAAGGAAACAAATCAAATTGAAAGTATTGTGATATCAGGCTGCATCATAACAAAATTGATAAAAGTGAGAGGGGTCTAAATACTTTCTAAATGTACTGTATGTGCATCAGTACAAACCCGGTAAATGTCATAGTGCAGTTTGGCCTTGTGCATGACCTCTGCAGGACCTTGATTCCCTCCTCCAGTAAAAAATCTGCCTGTATCCTGCAGTACACACACATTAAACAGATTAAACAAGATTTTAGGGTTTGGTATGACATTATCAGATCTTAGCATTTTGTCAATTCTGTTAATATAGCTTTTCTTGTAATGGTCCAGCTACAATCTTAAGGATGTCACTGTTTCGATTTTGTAGGTGTGTGGTGACTTAAAGGCAGGGTCTATGATCTCTGAAAGGCAATGTTGACATTTGAAATCACCTAAACAAACACGCCCCTACCCCAATGGAATCTGGACCTTCTGTTGATGGATCCACCCCACACACACGCAACCCAGACACGATGTTGGTTAGTAGTGGTTGTACACTGTTCGGACCATATACAGTGAGGAAAATAAGTATTTGAACACCCTGCTATTTTGCAAGTTCTCCCACTTAGAAATCATGGAGGGGTCTGAAATTGTCATCGTAGGTCAGTGTTCTTCACTCCCAACCATGGAGAGCCGGTGCCCTGCAGAGTTTAGCTCCAACCTTAATCAAACACACCTGCAGGCTAATCAATGTCTTCATGAGCACTAGAAAATCACAGGTAGGTGTGTTTGATTAAGGTTGGAGCTAAACTCTGCAGGGCACCGGCTCTCCAGGATTGGGAGTGAAGAACACTGTCGTAGGTGCATGTCCACTGTGAGAGACATAATAAAAATAATAAAAAAATCCAGAAAATCACAATGTCTGATTATTTAAAAACTATTTATTTGTATGATACAGCTGCAAATAAGTATTTGAACACCTGAGAAAGTCAATGTTAATATTTGGTACAGTATCCTTTGTTTGCTACTACAGAGGTGAAACCTTTCCAGCAGTTTTTCACCAGGTTTGCACACACTGCAGGAGGGATTTTGGCCCACTCCTCCACACAGATCTTCTCTAGATCAGTCAGGTTTCTGGCCTGTCACTGAGAATCACAGAGTTTGAGCTCCCTCCAAAGATTCTCTATTGGGTTTAGGTCTGGAGACTGGCTAGGCCAGAACCTTGATATGCTTCTTACAGAGCCACTGGCTGTGTGCTTCGGGTCATTGTCATGTTGGAAGACCCAGCCTCGAGCCATCTTCAATACTCTACCTGAGGGAAGGAGGTTGTTCCCCAAAATCTCACAATACATGGCCCCAGTCATCCTCTCCTTAATACAGTGCAGTCGCCCTGTCCCATCTGCAGAAAAACACCCCCAAAGCATGATGCTACCACCCCTATGCTTCACAGTAGGGATGATGTTCTTGGGATGATACTCATCATTCTTCTTCCTCCAAACACGTTTAGTGAAATTATGACCAAAAAGTTCCATTTTGGTCTCATCTGACCACATGACTTTCTCCCATGACTCCTATGGATCATCCAAATGGTCATTGGCAAACTTAAGAGGGGCCTGGACATGTGTTGGTTTAAGCAGGGGATCCTTCCGTGCCATTCAAGATTTCAAACCATGACATCTTAGTGTATTACCAACAGTTACCTTGGAAACGGTGGTCCCAGCTCTTTTCAGGTCATTGACCAGCTCCTCCCATGTAGTTCTGGGCTGATTTCTTGCCTTTCTTAGAATCATTGAGACCCCACAAGGTGAGATCTTGCATGGAGCCCCAGTCCGAGGGAGATTGACAGTCATGTTTAGCTTCTTCCATTTTCTAATGATTGCTCCAACAGTGGACCTTTTTTCACCAAGCTGCTTGGCAATTTCCACGTAGCCCTTTCCAGCCTTGTGGAGGTGTACAATTTTGTCTCTAGTGTCTTTGGACAGCTCTTTGGTAATGGCCATGTTAGTAGTTGCATTCTTACTGATTGTATGGGGTGGACAGGTGTCTTTATGCAGCTAACGACCTCAAACAGGTGCATCTAATTTAGGATAATAAATGGAGTGGAGGTGGACATTTTAAAGGCAGACTAACAGGTCTTTGAGGGTCAGAATTCTAGCTGATAAACAGCTTTTTTAAATACTTATTTGCAGCTGTATCATACAAAAAAATAGGTAAAAAAATTATATATTGTGATTTCTGGATTTTTTTTTAGATTATGTCTCTCAGAGTGGACATGCACCTACAATGACAATTTCAGACCCCTCCATGATATCTAAGTGGGAAAACTTGCAAAATAAGTCCTGGTCTGTTTCGCATTCACACTGGCATTTTATCAGCGAAACCTAAAAAAAATTATGTAACAAAGCTTACAAACATTCACAGCAACAATGCTACATGCTAGAGTAAACATGCTCATTTTATGCATCTTTATACGGTGGCATTATTACCAGCATTACTATCATTAAACATTTTAAAAACACAAGCATTTTGTGCATTTTTCCAGCATATGCTCAATGGACCAAATGTTTTTGAGGCTTTTTATCTCTTTGTTGCTCCAAATTGCCCTCTGTTCATTTTGTTTTCGCATGTACTGCTCATCCCACCATTATGAGTGTTGCGTCTTGAAATATTACATCCTGATTTTAGTTTGTTGTGCTGTCTCTGGTCCAAGTGCATTCACATATCAGTGGCACCACACCAAAGTTAATTTGGAAGCGGACCGAGACCCACCTTTTCACCAATCTCGGTTCACTTGTCTAGCGTGCAACAAAGTTTGGGTGGCAGCATTAACATTTATAATCAAAGCAAATATGAAATATGAAAACGCCCTTACACAGTTGTTCATGTTATTATTGCAAAATTTTAATTTAATATAAAACTCCTGCAATTTCCAAGGAAAGGCTTGTCTAAAATAACATGCCTCCTGTTATTCATCAAATTAATTGACTGAACATTCGAAAGTTGCAGAAAAGTATAAAGCATTTTAACAGAAAATAATCTTTCTATTAAGACAATAATATTTGCTATAATACAAAATATTCTACTCTATATAGGCATGGGCCGGTTACCGGTTTCAATGTATACAAAGGTTTTAAACAGTCAAGGTTTCAAAACCACTAAAATGCTCTGTGATACCGTCTCCAAGGTATGAGCTGTGTTTATACAAAGTTCATTAAATCATTAAGTCATGTGATTGATTTGATGTTTACGTTTACTATACATTACGGAAATATTATATATTTTTTGAAAGTGATATTATAATTTAAAGGCTTCATTTTTAACTGCCATTTGAAAATAACACATTTTAGTGTTGCAATGGCAATACCGCAACACCGTGAAACCGTGGTATTTTTTTTTTGCTAAAGGTTATCTATGGAATAAATTTCCCGCCAAATGTATTGAGGTCACGGTTCAAAAAATAATATGCGTGAATGAAAAAATAATAAGCGCAAATTTGATCTTTAAACAGAATTAAAATTAAATTGCACAAAACTGAAAAACGAATGCAAAGTTATCCAAATTGCATACAAAATGACATTTTCTTTGTTTATATTACTCCTTTATTTCTTCTATCTAATATTTTCTGCTCATATTTATTTGTTTTGTATGCTTGTGCTGTTTTTATTCTCGCTCTTATTTCCACACTCTGCGCTTGCTTTTCCAAAAGTTGCCGTTAGAGTTTCATGCAAATCAGGGCGGACTTAAGCGTCACCATTGGTCCGCTAGTTGTAGATTGACAGCTCCTTTAGCCAATCAGTTGAAGAGGAAGTTGACGTCACTCCAGTGCGACTCCCGGCTGCATAGTCATGCAGGAGAGGATGGATAACCGTCAGCTGGCAAATATTAGACAATTAAATATCATTAAACAAAATATTGTTAGTGTTTGACAGAAATACACTTATGTCTGTTGTGAGTACTCTTTGTCAGTTCTTTAAGATAATGTGTCATCCAAGTAAATGAAAGTCTGTTAACACGAATCCTTTTAGCTAGTTTAGGTTTAGGCAGTGGAGTGAGTCTTTGCAGTTTAAGGCTAAAATGAATTACATACATTGGCTTTACACATTCTATGCTCAGTACACTATAATGATAAAGTGATAATAGTTAAGTTATGTGCAAACGTATACAGTATAAAACAAAAAATATTACGATATCATAAGCATTCAGACCTTTCATAGATGGCTGTCTGCTTTTTAGGACAAATACATTTATGAAATTACCATTGGTAGACTTCAGCTAAGTTGTACATCTGAACGATCTTGACTAAAAAAAAACATAATAGCAAACGGCCTGAATATCAGTGTGGTGCTTCAGGTTTTTATTTTGAATAAATGTACAGTAGTTATAACATGTTATAAAAGGAAGCTTTGTGTTTAACACTACTGTAGGGGATTTCCCAATATTGATAAGAAATAAAGCATTTTCAAACCAATTGCTTTTGTTTTATTTTTGTTTACTCGGGCATTACATTATTTGTATTAATACAAATAAATAATAAATAATACAACTCAACAATACAGAAAAGGCTTTGTTTATTATCTGTGCTAGGAACTGCATAACCGAGTTAAATGACACAAATTAAAATATCTGTATGCTAAATTTACATAAATTATAAACTGATGCTTTAAGCTCCAATCCAGCAAGCTGCACAAAATAAAACTAAATATATACAATCTCTGAATTGTGAATTTCCATTAATAGTCCTTTATTGAGCCAATATTCATATTCTGACAGCATACAAAGAAAATAAGTTTAAAAACACTGCATTACTTTCTTGCATATGACGTGTGTGAATAAATAGATACACATAATATACTTTAAATATTGGACATATATAAATATTGGACATAAGGAGATTGGTTTAAAGATGTTTAAAATCTCCAGCATGTCTCTTGGTGTGTCAGAGCCAGAACACAGAAATGGATCAAAGTAGCCAGATTTAGTGCAAAGGTTTATTTATCTCCACATATATTAAGATTATTAGGTGACAGGCAGGGTTGTAGAAAGGCTACATGTGTTTCAAACTGTACACGGGAAGGCACGTGTACAGTGTAGGGGAGAGTGGGGTAAAGTGAGACATCGGGTAAAGTGAGACACCCCCTGTATCTAGGCAACAGAACACATTTGTGGTCCTATGACCATTATGTTTTTAAGCCCCTCAAATTTCCCCTTGGCCATGAAGGACAGGACCTCATGCTGCTGTGGTTAACATGTTTTTTTCACAAAAATATATTTTTTGCTTGTAAAAGTAAATTTTATTGCTGTCATCTTAATCAACTGTTGTGCCAAAGCAAATTGATTCAGGTAGAAAAACTTATATCACACATGTTTATGAACTACCAACATATAAAACCTTGTGTTGATGCTAGCTGAAGATTAGCCTGAATTTCCAAGAGAGAGAGTTTTTTTCCAAAATGTGGTGGTGGGGTAAAGTGAGACAAATGATGTGGGGTAAAGTGAGACACGAGGCACAAGTTCAGTTTAGTCTAAAACATATTTTAATGTAATATTACATTACATATGTTTTATTTTTAATGTTATAAACATTGCAGAAAAACCATTATGCCTAGTCAATACACCAGAAAGACAGCCTGGGGAAAAACACCCCTTGAGGAGATGGAGAGTGCAGCTGCTTAGGTCAAGGAAGGAAAGAATTCTCTAATGCTATGTACACACCAAACGCGAGGCATCATGGTACTGTGGGTTCACACCAGACACAAGTTCAACAATTTGCGCAAGTAGATTACATACAAAGTCAATGCAAAGACGCAATCAGACACGTCCTCGCATGTGGCGATGTGAATGACGTGATATGGGTGGCGCGTTTTCCACGAAAACACGCGCTATTCGCCGCAAACATGTCTTCGCCCAATTTGAAAATATTCAACTTGAGCGAAAAATTCCATTACACAATGTTAAATCCTGCGAGTAATCTAGATCAAGTAACGCACTGCCCCACATTTGGTGTGTACGTAGCATTATTCACTCTAGATTACTCACGGGATTTAACATTGTGTCATGCAAATTTTTCGTTCGAGATAAATATTTTCAACTTGGGCGAAGACATGTTTGAGGTGAATAGTGCGTGTTTTCGCGGCAAATGCTCCGCTCATATGGCGTCATTCGCATCGCCCCAGGCGAGGATGCGTCTGATCGTGTCTTTGCATTAACTTTGAATGTAATCTACTTGCACAAATCGTTGAACTCACGTCTGGTGTGAACCCACAGTAAGAGCAGCTGCAAGGGATAGAAATATTGATAGATGGTTCTGATTGTCTTTTGCGCTGACCCGCAGACACTAGCTGGCTCTAAGGGTCCTTTGTTCTGACCCCCAGACTGCGTTCTAATCTAACTGGTTCTATATGTCATTTGAATGTTAATTAAAAAAATTTGAATTGTCGGAGCCAATGGTCTACAGTGGGCAGCGCTCCGACATGTGGTGCTTTCACACTTTCTGGGAGTTTGATTCCCGGCTCGTGGTCATTTGCCGATCCAATACCCTTCTCTCCTCCCTGTACTTTCCTGTCCTCTCCAAAACTCACTGTTAAATAAAGGCAAAAACTGGCCAAAAAATATAACTTTTGAATTATGTTATGTTGTATTTGATTTTGGTTCAGAGTTACTGTACTTTCAAGTGTTTAGAAAAATAATGTTCTTAAATGACCAATCCCCTTGATTCTGTTACTAGTCCAACATTAGTTCTGGAATGTGTGGTTGTCAAGCTAGCCGTCAGGATTTTATCTGTTACAATATGTGCTGTTATAGTAGTTTCAGAGTGTAAAAAGTAAGTGGATCAGTTTACCCCGAGCTGGTTCACTTTACCCCCTTGATTTTTCTGGTCTGTCTCAGTTTACCCCTAAGCTGGGGTAAAGTGAGACACAAGACCACTTTTTTTAAAACAATCATATTTTCACTGCTCTTCGTCCTGAATACATTCTGGTAATTTCCATAGCTAGGAAACATCCTGAATTAATGGGAAATGTGTAAATTTGACTGATATATCATTTAAGCTCGCTTAGAGGGGAGCAAATGTAAAAAATGTCTCACTTTACCCCACTCTCCCCTACAGTTTTATAGGACCTGTTGCAATAAGACCACGTAATATTGTGCCAAAACGTTTGCAATATAAACGTAAAAACAAATATATAAACATGCATTTAAATCCAGCACAAAAATGCCACTGTCAGTGTATAATGAGCACATTAAAAGCAAAAGTATTCATATAACTACGCTAAGCGCTAACCGCTAAGTGTAAATAAGCTCAATAACAGTAGAAAAATTCAATTTTCTCTCAAAACGGACTCTATAAATGCCAATAATTATATTTAAAGAAACTGTACATGCATACTTCACTACCTGTGAATATACAAAAAGTTATCTGAAATTATCAAAGCCCATCTGACAGTTATCCATCTTCACCTGCACGATCGCCTGCTTTGAGTCGCACCGAAGTGACGTCAACACCCTCTCTTCGACTGATTGGCTAGAGGAGGAGCTGTCAATCTAAAACTAGCGGACCAATGGCGACACTTAAAGTCTGCCCTGATTTGCATGAAACTCTAACTGCAACTTTTGGAAATGCAAGCGCAGAGTGTGGAAATAAGAGCAAGGGAAAAACAGCACAAGCATACAAAAAAAATTAATATGAGCAGAATATATTAGAGAGAAGGAAAAAATGAAAAATATAATCAAAGAAAACGTCATTTTGTATGCAATTTGGATAACTTTGCATTCGTTTTTCAGTTTTGTGCAATATAACTTTAAATCTGTTTAAAGTTCTGATTTGCGCTTATTATTATTTTATTCATGCATATTATTTTTTAATCCGTGACCTCAATACATTAGGCGGGAAATTTATTCCATAGTTATCATACCGCCAGAATCTTATACCGACCCATGCCTAACTCTATATACTATATATTTAATACTTTTTCCATTTTTCCAAAAGGCGTTATATACATCATCTTGACTTACAAATATAATTTACTTACTTGAGTTCTTTTACACTGTGGCAATTTTGGCTGATGGAGAGGGTCCAAACAGACAAGCTTTCATTCAGACAGCCAACCTCCAGTTCCAGCCTTTTTAGTTTAGGCACAGAATAGATGGCAGACGTAAAGGCATCCAAATCTGTCTTGTGAAATATTTGAAAAAGCTTTGCCCAGTCGATAGCCTCTGACCGTGGTAAAGTGAGACCAAGTGACCGTACCACATTGTTAAAACAAAAACCTATGCAGACACTAAAAAGAAAATGAAAACAAAGTATCAGTAAGAGCAACTGAAAGTATGTTGGTATTATGAGTCTGTAAACTAACAGCATTTAGTCTTTGGTTATGGGCATCATTAGTGGTGATAAGAGATCTTAAATGTTATTTAACAGTAGGTTTTACAGTACATTCTGTTTAAATAGTGTTTTACTGGCAGCTATGTTAGATAGATCTGAGATATTTACCAAAGTATTATGGCTACTAAACGGGTAAAATTATGTGTTATTTTCTCTGGTAATCATGACAAAAGTCTATTTAAGCAGCTATGCCTGCTATTAAACATCTCACCTGGACACTTCATTACTGATTGACAGATTTAATGATTCAACAGAACAATGTTCATCTGCAGGAATGGTGTTTATAGACTGAACATCAATACTGCAAAACACAGCACAAAAAAAAGGTTTAGTTACTAAATGCCAACACTGAAGAATTAAAGTGCACGTGGGTTTAAAATATTTATTTTGGGTAAGTGATATTATAAATACATTACCTTTGGGTCTGTCCTCCTGTGACTGCACACATCAGATCAATGAGATCAGAGTCTGTTGGATTTTCTACATCCAAGCTTCGAAATAAAATTCAGAACATTACTGTAGTGACAATGTAGTTTACATGACATGTTAACAATGTAATTATACTTATGAAAAACTTATTTAAGTTATATCACTCACTTTTACATTTAGAGTTCTTTAACAGAGACAGAAAGAACACATGGTTTAAACGTTCATATTGTGCTAAAATTAGTTTGAACGGACATACAGTCAAACCAAAATGTTATTCGTACACCTTCAACATTTTTAACATGATCACAATGAACTCAGAGTTAAACTATGTGATATCTCACTGGTTTTGACCATCCTTCTCATAAATGAATTAGGTTGAGTAGCTGTCAGATATTAAATGTACTGCAAGTACACAATTAGATAATACCAATTTAGGCAACCTAATTACCAAAAAAGCTTAATTTTGTTCAGTCTGTGGTGTAAAAAGGTCACATAGCAATTAAAGAAAAACACTTCAGCAAAACATAGCAAGGTCAAAGTGTCCATCAATTTTGGGTCCCAATTTAGTTTTATAAATTTTACTGGTAGTCCACTATTTTTGGGTATAATGTGTCACAATTTAATTTAATACTTTACTTTATTTTTGCTCTCCTCAATTGACTATATCTTGCGTAAAATGTATTTGACATTTGTTTAGAATGCATGACCTTCATTCCATGGCCAGCATGATAATAAAACATAGAATTTAATATTTAGTGTCATGTTTCATGCATTTGTCAGGTGTAAAGTTTTCGTATTCCCTGGGATTGACCCTGACTTTGAATGTATATTGAATGTAACTGTCTATGTACCCACTGGGAGGCGGTTTTGGATCATAGTACTTACTATATTTTCTCACACTTCTGGAGAGCAGGCAAAATCATAGACAACTTGTCAGGTGTTAATTTGCTATCACACATTGAGATATCTTTAATGCTGTGGCAGCACTGAGCACAGTACAGCAGAGCCCAACAGTCTGTTCTTCTGAAGTATGCACCATATGCATCAATCTTATTCCAAACCTTCATAACTTCTTCTACAATGATGTTTTCATGGAGTTCATAGAGATAATTTAAAATAAATAGAGTTTTAATACCATAGCAGCCTTTAACAGTACTTAGGAGCCAATCTTTTAAATAGGCCTGTACATTTCGATGAACAAACAGTCCATGTTTCCTAAATCTGCATTGCAAGTTCTTATTTAATAGACCAAAAGCAAACTTTACCACATCTGCAAAACGTGAAGGAAAACCCAAGCAAGCAGATGAACATGTTTTGCTAAATTTCATCATGGCCTGGTCTTTATCCAGACAGAAATAGTACAGAGCAGTGAAGAACTCCTGAAAGCTGAGATGCATGAAGCTGAACATTGTCTCTTGCTGGATTCTTCTTTTAAAGAGAAACTTGCACAGAAATGGACAGCATGCAGGATCTTGCACTGTTTTATAGACAGTCTTTACATCAAACAGAACTTGTTGTTTCTGCATCCCTCTCTCTGCTAGTTGACCCAGACTCCTCAGCAGATCTGGCACTGATTGATTCAAACCCTGACTGTGATGCTCCAGTAAAGTGAACACGAAGTCAACATATATGGATGTGGATGTTTCTAAACCACTTATTACCTCGACACCTGGTTTAAATCTGTCCTTGAGAGTTGTGCAGATGATCCAGCAGATAACAGGAATGGAGCAGGCAGTAAACAGGGTTTCATTTGACTTCACAAACGTATACGCCTTCCCAAAGAGTTCCTCATCCTGAAAGAACTTCTGGAAATACTCCTCAACTCCCCTTTCAGAGAAGCCCATAATCTCGGTAAAACGCTGAGGATTCTTGAGCAGTTTGCTTAAAGTGTCTGTAGCTGTTGATCTGCTGGTGACCAAGAGGAAGGAGTTCACCTGGAGATGTCCTCTCAGCAGGGCACAAAGGGTGAGCACAGGTTTACATCTCTTGTCTGGATTTGTGGGTGATGTCATGTAATAAACGTCCTCTGTGAGTCTGAGTTCATCAAACCCATCAATAATGAAGAGCACTCTCTCTGGTGACCACTGGAGCATCTGTGAGATCTCATCTGAAGTTAAACCACAACTCCAGCTCAAAAGCTCCAACAAACTCTTTTCACCAGAAATGCAGTTAATTTCTTTACACTTCAAGTGAAACACAACATCAAATTGATCTTTGTAGAGGTTACCAGATGCCCAGTCCATCATGATCTTCTGCACAACAAAAGATTTTCCATTCCCAGAGTTTCCCTGCAGTATGACAGCTCTAGGAGTGATCCCATGGTCATCTGTGTGAAACAGAGAGTTCAGGACAGATTCATGACTGCTCATGGAGCTGAGGACCTTCTGGAAACTTTCTCCTTTTGAGGAGATCTCTTCTTCTCTTTCTTTTTGATCTCTATGTCTTTGAATGATCAGAGGTTCAGTGTAGCGCTGACACAGCAGCACATTTTCTCCAGGCAATGAGTTATACTCTGTAACATGCTGGTACTCAATGCAAATCAGCTTTTTATACTGGACAATCACTGAGTTTGCTGCAAAAAATAAAAATGTTCATCGTCTATCATAATAGTCTGTTAAAGCATCTATTTATTTTTCTACATTATACACAATAAGACCTTTTTAAAAATACCATAAATACAAATGTTCAAGCACAAGGTACAATCGTATCGCTAATATTTTACATTTAATACTATTACTCTTTAATATTTTAAATCTTTTTAAAAAGAAAGTCAAACAATCAAACTTATCATTCACCTGATGGTTGTGTTTTCACAGAGTCTTGGTGAGAAGTACTGATACCTACAGAAAATTTAACACTTGCTTAAACAAATTATTTATTGTTTACGTAAAAGATATCTACATATGGTATAAAATCTCAGTCTTAAAAGAACTTACACAACACAAATTTGTCTTACCAGAAGCATTATGTGTTATGAAAACGTTGCCTGTTATTGTATTAGAAGTGAGTATAGGTGCGGTAATATGACTTCCAGTCTGAGCCACAGCACTGACATTATGAGCTCTAGACATTTCTAGAAAATAAGGAAAATGTAAGCAACATATTCAAATAATACAATATAATACAAGGCTAAATGAATAGACATATTAACATGTTGTAATCTGGTGCAACTAGTTCTTTAAAATAACCACACGTTTAGTGTAACACAACAGTTCTGTATTTGTAAGAAAACACACCACAATTTGAAAATAGATGCTGTAAA
Source organism: Misgurnus mizolepis (assembly GCA_025389145.1). NCBI lineage: Eukaryota > Metazoa > Chordata > Actinopteri > Cypriniformes > Cobitidae > Misgurnus > Misgurnus mizolepis. The sequence continues at coordinate 58,969,884 of JAIFKI010000002.1, forward strand.
TATTAAAAAGTTCGAGTATACAAAACTGCTCCCAAGTAAAATCCAACAACGAATGTGTCAAAGATAAACAAATATAGTCGAACTACAAACCGGAAGCAATGTGCGACCTTAGACACGAACAATGAAGATAACTGGATAAATTCACAAAGACACACAAATGTGTTGACGTAGCAACAATGCGAGGGTTTTCTGAGATTTTTTTACATCTCATATCTAACGTTAAAACTGACCTCATCTCTCTTCTTATTCTCTATGTTTGCTTCGCAAAAAATCAGATGTCTCACTACAGTCATATCGAGTGGAAACAAGATATTATTTATCTCGATAATATTTAGAAACTTATCTCTGTTTCGTCATGTTTTCAAAGCGTACAGTACCTTAAACACATAACTTTGCCGTGATCGTCAGGCTGGACTTCTCTGCACTGTGCACGGCTGCGTGGGTTGCCAGATCCGTGCAATAAACCCAGCCCAATGGTCATTAAAGACTAGTCCAACAGCATCACAATGACCATTCACAGCCCAAATACCAACAACTATTAAACGGTGTCCTTCCATCTTTAACCCACTGAAAAAATTCAACTGGTGGAAACAATTTAAAAGTATCCAAATTCTTAAACCCACCCGATGGCAGCGGACTTGGCAACACATAATCGTCCGCAGAAATGGAAAGGGGTCTAGCGACGCCCTACTACATCGTAAATGCAGATTTTTAATTTCTTGGTTTTTTATTGTTTTCTCAAAGTTAAAAGTAACAAAAAAATTGTGCCTATTGTTAATTTAAATGTGTGTTTCAGTGCAGTGGTACTCAATTTTTTTGCATTCGCCCCCCCCCCCCCAAAGAAAATGTATGACATAAAACTAAAATTTGAATTAAACAAAACATATAAAATTATACATTGTGTTGTTGTTGGCAATAGTCTTATTTTTCTGAGGATTAATTACACATAATTTTATGGTAAATGTATATTTTATAAAATGTTATAAACCTGGGGCCCCCAGTTTGAAAACCACTAAAATAAAGTGTTTCAGTTACCAGCATTTACTTTAAAATGTGGATGCAATGTCTGAAAAACTAATTTTTTGAATAATATTTTGATAACTAATTAATAATGAATAAAAACATAAGAATCAACTCACAAAACTGGTTGCATACACAACGCTAATTTCAAGTGGGAATGAAGTTCCAGTTTAAAATGTAGATGATTTTTAGCATGCAAACACTATGCAAACACAGTGGATTCTTTACATTCAGTTTAAACATATTAAATATGTAATAGGAAATATAACTAACAAACATGCCTAATTAAACTAAGGCCTAGTCCTGGTTTAAGATAATCCCTGTCCGGGAAACAACCCCATACGGTCTCAAAAAGAGAAAGGAGACGTCATGTTTCAGAATATTGATTTAATCACACGTCATGCAGTCCATCGAGAAAAGTGTTTTAAGTCATTTCATTCTCTTCCACCCCTCACCTTACACCAGAATTTCCCAAAATCACATTATTTCTCTTGGAATGAACCAGTACCTGTTCGGTTGATGAAACTTTCTGTCAATCAGTAATGGAGTTACTATTACACAGTAATAAAAAAATAGCTATTCATTTCCAATTTTTATTGAATGTATGGAGTTCAGCAATTTATTATCCTTCATGCTCAAAAAAAGGGGATGAATTTAGGACTAATAACGCAACAGTAATTTAAATGGTCCTATGCTTAAAAGAGATAAAACACCCAGAAAGCAACACATTTGAAAATAATGCAAAGGCTGTCATGTCCTGTAATTTACATTTCATTAGGTTCTTTACCAATATCAGGAGTGTAAACATCTAAATTCAAAAGATTTGGGACTAAATTGAAAGAAATAATAGATGGTTATACATTTTCCAGTTCCAACTACGCAACAAGTACTCTGAGAGACGTAATCTGGGGTAAATTGAAGACATATTCCGCTAAACTGATTGGCTGATCAGTAACAGAGGCGGAACAAACAAGGAATGATGTCACATGACTTCCAGTTGTCAACAAACCCAGCATCTTACTCCAGGTAAACATGAACATTTGAAATACAGATATGAATGAAATATTAAAAAACATTTAGGGAGTTCAAAACATGATGTTATGCGAAAACAAGACAGAACAACCTTCAATCAAACTTTAGTTTCTTAAGAAACCATCAGCCTTTGCAGTCATAAGTTTAAATTGTGAGCTCCTTACAGAATTACCAAACTGTGTGAGGGAACTTCGTGTCTAGAAGCTTCGCCACATTCCCATTTAAAGATCCATTAGATCACAAAATAACACCTGCCCTACTCCCAAACAACTGTAATCCCTGACATTTGAACCTGTTTTCAGTACTTCATGTAGAAATATCGGAGTTGTAGTGATACAGACGATCCATTTAAACATCAATAAACAGCTCATGTATATTATCTATTTTGATATTTGCTATTCAAGCTCATTACAGTTTCAACACACTGACCCATATGAAGTCAAGAGCGGACTGAGTTCTTCTGCAGATATCGGGCAGTAGTTATAACTGAACTTGAAGAGGTTACAGGTGCGCAGGGAGCAGCTGGAGACGGCAGATGACTCATTTGATGTTTTGTTTTCTTTCATTTGCTCCTAAGAAAAACAGCCTTTGAGGTGTTTAGCCTAACATGGAGCGGACTCATTGAACAACAGTATAGATTGATAAAGGTGATTGCATTTGCACTGCATTAGTTACTTACATTTATTTCTTGATTTCCATTTTATTATATATAGTGCATTTGTGTGTGAGAGAGTGCAAAATTCATAAAATAATTCGCTTTAGAGGGAAAACATAACAGATTGTGGGAGTGGAACTGTACAGTCATGAACATGTATACTCAGAAATCCCACTGCGTACGCCAACAAGAGGAATTATGTTAATGGAATGACGGTTTTCCATGAAGATGTCTTGCATTCTGCATCATCGGTAGTGTGGGATGAAATTGTCCTCAACTAAAAAAAATCAAAAACAAAAGAAAACAGTCAGAACTACAGTATGTTACTGCAGTTCAAAGTACGATACTAGAATTTGGACAGCATGCCAAATATGCTTTCTCTCATTCCCTGTTGATTACATGTTAATGCGAGCTCGTGAAATAATGCATAAACCAGTTTATACCCCATACGCACAACTATTCATATGGAGTGAGAATGGACTACGACAAAAATAGAGATGCATCTAAGGCTGCAACAACTAATCAATAAAAATCACTATTTAAAGCCGTTGTGTCAACGAATTTCATAATCGATCAGTTAGTCGGTTATGTCACATGCTCCCGCATCACCATCAAACAGCACGGACATGCGTCCGCTCATAGAGCGCAAGTAGTACGCTTTTAAAGTCAGGCACGTTTTCTTCATACAACGCAAATTGCATATTTATCAGGTGCTTCTTCTAACCACATGACCAGCTTGGTTAAAAGCAAGGCAGCGTTGCCAGGTCCTCTGCCTTTCGGCGGAGTTCTGAATTGGGTTACTTTTAAACTGTTTCTGCAGTTTGATGTTTTTCTGCGGGTTAGAGATGGATGGATTTGGTTCATTTATTGTTGGTATTTGGGCTGTAAATGGTTATTGGGATGCTTTTGGACTAATTTTGAATGGCCATTGGGCTGGTTGTGTAACCCAAATCTGGCAACCCTGACAGGACAACGACGGAAGCAAAAATGCTTAAGAATGCTGGTTAAAAAGGTTTAATTTAGTTCTTCAATACAAGTGATTGTATTCGTTTAATTGTTGTTGAGTTTTCATAAAAATAGTAATGAATCACAAACTAACCTATGTTTTAAAATCATATCATAATGGCTTTTTTGCTAATAATAAATAATATTTATTCTCATGAAGATCTGAAGTTGAATATTAAAATGAGTTTATTGATCTGTGGAATAATGTCCTCACCAGCACATCACTGAAAACTCAATTTGTTTTGTTTATTTACATTTTGACATTTAAAGATGTTTAACTATTTAAAGGGGACCTTTCACATAACTTTAAGAAGAAGTAAAATAAATATTTGGTGTCAACAAAGTACATATGTGAAGTTTTAGCTCGAAATACAATATAAATAATATATAAATAATAATAAGCTTTAACATTTTAAAAATGCCACTTTGTAGGTGTGAGCAAAATGTGCCGTTTTTGGGTATGTCCTTGGCAGTGCCATGGTTGGATAGTGCAGATTAAGGAGCGGTATTATTATAAGATCCCCTTCTGACATCACAATTACCTATTTTTTCACATGCTTGCAGAGAATGGTTTACCAAAACTAAGTTACTGGGTTGATCTTTTGCCAGATTTTCTAGGTTGATAAAAGCACTGGGGAGCCAATTATAGCACTTAAACATGAAAAAGTCAGATTTTCATTAAATGTCCCCTTTAAAAGCTGCACAAACTTTTTTATTTAAGGCTTAAAATATAAAAATCAAAAAGATTATATTAGTAAATTACCAATTTACTCTACTACTAGTCTGTAATATTGTGTGGTTTTTGCACTTTTAAAAGTACACTTCTACACATGAATACCCTAATTTAATGCCTTATTTAGCTGTAATAGGTAAAAAAATCTAATTGACTAAATATTTTTAGTTAGATCGATTAGTTGATTAATCTGAAAAAATAATAATAATCGCCCGATTATTTGATTACGAAAATAATCATTAATTGCAGCCCTAGATGCATCACACTACAAATAGAGTCAAGTTACCCAAAGCTAACATAAAATTGTGATCTATGCTCACAAAACAGTTCAAATTTAACACTAGGTCTATTTAAGTTTGAAGATAATGGCTTCACATTACTGATGCATGACATGGGTATCATTTAAATTAGATTAATAGTGAATAGGTGTGCTGCCGCAATTCCCTTGTTCTGTTTTGTTTTCTGCATGGAAACTACACAAACCTCTTCTCTTGTTTGACCCCGCCACCTCCTCTGATGGGAGTTGGCTGGTTGTTCTGGTAGAGGACGCCGCCGCCACCTCCACGTAGCACATTGGGATGAGTGGGAGAAGCTACAGGTTGCTGTCCAGGCCTGATGGGTTTAGCTAAAGCCAGAGAAAAAAAAGAAAATCACAGCTTTAAAAAAACCTGACATAAATGAATCCTGACAAGTGAATCCAGGCAATTTCATCATGATTTTGGTCATTGGTGCTATGTAAGTGTGTTCTTACCTATCTGTGCAGAGTGTCCTCTTCGGGCCATGTTCTTGGCTCTCACGGCCTCTTTGATGCGGTCCACCTCCTGCTGGTATCGCTTACGGTCACGGGCTGCGTTCTCTTTGGCATCTTTAAGCGCAGACTCCAGAGCCTTCACACGCTCCGCTGTCGCCCGCAGACGCTTCTCAAGTTTAGGAAGCTCGCAACGCAGGTCTGCATTATCACGCACCAGCTAAAGAACGAACGAAAGAATATGAAAAAAGTTAAAAAAAAATTAATAAGTTAAATATTAAAAAGGAACCAGAAAGTAAGGCGGGTTTGTAGGTGGTGCACACTTTACGATCTTTTTGTGAATGGATGACTTTCTGGTTGACATTACCTGTTTGTGGACCTTGGTAAGTTGTTCTAGATTGTTCTCCAGAAAAGAGATCTTCTGCTTTTGAGCAGCACTTCCACCAGTTTCATCAGAATCCATCTCTGCACTCTATAATGTACATAAACAACTTTATAACTGACACACAACATGTGTTTAACAAATGTGACCCGAGACCACAAAAACCAGTCTATAGTAGCACGGATATATTTGTAGCAATACATTATATGGGTCAGAATTATCGATTTTTTTAATGCCAAAAATCATTAGGATATTATGTAAAGATCATGTTCCATTAAGATATTTAGTAAATTTCCTAATGTAAATATATAAAAACTTTATTTATCATTAGTAATAGGTGTTCCCAAGAACTTCATTTGGACAACTTTAAACGCGATTTTCTGAATATTTACATTTTTGCACCCTCAGATTTTACATTTTCAAATAGTTGTATATTGGCCAAATGGTCCTACATTCACACGGGGTGAAAGCGTTAACGCTTGATGGAAGGCCGAAACACATGCTCTGGTCTTGCATAAATGTAATTGGCTGCACTAGGTTATTTGCATAAGGTGATTTGATTGGCAAATGCACGAGTTGGCGCTTGAAATGTTGAGAAATGTTTAACTGTTGACGGATCCTTAATTCAGTAAATGAGAATGTGAATGTGTGTGAATGTACCGTAACAAACCATGCATTATTTATTCAACTTTCTAATGGTGTAAAAATCTCAATTTCAAATAATTGATCCTTATGACTGGTTTTGTGGTCCAGGGTCCAAAACACTTGACTGGACAAGTTAGCATTCAACCAATGTACTTAAGACAACCCTTGAGTCAAGTTAGAAACTTTAAAAGGATCAAAGAGGTAAAGATGCTCAGAACAGAGAGACAGAGCATCGATATAAAAACATCCCACACAAATTCCCACGCACCTTCTTTACACGAGTTGCCAGATCCTGCACAAACAATTTCCTGAGATTGTGTAGAGTTTGTAGCTCCCTGGCCTAAAACGTACAACACAAACAGACACATAAATGAAGTAAATGACATCATAAATGTTGCAACTAAATATACGTGAACAATGCTGTTACCCTCTAGTGCTGAGATGAGAAAATGCACTTACCACAGTCTCCTCCAAGCCTTTCAAATCCTGTCTGGCCTGTTCTCTGCGGTCCTGTATCATACTGTATACACACACACAAGCAGTTAATACAACTCTCAGTATAAAAATAATACAAACTTCTCTAAACTGCATGTTTATTGTAATTGTATTAGGCACATTCACCGTTTCTTGTAATCAATGTGCGCTATTGTATATTGTTGTATATTATACATTCAAGACTATTAACTTGTGTAATATTTAACATAACAATAACCAGACAACATTTTAATATAAAACTATTTGTTTGTGTTCAACTGAATAAAGGAAATCATATATATCTGGGATGGCATGAGGAAGACAATATTCCAATTTGGTGAATTCCTGCATTAATTTCATTTGTTGAACACAAAAGTAGATCTTTTGATAAATGGAGGCAAGCACACAGTTGATGGCACCTGTTGACTTCAATAGTATTTGTTTTACTACTATGGAAGTCAGTGGGCACCGTAAACTGTGTCGTTACCAACATTTGTCAAAATGTCTTCTTGTGTTTAACAGAAACTCATTCAGTTTTATGTTTTTTGGGTGAACTATCCCTTTAAACAGAAATTATAGTATGTTTGCTAAAGACACACGAGAGCTCATTTAGTTTGCGGCTTTTCTCCTGGTCAGTGGATTTGAGTTTCTCATGTTCAACTCTCAAACGCTCCTGCTCCAAAATGATCTTCTGATTTAGACTACAAAGAGAGAGAGAGAATAAAGTTCATTAAAGACATTAAAGGGATTCATATTATGCAAAATCCACTTTTACAAGGTGTTTGGACATAAATGTGTGTTGCCAGTGTGTGACACTGAAAAAAATCCACCCACTCCTTTTTAATCCCCATTAAACCAAAGCAGTCTCATTAGGCATGCTGTTTTGATTCTCTTGTTAATGTGATGTCACACAGATAAAGCTCCACCCATGGCCACTGACAGACTGGTTAATTTTACCCAAAATCTTTTCTAAATTTGGTTGTTAGCACATTGTAGCACTTTATGTGGCTAAAGATATTATTATCTCATACTGTATGAGTAATGACTATTTTTAATATAGATAACAGGGCTTTTGCTCTCACCCAAATAGGGGCATTTTGAATGCTATAACAAATGATCTATGGGGTATTTTGGGCTAAAACTTCGCAGACACATCCTAGGCACACCTAAAACTTATATTACATCTCGTAAAAATTGGCATAATGTGTGACCTTTAAAGAAAAGTGTCTGTCTGTAGATATAGACTCATTCTCCCCATGAAGTGTGTACGTGGTTGTAGGTTTTAATGAGTGATGCTGTGTGTTTGTGTGTGTCGTACTCTTGTAGTTCGGTGATGAGTTTCTCTTTGTTTTCCAGCTCGTCTCTCAAACTGCTGAGTTGTTTGTGATGAGCATCTCTGTGACTCTGGATCTGCTTCTCGACTGCCTCCTTTATATACAAACACACAAACCCATTAATATATAGATTCATCATTTACTGTTTAAAGTGAACCAGCATGTGTTTTTGTGTTTACCTTGACTTCATTGGCACTCTGTATCTCACTCTCCTTCTCCATAGCATGAACTTTCTCTGTACACACACACAGACACCATGCATTACTTTAATAAACAGTGGTTGTGTTATTGTGTATATTATACATTTGAATGTATTTATTAATCTATGTGTGTACCCTGTGCATTGATTTTGACCAGCTCCTCATTGAGAGAGTCAACATCTTCCTCCAGCTGTCTCTTCTTGTGCTCTACGTTCTGCAGATACTCCGTCAGTGATTTAATTTTTGCCTCGTACTGCAAAACATCAAATAATTAATATTCGACATATAAAGTAAGTGTTTCTATATAACATGTGATTTTGGGGGGCAGTTGGTATGTGAAATGGCACCTGTGAGACGCGTAACTGACATGCCGCCAGCTCCTTCTCAGTTTCGTCCATCTTGTTGTTGCTCTCCGACTGAGTGTTTTCCAGCTGCTTGCAGCGTTTGACCATGGATTTAACTTCCGACTTCATTTTACTGATATAGAGTCTGGCAACAGTAAACTCTTCATCTATAAGACCGCTGCCCTCGTGCTGCTGGAGAAAATCACAATTCTCAAAACCTTTCTACAAAATCTACTAACAACCCAAACACCACAATGAATGCTTTTGACTTTGCATCACCTTGATATCATTGTTGCCCACTGCAATCCCAATCTCTGTTAAGTCTTTCAGCAGTGATGACATCATCTCAGTCACCCTCTTCTTCTGATGATTGGCCATTTCCTTCAGTTTCTGCAGTTCTGAATCTATGGACGCCAGGGTGCTCTGATGCAGGCACAGGGGTTTCGTTCATAAGTTTACTGTTGTTCATCTCATAAGAGGCAGGATATTTGAATAATCGCTTGTTTGGTACTCACAGATTTCTGGCTCAGTTCTTCGCTGAGGGCTTCGAACTCCTTGCTTTTGTCCTCGACCTCCTGACTCTTCTGGTCGTAGTTTACAGCGAGCTCCTCCAGGGCCTGAAGCACCTCCTTCACCTCTTCTTTAGATGCATCGTTCTCCATCTGTAGACGGGCCAGCTCCACCTGCAGATTGTCGTGGTCTCGCCGTGAGGAAGCCAGCAGCTGGAATGTACATGAAACATTTCAAAACGTAAACATATTGTATACATAAGACCACAGGGCCCACTTACAGCTTGTATTAATCCTCATCTTGGGATCTGATCAAAAATGGGTGGAGCTAAATATATGCATAAATTGGATATATTCAAGATGGTCAGAGACACACAAATCACTAATAATTGGTCTGGTGAAACTTCAATGTTTATGTTATTTATGAAGCTTTCGATTTAAAGGCTTTTCATTTAATTCAATTTAATTGACACGGTCAACTTTAGGACACTAATGGGTGATTCTCGCGAAATTAGACTTATGAGGTGTCAAGAAACATTTTGTTAAAAAAGTAAATGCAAAGTAAGAGTATCAAAATAAGAAGCATACAGTCACAAACATCTCTCCATGTACTATTTTGCACATGATTTCAAATGACACTATACAAACCAATTTTGTTGTTTTTCCACATTTAAGGGGGAACTTTTCATTACCGCAACGTGTCCATGACTGGATTTGGGTTCTTTGACATGGAAATATTTATAATTAAAAAATCTAAAAATAAAAAGCTTTAGTGCATGTTATACTATAAACTTTTACAGTAAAGAAACATGTGGTATTTGGTGATCATTGGTAAATGGAGAGACAATAATAAGGAATAAAAAATCTGTCTAAAGAAAAATTTTCTCATCCTCCGCAACAAATTTCAATCATTATTTAACCCCTCAAGGAACTAACATTTAAAAAAAAAATTGTTGGAAGGGACATAATTGACTGTGACACTCAAGATGGCTACCAGATAAGCATTTCTTATTTTTTCTCTCCAGATAAGTACCTAGACAACTTTTTAGTTCTCATTATCGAAACATGAGTTTGTAAATGCATATATTTAATGTACTATGTTGCGGTAATGGTAATTTTTGATAATGATAATCTAAAAAACTTAAATAATTCTATAGGAAATATTTTTTAAATCCTCAAAAAAATAGTTATAGTAAGTTCAGACCTTAATCTTATATGTGCAAAAAAATTGCCTTTAATGGCTTTTAAAAAATATCTGATGCTGGACACCTTCTAAATCTGGATTTCGTGAGAATCACCCTAATACATCATGTAATAGGACCATATTTTTTTGTACTCTTTGCAGGTATATGAAGCACCACAGAAATGCACATCTCCTCCCAAATGCACAGATAGACCACCACTAACCTCCTCCTGGTCCAACATCTGTTGCTTGAGCTTCTCCACCAGCTGAGACTGCTGATTAATCTCTTCATCCTGAAGAAGACAATGAAAATGAAACATCACACTAATGTAGTACCAAATTTGACTACAGTAACAAAAATATATTACATTTTTAGAAAAAAGAGTGTATTTAAAGGGATAGTTCACCCAAAAATGAAAATTACCCCATGAATGAATTACCCTTAAGCCATATGTTGTATTTAGTAGCGTATTAGACATTTTGCTCTCGTTTTGCTCTCGGCGCTTCCATGTTCGTCACTACATATCATATGCTACGTCTTACGCTGAAAACACACTCTCGAATGCGCGTCGGTCATTACCGGAAGCTAGTTATTTAGTTTGTAAAGTTTTAATATTAATTAAAAGGCATTTATCAACCCCATGAAGCTAATTACTTCTGTGAAGTAATTTTTTTGGGCTTCAAATCAGAAGCACCATTATAAAGCTTGAAACAGCCAGGACATTTCTAATATAACTCCAATTGTTAAGGGTGTCACGATTTCGATTTAAAATCAAAAATATTTCAAAAATCGAATCGAACCGTGACCTTAGAATCGAAAATGTAATCGAATCAAAGATTTGGAGAATCGTGACACCCCTACCGATTGTGTTTATCTGAAAAAATATCAATCATATAACATTAAGAATGGCTTATGGGTGCGTAGATCATGGGGTAATTTTTATTTTTGTGTGATCAATCCCTTTAAGGTTGTTTCACAGAAACCACAGTGGCTTTACCATGGTAATTATATCCCAAGCATGTGGCAACTACAAATACAGTTAACTGCAAAAGAACTAAGGCAAAAGTCGATTATGTAAATGTACGCGTGTACCTTGTCGTCAAGCTGCTTGTAAAGTTTGGCGAGTTCAGCCTCACATTTATCCTTCTCTGCATCTGTAAGTCGAGCGCCGAGCATGCCCGGCATGGGAGGATTGCTTGGTGTGGACGCAAACTTATCGTTATTTATCGTGTTATCCAGCGCCAACACTTCAGCATTCGCCTTCTCCTTATCAAACTGCTCTTCTTTAGGTACACTCTCACCTGCAGGCACACAACACACAAAACCTTCAATGAATGCAGACAATGTTAGTGCAAGACTTTTTCAAAAACAGCATCAGAAGTCAAATTTCACATCTGTTAGTGTGTCTGACCCTTTCTCCAGCGGTTCAGTTCGTTCTCCAGCCATGTGATGGTGTTACGAAGGCTTTTGTTTTTATCTTTCTCTCGCTCATATTTCTTCTTCCACTGTTCTGCCGTCAGCTCAATGTTCACGCACACTGTGTTCTTAATGGTCTTTGCTCTGTAAACACACAGACACAGTGTTTTACACAATTAATTTCTTTACCATTTTCTTATAGTGGGCGGTTTCCTGGACAGGCTTTAGATTAATCCAGGACTAGGCCTGAGTTATATTCGGACATTAAAGTTGTTTTCAAAAAACATACATTACAAAAAACATTACTGGTGGGCATCTTGAGACAAAACAATGGCACTTATATATATTAAGATGTGTCAATGCAAGATGTTTTTAAAGAATGCATTTAAAATAAGCCCTGTCCAGGACACCACCCCATAAAGTTGTAGGGTTAAGTTGTTTTCATGCAGATCAGTGTATAATGTGTCAGTCTGAAGGGGTTTCTGCCTTATGAGCAGCTCGGTGCATAGGCGCAGATCCCATGGATGCTTCGGGGCCCAACACACCCACCAAAATGGTCAAGCACCCACAGAAAAACGCCAGATATGCTAAAATAATTTTTTTCAAATTCGGGAGCCTCTTGGATTGGTGGATTTCATGAGTTGTAATATCTACAATGCTTTGATGAATAAGCTGAATAAGGGGAACTTCACATTTCGTGTCTAAAACTGCGCAGAAAAAGCAGCTACGCCGCTTTTCTCCTCCTTTCCAAAGCGCTTGGTGCTCCCGTAGCGTCTGCTGTTGCTAAGCAACCTAATAAGCGTTGGGTGATGTTGTGCCGGGCAGAAAAAGAAATGGACGCATATGGGTTGGTGTACATTTACGTCACAGAGAGCCATATAATAATAATAATTGCATATACAAGCAATACCTTCGTTATTATGAACACAGAGTGACAAAGTGATAGAAATTAACAATCCGATTGCGTTTCCTCACCTTTGTCCAAACATGAGAGTGGTTTTGGTCTCTGCGTCATTGAATGAGGAGGGTGAACAGCAAATGACAATGGTGGTCCTGCAGTTCCCACCTAGTGAATCCTGCAAGATCCTTGTCATTTTACTGTCTCTGTAGGGAACATATGTCTGAGAGAAAGAAACACAAAATTAGACCAACAGACATCGATCATAATGTCTAGGATAGTTTAAAAAAAAAAACACTTTAAGGGGGGGTCAACAATATTTCATGCATTCTGACTTTTTAACACAGTTTAAGGTTGTTTCCTCATGCTAAACAAAGGCAAAGTGTCAAAAAAACAGAAGGACGTGTTACAGAGTATTTCTGTGTCGAATGCACTTCGCCAGGTTCGTACAAGCTTTGGAAAGTTTCAGGGGTAAGCCATACACATCACTTAGTTTTATGGGCACTTCCCCCAGAAAACCACGCCCACACGTAAATCAGCGGGAGAGCGAGAACCAAGGATGCTGGAAGTCACGGCATCACTTCACGCAATAGCTGTGTTTTATATCAAGACTCAACAATGGCATGAAAGAAGAAGTGTGTGGGTAGCAGCAGAGTTTTGCGTGTGTGCTTAACGCTGGATTTCATTGAAAAGTCTCAACCGGGTCATGAGTTGCATGTGCTTAGTAAGACTTCTGTGTTATGTTGGAAATCGGCACGTAAGTGCATATTATATAAACGACACGAATATGCAGTGAATCTTAAGTTAACCAGTGTTGTGTAAAGTGTTGCATGACTCGTGACTCGCTCCTCCCGCAGCTCGTAACTCCTCCTTCCAAATTTTTTCATACAATATCGGAAAGAATCTGTAAAGCTGATCTGTCTTTTATAAATCTGATAAAACTAAAGACTCTTCGGAGATATAAAGAATGTAATACTACTCTATATGCACTCCAGATTAACATTAGATACGCAGAAACAGTGTGTTATGGGAGCTTTAAGCACCACAAACAGTATAACAGCTATGAGTGTGTGAGACTCACCGTGCCCTCAGCTAAGGCAGATATCACGTTGCCCAGAGCTGATAGAGACTTGTTGATGTTTTTGGCTTCTTCCAGTACAGCCCCTTCAGCTCCTGTTTTACCGACCTGCGAGACATTAACATTAATGCACACGGCATTCACTGTATATTATTACACCTTTTAATCAGTTCATATGTTTCATTGTGAATCAAATCCATTAGCTTTGCATAGCAAACACAAACACACCTTCTCACTTCCTGCCAGGTCAACCAGGAAGAGTTTTCCACTTAGCTTCTGTTCGGTTTGTGTGTTTTCCTGCTTCACGTTGATCAGGAAGATACTGTGACTTCTCGAGCTGTGTTCGTTCATGTCTGAAGCACACACACCATATATTAAAGACTCACATAACGCTGTGTTTTTAAAAACAAGTCAGTGATAAATGATTTAGATGTTACAGTCTTCTGGCAGGATCTGTGTATGAATATTGTTGTACATTATTCACTAAAAAAAAAAGGCATTCGTACTTGTCACTGCCACATGTCTGTTTGATTTCCCCTCATCAATAGTGTCCATTACTTCCTCTGGACTGGAAACAAACCTTTCAGTGCAACCCTAAAAGCAGACACACAAACATAAAAAAATGGCAAATGTAACATGTTGTATCCAATCCACTGGGACTGTGTTCATACATTGACGGTGAAACTCACCTTGACATAAGGAACCCTGTTTTTGTCTTCATGTACAGATAAATTAGTCTTTGAAACTGCAAAGATAAGAGAAAGAAAGCAAGACATTATTTCCCAATGAAAGCAGCTTTATTATTTTATTAGCTGTATTGTTTATGCTGTAATCTCAAAAGCAAGATGTGAGGCAACCGCCGCACTCACCATCCAAAAGGTCCCGAACTTTATCTAGATAAATCTCAAAATATGAAACCTGTCACAAAGCACAAACACACCACTAAGAGAACAATACAATCTGGCATTTTTGAATGAAAGAGAAAAGGGAAAGTGAAAGAGTGTGATTGAAATACAGTGTGTGTAAAGGTAAAAGACTTACTTTAATATGAAACTCCAGGTTTTCATCCATAGAATAAATGTAGTTAAAGATATCTTGCACTATTCTGGGAATAATTCCCATTGAATCTGTATCATGGAGATTTCCCTACAGCAGAAAAATGAGCAGTTAACGTACAATACATTTATTTATTACTATTTTATTCTTATTGTCATTCACAAAACTATGGCTATAATGTACAATAAATTAAACTACTACTTATGGTACATTTTAAAGCAGCATGCCCAGTCTTTTATTTATTTTTGATCAGGCAAACACTGGGCTTCTAAAGCCGCCAGCATGTGGACTGATTTCATTATAAATATGGTGAAAATGTAACCTAAGAATATGCTCATCACACAAATGAATTACAATGAAAGTGAACAACAGTGCAAGATTCAACTTATTTGTCTTTAAGATTTTGTGTGTGTCTTACCTCCATCGTGTGCGTTTTGCCTGAGGATGTCTGACCATAAGCAAAAATGGTTCCATTATATCCTCCAAGTACATCTGGGGGGGAAATGTTAGTAAACTTCACTGTATGTACATACAGATAAATGCTTTCTAAAGTTACGACACCTTTCAAATTTAATCAAATTTAAAAAACAGAACCCTTACTTACCTTTGACGATGTCTTGAGCACAGGCCTTGTACACCTGCTCCTGTGTCGTGTTTGACTGGAAAACTTTGTCGAAAACATACGGCTTACCCTGTGGAGGAGACAACAAGAAGCATTATTGCACCACGGTCACATACTATTAGATTACCAGGTAATATTAAAGGGGACATATTATGAAAATCTGACTTTTTCCATGTTTAAGTACTATAATTGGTTCTCCAGTGCTTCTATCATCCTAGAAAATGTGACAAAGAACAACCCAGTAACTTAGTTTTAGTAAGCATGTGAAAAACGAGGCCATTTAGATTTAGCTTCTGTTGTGATGTAGAAAGCGGGTCTTATTACAATAATACCACCGCTTAAAGGTGGAAAAGAGGATGTTTGTTTTATACATTTTTGCAATATTACTTGAAACTGTCTTTACTAAATGATAAAAGACTATTTATTAGGTGCACTGAAAGTAATAATATTAATATACGTCATCTGTGCACAAGATAAGGCCTTAAAAACATCAGCCAATTGCTCTTGCGGTCCTCGCAATCATCATTGGCCCTCTGGCTTGTCAATCACTGCCATTACGATCCTTGTGAGATACGTGCGCGCTCCAGTAACTTTACACAGGCGACGCATGCGCATAGTGCATGAAACTCCGTCTTGAGTTTCGGTTTGTTTTCATTGTCGATCCTGCTTTCCTCCTCGAATTTGCACCATGGAAGAGAAAAAAACCCGAAGTAGACTTTTTTAAAGCCGCTGGGAATAGGAGAAAATTGTCAGAAGAACGTAACTTAATGTAACCAGAGTCGTTAATGGAGAAACATTTAAACGCTGGAGAGCAATGAATGAACAGAGAGGTGTCAAGACAGACGCGCAGTTCGCAAAAAATCTTCTCAACAGGTAACAGTGATTATTCTTTCTTTGTGGATGTAATTATTGTTGTACTGTTATTCAGGTATATTGACGTTGTTCTTGTACTGTAGTTTTAAGGCAGTGACCAGTCTGCTACATGCTAGTTGAAATGGGAGTAAGTTAGCTTCGACTGATCTAACGTTTTAACGTCTTATGTGTTTATTATCATATCATTTCACACAATGAATTCACTGACGCGACACAGCATATGCCTGTGGCAAACAAACACTCGTTCGTGCACGAGTTTAGGAAGGCGTTCCCTAGAAATGAGCTGTGAAGGCGGGAGGCTGTTCTTACGCATGCGCTCATTTAAAAAACTCAGTAACCGTTTTTGGATTCTCGGTCGGCGAAAAACATCCTCTTTTGCGCCTTTAATCTGCCTAATTTAGTGCAAAGAGAGAGAACAAAATAATTGACAGCACAATCAAGTTTCAATTTCAACAAACCACCATTATGGCGATCAGTATTTGCATTTCATCAGCTCATTTGCATTATAAAGGATACTCCCAAAACTGCACATTTTAGCTCTACAAAGTGGCAGTTTTATAATGCTATAATAATTCATCTGTGGGGTATTTTGTGCTAAAACTTTACATACGCACTCTGGGGACACCAAAGATGTGTTTTACCTCTTAAAATAGTCTTGTTATATGTACCCTTTAGACCGGGCATACAGCGCAAGACATGCAACATTACAAACTCACGAGGCTCAGGAATAAATAAAAGATTAAATACATAAAAATGATCCCATTAACTACACAAAATAGCTATTTTAAAAGCATTGATGCTGTTCTGAATTATTTTGCATATTGCATTAATTATAAATAATGGTATAACTATTAAACCATCAAGCATAAAAATCTTGTTTGTTTTAATGAGTTTCGTGACACACTCATTCAGACAATAGACATCATCATCTTAGTAATAATAACTACAGAAAGTCGAATCTCCCCCCCCCCAAAAAAAATTATAAGTGGACAATGAATAATTTGGAACTAAATTAAAACATTAACAGATCACTGCTGTAATTAACTAATTAAAGGCAAATTACATCAAACTGCTCTTTAATGCACAACAAAACTACACCACTACCATTAATAACTAATAAGACATGACTGTAACATTATTACAGAACTGGTTTATGAAACCATGCAAACCTGTAGTGAAAACAATGCTAAAATTGCTTCATTGCTCGGATCTGATAAATAATTTAAGATAATAAATGTTAATGCATGTTTTATTTTTCAGGCTGCTAATCAAAGTTGAACATTCAGACACTTTCATACTCTTAACAAAAAAAAATGATGGGTTATTTTCAACCCAGCGCTGCGTCAAAAAGGGACTATCCCAGCAGTTGGGTTAAATTAACTTAGAAAATCATTATATTTGACCCAACAATGGGTTATAAATATTTTATTTTAATACCGTGCACTGCACAAAAATATGATTCGAAAGATGGTTCAATAAATTATGTTGTTAAGTTTAAAAATGTTGTGCATCCACTTATAATTAGTGTGACATTTTAGCATGCCAATGAAGGGAAAAACATAGCAATATGGGCACTAAAAAGCGGCAAAACAGAAATAAATAATAATCACCACAGTACAGTTTGGCCATCCCCTGACCTTGAAACATTAGCATCGCTTATAGTAAAACCATGGGTCGATCTCTAGTTAAAACATCATCCTTTTCCTTACATTGAAACAACACAGCATAGGTTCAATTATAAGATTCATACCTTTTTGACCCAATACTGAGTTAAATATAACCCAACTTTTTTAGAGTGTAAATTACTGTGGTAATAAAAATAATTAGGCTTGATATAAAATTTGGCATGCATTTAATATAAAATAAGATAAAAAGATAATGATAAAGGTAACCCTCAACAAAAAAGTAACCTTTAAAATAAACTATGACTTTTGTCGCTATCCTCCTGATCCACTAAAAATATAAGAAAGAATAAAAATAAAATAAAAATTGTTACTCCATGTATCACTTCATTCCTGATTTTTTATGTCATGTTTTTTATTACAGCAAGCAACTTCAAAAACATAATCCTGCAAAACTCATTAAACCTCTTTCAAGACACTAAATAAAGCCGTGTGCTTGTTTGAACATTATTACAGAGGCAAAACCATTACAAATTGAAGTCTACCTTAGGCAAGCTTTCACCCCAAATGTACACTAATAAACAACAATAAATGACAATTCTGGGCTGTACCACAATCATGACCATTAGGACCTCAGACAGACTGAGGTCCCACTGGGGTACAGATGGTCTTCACTGAACACCTGGTTACCATGGCATATACAAACTGTGGGACTACTTTAAGGACCCCGAGGAAATGATGGTTTAAAAACAGCTTTCAACAACACGTATAGCATCCATGCACTTGAACTATACACAGAGACTATCCACCTGTGGTGATGCTAACCTACTGGTTAACAATCAAAGCTGCCAAAACAAAAACTGCAAGATACTGCGGATTAGCAAGAACGCTTCATGATCAAGGATCCCTACCACCATGGGTGCAGCAGGCACAATGATATAATACGCACTGCCCGAAAATAGTCCCCAGCTCTGCAGCTACACAAACTTAGTGCCGGTCACACTGAAAGTTACCTAGATGGGGACTATTTTCGGACGCTGTGTAAAATCATTGCCCCTGCTGCACCCATGGTACGGCAGCAAAGTTCCTTGCTGTTATTGTTATTTTGGTCAATTGATATAAACAAAATGTACAGGTAAGAAAAATTACATCTATAATATGATACCAGTATGAATCACTATCACTTAACATGTCCAAAGTCTATAGGGAATGACGGAGGAAGAGTAATGTTTAACAACTCTTTTACAACCGTGCCACTAGTATAAAGTTTTACATTTCCTCGTCATGCATTCGTCATTATACGTCTACAAAACTAAACATTCACGGCTTAATTTGCGAAACAGGGTTTATTGCAAGCCTCATAACAATGATAATCCTGTAACAGTGAGCACATTGTAAACTAAAACTCTCTAAATAAATGACACTGACTCTTGTTTATAACCCATATATGTTGCACTGTCATGAGTTGTGTCAATATATCATAACCCATAAGTACGCCTTCTATACTGAAACAATCAAAGCTATTTTACTACGGAAAGACCCGAGGAACACTTCACAAAAGTTCTAATGGAAGCAATTTCTATTTTTCATGACACACAAGAGTCCCAGAGGTTGCACAGGGTGGAGGCCTCTCTATTTCCAATGCATTATCTCACCTTCCTCTGGATTTCAACTAACTACACACACTCCCTTCTTATTTAAATTACAGTGGGTATGAATGAAAGAGCCTCCATTTCACAGGACATTCTCTCACTTTCTCACAAAGAAAAGGTCTCTCTTTAATACAACAGAAAACAAATATCCGTTACAAAGCCGGTCTTTCAAGAACACATACACAGCAATACTTTAACCTCTTCATACATTAAAAAGATTTGTAAAATTAAACAGGAAGTGCTGGAAAGAAAGCTGCCCTATGATATCATCAGTGTTTACATACATGGGATGGTCACCAAATAGGTTTCCATAGAGCTTGCCTTTCCACATCGAGTGTTTGCTTTTGTTATGCCACAAGTTGTCCAACAATAGAAAGGATTGGAGTTTATGACAAGCAACAGATTATCATGGTTGAAATGGATATGCAGAAGACCAAACATTATAAATGAATAGTTTGCATATAAACCCAGACAAATATTAATGGAGCAAAGCCTTATGTTTAACCGAACAGATTTTTTTGTTACAAGATCACATTTTAAGGTGTAAGAGATAGATTTAAATATTTTAAAAATGAGAGTCTAATGATTTTTCATTCATATTTTACTCGATGAGAGCAGCCTCGTGTCCACTTACACTTGTTATTCAAAAACAAAGATTTAACATTGATGTTAATGTATTATAGAGAACTATCACTGTATTTACATTACAAACAGTCACATATGTCCAGTTTTCTGTTTATTTAATCTATTTATCAAACACCCCCTTACAAACAAAAGCTTAAAACTTAAATTCTCTTATAAATGTAATAAACAAACGTTGAAGTTTCAAGGAACTGACTGTGTTTCCGCGTTGAATGTGCAGATCCGGGGCTAACACGATTAGCATGCACTTGCAACATTAACAAAGAAAACATTACCAAAATGAACAAAAAGTCACACTTAAACCCGAATCAGGCGGTCAGTTTTGTGTTTTATCAGACCGGATACATTAACTGATATCAATGTCAGATATTCGGATCGCGATCAGTTTTGTTTCAGCAAGTCGCTAGCATTAGCCGCTCGCGCAACACCAAGCTAGAAATAAACGATTATATCGCACGATAGGAAACGACACTCACCGCGATCACGACACTGTCCTCCCCCTGAAATTTAGGGATGTACTTGTCCCCCCTCGTCACCTCCGAGCTGTTCAGGGGCCTGAAACGGCACACGACTTTGATGGTGCACTCCGCCGGGTCCGCCATCTTCCCCCGGTTGCCGAATCACGAGCGCACCGGCTAGAGCAGAGCAGAGCAGAGCAGGCGCAGACGGATGCAGACGCGGACAGAGAGGTGGGTCACACACACCGCCTCTGTCCGAAATCCCGAGCAATGGGATTTGATTCGCAGACCGTGTGACTACACGACACCGGCGGATCACAGATACCGGTTGTGTGACGTCACCCTCAGCCCAACTAGATGAGGGTGCGTTTAAAATGTTCCACCTCCGAAGGGCACGCCACATTAACAGTCGCTCTGGATAAAGATAAAATAATGTTGTTTTTCATTGATGTATTCGCCAGGTGTATTATGATTGGCCACAGTATGAGACACAAGACAGAATAGATCACTTGCGATTGAAATTCGCCCTGACTAAAATATTTACTAAATAATTTAGGGGCTATGACAAATAGGCTGAATATATAAATGATTTCTTAGCCCACATTATTTACGATTTTTTTATGCAAAAGAAAAAAGTGTGTTATGTTTTATTAAATTATATTTAAGATTCTGCACTACACTACTCCTACTGCAAATTAAAATAATATTTGCACAGACATATTAAGTAAATTTTAGCTATCAATAGAGTAAAAGAGGACATGCCAAATAGTTAGACGAGTTTATTACCAGTTATATTCATATTTACTTTGTTAACTTGGGAATAGTCCCTGGTGTCACCCTTACAGTCTCCCAGGTAATAATGAGCTCACAGCTGTATAATAATCATACATTAATTAATTAAAATGGGTAAATAACTAAATTGTAAGATAAGCGGTTAACTGTTATCTTAATTGGGTTTTTTTTTTTTTTTTCATTAAATAATAAATTATCACCAGCTACACTTTTGGTAATTTATAACTATGAACATGAAATAATGAATTTCAAATAACTTTGAATAAATTAATGAGTCAATGGCCACTGGATCTCACATTTTTTATTTACAGCAAACTGTACATTAGATGGCAGTATGGTCAAGCATTTTCTTACTTTAACATTACAATACGAATTTAACACTATTATTTTAATAACAGGATTTCAACTTATCGATTGAAAATAACAAACTCCACAACATGTCATGTTACAGATTCTTCATGGAACTCAAACATTAATTATAATACAATATGTTTGCATGGTTTATGGTATAAAAAACATATTTTCCACATCCTGTACATATTTTTGTAGCTCCAGATATTTCTATCTTCCTCAAACACATTGTTATTGTACAAAACTCATTGATTTGAAAGCTCTGTGTCCGATTGCCCAGCTAATCTGTACTTTGTGATTGGCCTGAATACCTCTGAAGTCAGCCGGAAATGTACTGCTCCTTACCATGTTTGAAAGATTTGCTCACAATGCAATGCTATTAGGAGTTAACTTACAGGCTGTGAGTCCAAGTGGAAGTTATTATGATAATGCCGGTCTTGTCCAAGGAAGTAAACTGTTGCCTACAATCCGTGTGTTTGTTGTAGTCCAAGAAAAGAGACTTACGTTGAAAACGCTAACTTGCGTAATCATGTACCTTCTGCATATCATTAACATGTACTAACTCACACTAACACACCAAAGGATATGTAAAATCATGAATCGGACGATAGTTGATCTTTAAAACGTTTTATCAGCTACACTGTCCATTTCACAGAGTTTTACTTTTGATAATCTTAACTCATAAGTAAATCTAAACCCAGGATAGAGAGGTTGAGTGAATGTGGTGTTGACTCTGTGGATGAGGGTCATTGTGTCAGAGACGCTGTAGAAGGACAGAGATCCTGCATTGTGATCCACATAAACTCCTATTCTAGAAGATCTGGACACTACTGGGAGTTTAGTCTCAATGTTATTGTGCCAGAATGAACAACTGGAGTCACAGCAGTACAAACTCCAGGACTGATCATTACGTCCAAACACACAGTCATGACCCCATCCCTTCCTGTTGATGCTCTTATATGACACTGATATATACACCTGACCGCTCCACTCAACCTCCCAGTAACAGCGTCCACTTACACTCTCACTACACAACACCTGAGGATCAAGCTCAAATCTTTCTGGATGATCATGATAATACTGATCTGTTTTAGTGCAAGTAATTGCTCTGTTTTCCTCAGACAGACACAGATGTTGATGTACCGTGTTTGGATCCATTGTGAATTGACAGGAACCTGATGGAGAAAAAAACAATCAGTTTCTAGAGAAGAACTGTAATGTCTTTTTTAGGTTTAAGTAAGGGATCACAGAATAAATCTTGATCAGGACCACGACACAAAGCAGAGGGGTCTTGTGTAGGCTATGTTTGTGTGTGAGTATAGGTGTGTGCTTTTTTAGTTCAAAATTATTAATGGAGCTATTAGTTAACACTACCATAACGCTTCAAATATATAAACATAAACGTATTCTTTTACACCATAAAACAATTAACCATAAAAAAAAACAATAAACTGTTTAATACAAGGAATAATAGCTTTAGACACATTTGTAACGATTTGAAGAATGTAAATATGTGTGTTTGTGTGCGTTTGCTTGTGTTCATTGCAACTTACATTGTAGGAACTCCTTCCTGATTTGGGGCTCAATTATATTAATGTTTGATACTGTGGAAAAACAAACATCTTGAATTGCAATATTCAATAAAAAACTTATGTATATAGCATAAAGTTATAGACGTATATGAAATTGCTTGATACATTAATAAGTAACAATAAATAATTTAATCCTTTACCTCTATCTGATATTTTTTCTTTTCCTTCTCTGCAGAAATCCTCCAGTTTCTCTTTCAGATGAGACAAAGATTTTCCTACATCATCATAAGAGAGGAGAGAACTGACAGTAATGCTGAGTGAGTCTGAAGATCCAGGAGGAACAGAGAGAGACTGAAAACTCTACACAAACACAAAAACAAACAACACAAACATAAACTGATGACAAAAAAAACCATTTCTTAGAAAACACTCTGTAAAATGTCCTAAAAATCACTGTTGTGTTTATCAGATCTCTGTTACCTGGAGGAAATGGATGTGATCATCTGTGTGTAAAAGCTGCTCCAGCTCAGTGTCTCTCCTCCTCAGATCATCAATCTCCTGCTCCAGTCGCTTCAAAAGTCTTTCGGCTCGACTCACTGCAGCCTTTTCCTGATCTCTGATCAGCTGTGTCACCTCAGATCGTCTTCTCTCAATTGTTTGGATCAGTTGAGTAAAGATCCTCTCAGTGTCGTCCACTGCTGTCTGTGCAGAGCGCTGTTAGGACACACAGAGAGAGGAGCATTAGAATCAGCAGCATTCACTCAGCTCTTACTGGTACATCACACAGTCTGTTACACACAGTGGACTTCAGTGAAAGTCATCCAGCACTGAACTCCTCACTGACTGATTGGATGAGAGTCCTAACTGAGTCTGAAACAGATCTGAAACAGCAGACAGCAGTTGTTCTTCTGATCAAAACTCACCTTATGAGTCTCAACAGCATCTCTCAGCTCCTGAAGCTTCTTCTGACTCTCCTGGATTCTCTGCTGGTATTTTCTCTGTGTTTCTATCAGTTGTTTCTGTTAGATGTGGAAATAATGATAGTGTGAAGACCATGAAGCAATACTATGGAGCAGAACTGTTTAACCATTACCCAGTGTTTTCAGCTCTCACCTGTTTCTCAGTCCTCTCTGCTGCAGCTGATACAGTCTTATGGTTATTGTGTTCATCCACCATACAAAGATAACAAATAAAGAGCTGATCAGTACGACAGTATATCTCAAGCAGTTTATCATGTTGTGGGCAGATCATCTCCTGTAGTCGTCCAGTGGCATCAGTCATTTTGTGTCTCTTTCCTGAGTGAAGTTCTTCATGACGTTCAAGATGATTTTGACAGTAAGAGTTCAGACACACCAGACAGGACTTGACAGCTTTGTGTTTTCTCTCAGTACAGACGTCACACTCCACATCTCCAGGTTCAGCATAACAGTGATCAGGACAAGCAGCTTTTCGTTTAGTCTTCTTCAGTATCTCCACCACTTCAGCCAGCATAGTGTTTTTACCTAAAACAGGTCTTTTAGTGAAGGTATGTCTGCACTGAGGGCAGCTGTATACTCTCTTTTGGTGATCCCAGTAGTGTTTAATACATATCATACAGTAACTGTGTCCACAGTTAATGGTCACAGGTTTCTTCAGCAGATCCAGACAGATTGAACAGATGAACTGATCCCAAGTCAAAGGAACACTTGCTTCTGCCATTTTACCGAACACAGACAGGATGAACCCAACAACAGTTAAAACTGAAACAGAAAGAGTAAACAGAAAGATGTGATGCAGCTAAATACCACATCCAAACAGTACAGGAATGAGTTTCACTTTTAACTTAAGGCAGGAGTGGTTAACAGAAAAAAAAATTAAAAATAGATTTACCATAAAACTATATCTATAGTCTGCTCATTATGTGTAAAAATATAAATCTCTATAACTTATTCGTCACTAGCGGAGAAAAAAAGCAGGCAGGGGCTCCAAAAATTCAACTATTTATTAAACAAACACAAGTAAAATCAGCAACTCATCATCTCTCCTTTCTGCTAAACTTTGCCCCCCAAAAAATCATATGTCAACGCAACATGAGCTTTTCGATTTCAAGATTGTCGATATTATTAAGAAACTCACCTTAGTTTCGTTAATTTTTATAGCGTACCTCAATGACGCACCGTCACCTGAACTTCTGTGTGCGCGGCTGCGTGGGTTGCCAGATGCGTAACAAAACCAGCCCAATGTCAATTAAAAACTATCCTTAAAGCATTCCGTTGACGATTCACAGCCCAAATACCCAACAGCTAACGATCGAAATCCTACCACATTTAACCCACTAAAAAAATTAACTCGCGAAAACTGTTTAAAAGTAGACAAATTAGACTCGCGGGCCCAGACCTAGTACCCTCAGATTAGCCAAAGGGCGTGACGACTGAGGTAAAGACTGACCCACCTTGAGGTCGCGGACTTGGCAACCCCTACAGTATGTTTAGCGTTTCTCATTGCGTTTTTATCACGGTATTTTTTTTATATATTTAGAAATATTTTAATAGGTTATACTAAAAAGTAATAATATTCTATAACACAATTTATTAAATATTTTATACTTTTTCTAGAAAACCCATAAGTACTTTTCCTAGTTTTCTATTAGGGAAAACTATTATTTATTTTAACCTTGATCTATAGCCTGTATTTTTCTGTTTGTCTCTAATTTGTTCTAAACTATTATGTTTACATATATAATAAATATATAAATATAGCGCGCGCGCACACACACGAATTGAAGTGTTACACATTTTACTTGTTTATTTTTTTAGAACAAACACATAGGGTATAAATGTAAAAGGGAATAATAGAAAACAGGAAAATTATGAAATATTTAATAAGTGGTGTGAAAGTTTAGTGATTAATACTGTAAAAATAATTGACTTGCCATTAAAGATACATTTTATATACATCACTGAACATTCATATATTTGTAAATGTTATGACAAAGGAAATGGCTTACAGAAACCTTTTTTTTTTTATTTGCACTGTTATGGTGAACAGGCAACATTTTTGTTTACAAACTATTAACTTCACTATATGTATTACATTGATCAAGAAGGGTATTAAACTTAAGGGTTAAATGGTTTAGATTTAAGTGCTGTTTCATGAAATAAATCGTATACCAAAATTAATAATACATTTAACGCAGCAAGGTATAAAACACAATGAGATTCATATTTTACAAACATACAGCCTTGCTTTGGTGTTTTTGCAGCCTACTTCATTGAACATGAGCATTGAACAGTTAGTCACTTTAATTTGTAATATAATGGCTTTAAATGGACAGCCTGTTTTATTTTTTTTTTATAAATAAAAACACAAAGGTAGTAGCCTATTCTCGGAGCTGTAATGATCCGTGAATGTTGTAGCGGCAAAACATCTTAGCTGAATTCTTTATAAGAAAAACTTAGAAGCAAAGGTTTCAGGTCCCAAGCAAAACTACTTTGTCTCACTTTATTGGCTCGAGCGAATAATCAAAAACCCCATCAAAGAGTTTCTCTAAGATCATCTGCCCTCCCAACATCTGACTCCTTTCTTTATACACTTGACTTCAAAAGCAGTCTTATCTGAGATGACGTACACACTGCTTGTTACTTCTCTTGGCCTTGGCCTATTTTCAGTGCTTCTCAGTGCTTTGTGAGACAGAATATATTCGTGGAAAACAATGAATGCATAATCAATAATAAAACCAATGAAACCCACCAAACAAAATCTACCATAATATCAAAGATACATGCCTAGTTACGTGCCACCAGTAACGCCACTTGACACTAGCACTAAACACAATGGCATGTGCCACTGGAAACAGGAACTGCCACTAAACGTAATGGCACGTGCCAATGGCTTCTGTGCGTAAAGATGCCATACCACTTTATGTTAAAACCAGTTTTTTACAGTGTATGGTTAAAACCCCTCAACATATTGCAGATAAGCAAACACTAAAAAACACATCTTGCAGATGTAAATGATGACAGATGTATGTGTGCTATGGGTAATGTTGGGATTTACAGAGATTTTTTTAATATATTTGCAATGTATTCAAAACAGGACATAATAATAAAAAAAACAAGTAGACTAATAATTACACATATTTTCTTAAATAAATTTGAACCATATCTGCTAGTAGACTATTAGAATACTTAAAAAAAAAAAAAAAACCCAGAGCTTCATTTTCCTATCACTACTTTGTTATGCGAATTGTTATATTGTGTGCCCCTCCCATCATTAATTCTTTACCCACCATTTAGGAGTTATCTCGTCAATTAGAAAAAAAAAATTGCATAAAAAATGTGTTCCTGGTGAATTTTTATGTTCATCTGCAATACTGTGATTACCCAATTTATGAAAAAACTAAAGCCAAAACGTTATTTACTAATTTTAAACTCTGTGTATGTTTTGATAATCATTCTGAATCTGATCTCTAACAAAATTCACGAAAATGCAATTATTTCAGCTTTTTGCTAAAAAATTTTTTTAAAGAAAAATATTCATATTTAAGAGTTTATAAAAAGAGAAAACATATAGATATGATGAAAGTTTTTTTCCCCATTTTGTTTGTTTGTTTGAAAGCAGAGGGTCTGTTCTTTCATTTAATAAACATTTGTACGTTTATATATTTCAAAAAATGGCTGTCAAGGAATACGTTAAAACACATTTATTACCAATTTATTAACATCTTACACTCCCTCATAGTGTAGACCTACTATGTGCATTGACTCTCATCCTTCACTTATCTTTCTTTTAATCCTTCTCTTAATTAAGGTTTTATTTTAAAAAAAAGATATATGTCATGCATTCAACAGTTTTATTTACATACAGCAAGTAAATTACATTTACATAACATACAGTAACAAATATAATTTGTGCTGTTTTTGTCAATTGAAGTTGTTTCTACATTCATCAATTTCCACTTTTACATTGTAAAATCTGATTCATCAAGGAAAAAGGAACATTTCCCTGATATGAGTTTAACTAGTCGTAGAGGTTTACAATGAGGTCCACAGCCGAGCAGATTACGACATAGATTTCCAGAAGCTTTAATATACATAATTTGACTAGTTTAGCCTTAGTTGCATTTAAGTTTTATCACAACCAACTCGATTTACGACTGCATAAAAATCCTTCATTGGCATATTGCGTTACAAAACAAAACAGTGTTTAACCGATCGCATTTCTAGTTTATGTCAATTAGCTTATACGGGCTACGTTAATTTAAACAGCTTATAAGGGCTGACTTCGCGTTAGAATCATACAGGGGCGAAAATCTCATCTAAATGTTGGGGGGGACAATAAACATAAAATTTTTCAAGAACAATTTTTGAAGGGGACACCAATAATACAGGCAAAATTGTACTTGCAAGGAAATGGGTACAGATAGAAAACGTTTCTCTCTCTCTATGAACAGACGCAAATTTAATTTTAATACATATGAATGCAGAGGTGAAGAGAGTAGGCTAATAAAATTTTCTACTTAAGTAATAGTAAAGTTACTTTAATAATATGCTACTTAAGTAAAAGTAAAGTTACTTTAATAATATTTTACTTAAGTAAAAGTAAAGTTACTGGTCTAAAAATCTACTCAAGTAAAAAGTCATTTTAATTTTAAGAGTTACTTTTTTACAGCGGGGAGAGGTTTCTAGTATAGTTCACAAAGGAAGGATATATACATCTCAAACTATGTTTTTAATTGTAAACATCTCTACAATTAAAGTGCAATAACAAATGTTAATAAAATAAAAAGCTTTTTTATAACTAAGAAACATTTATGGAATTATTTAATGATTTTTACAGGTGAGTTATGCACTTTTGAAGCAAAAATAATATGAGGTCAGCAGCTAAATACAATCATTATATGAAGGTTGTAATTGATGTATTGCTGGTAACATACATTGTTATTAAACTATATACATAAATGAGCATATAATGAGATGAGTGCCATGGCTATACACTATACATCCTTTACACGTTTATTAGCTCCCAGACCTGTGTACCTGATGTCTTTCAATCTATCTCTCTCGCGCGCTCGCTCTCTCTCTCTCTCTGCAATGTCTAATGATCTGCGCATTCTCGAGGACTTCTTAAGTTGTTTGACTTGACGCAAAGCTGCTAGACCTCGGAAGATAATGCGCATGTATTAAAAACGCATCGTGCAAATTAGCGGTTAAAACCCGGTCGGCAATTCACAAACTCCGTACTCAAGAGCACGAACCCTACCTGAATGAAACAATCGCTTTGCGTCAAAGGCCAGGGGTTTCTTTCATAAGAATTGAATTGAGGGTCTGCATTAGCCCGCGCCTGTCTCGTCCCTCTCCATGGTTCTTTTTGCGCGTTCCCCCGCCCATCAATCAATCATCCGACCGTGGCGCGTCTTTATCACCTTACTTTTTTATTTATTTTTACTCAGTAACGGATATGATTTAACCTGTAGCGAAGTAACCTACAATACTTTAAACATACTTAAGTAAAAGTAAAGTACAGATTTTAAAAACTACTCAAAGTAAAAGTACACAAAAAACTCAGTTACAGCCAGGTGAGTAAATGTAATTTGTTACTTTCAGCTCTGCCTCACCTCTGCATGAATGCATAAAAATGTTTTCTTGATCGTTTATCTGCTTCTGTTCTCAGAAAACAAAATATGTTCATGTTTAGATGTCAAAATAGTCCAGTTTTAAAACATATGAGGATAAACTGATAAGTGATGGGAAACGTTGTATAGCTGATTAACGCGTCGGCTCCGTACACTTCTCTACCACCGGAATGTGTGGTGGTGAGGTAAAAGGGGCGCGGGCAGTGGACCAAACCACTGTGAGGCAAGGGAGGGGGAATCAAAATGTTTAAAACGTTTTTTTGTTGTTGCTCCGTTTGCATTTGTATTGTTTCACTTCTTACACAACTATTTTAAGTATTATAAATCATTAAATTATTTTCAATACACATATTCTAATGATATTTTAGGGGGGACAACCCTCAGATAGGGGGGGTCCTGTCCCCCCCGACCCCCCCGGGATTTCCGCCCATGGACATAACATAAAACAGGGAACGTAAATCACCTTGTGTTTTTTTAAACTAAGGTGAACAGAGCGAAGACTTATTACAGTGGAAAGAAAACTACATTGTATTGCTCCAGCGTCACATTGTGTAAACTGCATTTATAGTAAGGAAGTGCACATATGCAGATATCATAGGAAATAGCAGTAAATACACACACCTTGTTCTCTTCTGAAGTTCACGCGCACTGTGAGACCGTGGATTGAAGACGGCGCTAAAACGCAGAGTAAAGACGGGGCGGAGCTAAGAGGGCTCAGCTTAAGGGGGTTGCGTGTGCGGCACAGTCCTTGGCTGGGGCCCTCAAAAGTTCATGGGCCCTTAGAATCGTCCTAACTTTTCCCCCCCTTACGGCGCCCCTGTCCAGAAACATGGACTTGAGATCTCTTGAGCTGCTGTATCAATTCTTTATGGAACAATATCCAACTCCACAACATTCAACTGTTACTGATTCAACATGAACCTTAAACATTAAAACTCTGTACCTGTATACTGTTCATTTAACACAGTTTTACTTTGGAATTCCCCAAAATATTAAACAATCTAAACCCAGGATAGAGAGGTTGAGTGAATGTGGTGTTGACTCTGTGGATGAGGGTCATTGTGTCAGAGACGCTGTAGAAGGACAGAGATCCTGCACTGTAATCCACATAAACTCCTATTCTAGAAGATCTGAGCACTACAGGGAGTTTAGTCTCAATGTTATTGTGCCAGAATGAACAACTGAAGCCACACCACAAACTCCAGGACTGATCATTACACCCAAACAAACACTCCTGACTCCATCCCTTTCTCTTGATGCTCTTATATGACACAGATATATTCACCACACCACTCCACTCGACCTCCCAGTTACAGCGTCCACTCACACTCTCACTACACAACACCTGATCATAAACATCAAATCTGTCTGTATGATGAGGATACTATGAACTCTGTCAGTGTAAGTTATTACTCTGTTCCCTTCAGACAGACAGAGATGTCCATGTGTTGTGTTTGGATCCAGTGTGAACTGAAAAGAATCTGATTAATAAATCACATTATCAGAGTCTAGTTAAGAACTGTAATTTACACGTAAATAAGCTTCAAAATATCCATTCAGGTTTAATAATCTTGGATGTTTACTTTAAGTAGGAAAATGTTTGTCTTCATCTGAGTGTCATGTGTATTTGCTTGTTTTCATTGCAACTTACATTTTATGATCTCCTGCCTGATTTGGAGCTCCATCATCGTAATATATGAGACTATGAAACATTAAAACAACAAACATCTTCAGTTGCAGTATACGAGTAAAAAGAACCTGTATGAATTTTATGTATTGTTTTTTATGTTGCATTACAGAGTGTAAATGAATAAATTTGTGTTTTACCTCGATCAGATATTGTTTCAGTCTCCTCTTTGCAGAAATTCTCCAGTTTCTCTCTCAAACAAGACAACGATTCATTAAAACAGAGAAGAGAATTGACCGTCCTCTCAGAGTTTGTAGATCCAGGAGGAACAGGGAGAGATTTGAAACTCTTGACAGACACAAAAACAACAGACACATTTAATAGAAAATATAACCACAGTAAAATATGCTCTTCACTTCCTAAACATCACTGTTGTGTTTTTCAGATCTCTGTTACCTGGAGGAAATGGATGTGATCATCGGTGTGTGAAAGCTGCTCCAGCTCAGCGTCTCTCCTCCTCAGATCATCAATCTCCTGCTCCAGTCGCTTCAAGAGTCCTTCAGCTTCACTCACTGCAGTCTTTTCCTGATATCTGATCCACTGTTTCACCACTTTTCGTCTTCTCTCAATGGATCGGATCAGTTGAGTAAAGATCCTCTCAGTGTCGTCCACTGCTGTCTGTGCAGAGCGCTGTTAGGACACACAGAGAGAGGAGCATTAGAATCAGCAGCATTCACTCAGCTCTTACTGGTACATCACACAGTCTGTTACCCACAGTGGACTTCAGTGAAAGACATCCAGCACTGAACTCCTCACTGACTGATTGGATGAGAGTCCTAACTGAGTCTGAAACAGATCTGAAACAGCAGACAGCAGTTGTTCTTCTCATCAAAACTCACCTTATGAGTCTCCACAGCATCTCTCAGCTCCTGAAGCTTCTTCTGACTCTCCTGGATTCTGTCCTGGTATTTTCTCTGGGTCTCCTTCAGTCGTTTCTGTTGTATGTGGAAATACAAATAAACCAGATAAACTGTACATTAGGGTGAACATTAATAAAAAATATAGAAATAAGTGTAATATTGTTGGCCATCAGCACACAGGTTGAATAATGACTGAGTAATGCCAAAGAAAAGATGATGTTCAAATTAACTACTTATTGCTTTCACCTCTCACCTGTTTCTCAGTCCTTTCTAGTGCATGCTGATACAGTCTCATGGTAACAGTGTCCATCCACCAGACACAGATAACATATACAGAGCTGATCAGTGCGACAGTAAATCTCAAGGGCTTTATCATGTTGAGGGCAGATCATCTGCTGAAGTCGTCCAGTGGCGTCTATCAGGTTGTGCTTCTTCCCATTGAAGAATTTCTCATGTTGTTCAAGATGATTTTGACAGTAAGAGTTCAGACACACCAGACAGGACTTGACAGCTTTGTGTTTTCTCTCAGTACAGACGTCACACTCCACATCTCCAGGTTCAAAATGAAAGTGATCAGGACGAGCAGTTTGTAGTTTAGTCTTCAGTATCTCCACCACTTCAGCCAGCATGGTGTTTTTATTTAAAACAGGTCTTGTAGTGAAGGTCTGTCTGCACTGAGGGCAGCTGTAGACTCTCTTTTGATCCCAGTAGTCTGTAATACAGCTCATACAGTAACTGTGTCCACAAGGAATACTGACTGCATCCTTCAGTAGATCCAGACAGATTGAACAGCTGAATTGATCATGAGCCAAAGAAACACTGGCTTCTGCCATTTTACTGCGTGCATACACAAACAGCAGCTCAACAACAGCTGAGCCCCTAAAACAGGAGTAAATAAAAAGGTAAATATATATGATGCAGCTAAATCCCACAATAAATGCGCTGAGTCAGCTGCTTCTGTATGGAATCTATTGCATATTTTTGATAGGATGGATTGCAGACTCTTCCTCCAAATCCCGAGATGTCGTAACTATGTCGTTTTTAAAATTGCTTAAAATTGCTTTATTGGTATATACATTTTTTACATTAATGTGTTTTTAACTATTGTGTAAAGCCTAACGTTATATGAAATACACAAACACAAGCTTCTCAGTCCAATAATAATAATCTTTCTTATAGTTATTTATTCACAAACCAACCATAGCAAAACACCACATAAATAGGCTTCTTTGGTAGGAAGTGCATATGTGTATGTTAAAATGTAAAAATTACCTCACAAGTGAATATAAAACACCTTGATTTATTTATATAAAGCCTAAAAACAGTTACATATGCCAGCTCCTAAAACAGAGCCAGAACTCACTTTAACATCCAACAATAAAACACTAAGAACACATCATCCATAAACACATGCATTACTCAAATACCAAACACACATTACAATACATTTAAATGCATCACAACATAAAACATTTACAAACACCGTAACCATGCATGTTTCCTAGCACAGGTAGCCTACAACCCTTACTGCCTGCATAATATATTATACACCACAAACATGTCATGCACTTTAAAATGATTACATTACACATAATAATAGTAATAATTCACTCTACCTTAAGTAAGGAAAATCACAGCCACCAAAACAGCGTTGTCTAAACTGCGTTATCAACTCGGCATGCACACAACCAATAAAACTTAATTTATAAAAAACTGCGCGCGTATTTCTTCTTCTTCCTTTTAATGGCGGGTTGCAGCAACTTTAAGGTGCATTATCGCCACCTACTGTATTGGAATGTGGACCAAAGTATTCCCATTTTATCAACAACACAAAAAAAAAAAAATAATTATTTTTTAACTCACTAAATTCTCCTTATCAGCCCTGTTGTCTTGAGATAAAGAAATAAACATTCTAATCCATTATCAATTATATTTTAAGCTTCAGTTCAACCACTTCAGCTCTAAGTTCATTCTTCATTATTTCTTGTTCATTACTTTTTGGATACACAAATAACATATTCAACTGATTCCTTAATTCCAGTGCTTACATTTTCCTGTTGGATGTTTGTTTATTAATTTTAAGGTTTTATTCAACATATGTCACAGATCTTATGAGAATAGTTTTCTCTTTTGTGCTTCTTGGTTATCCTCACTGTTGCTACTTCTTGTTGTATTTCATAGGCTAAAGTTGATGTCCTGTATTTCATGTATACCATTTTTTTATACCAAGTTAACCCTGCTGAAAAAAACAATAAAACCATTACAGAAAATTCTAATGGTTTTATTGGGAATTTTATTGGTTCTAATGGAATATGGCCCAAAACACACTACAATGTAGTGGTTTTAATGGTAAAAGCAAATGGTTCCTATTGGTATTTTAATGGAAACCATAAGAATTTTCTCTTTTAGAATTTTTTAAAGAAATTTTAGAATTTTATAGTTTTTTTTTCAGCAGGGATTGGTTTTTCTTCAGATTTACTTTATGAAATGTTCACAATATCCTCAGTTTCCAAAGCCTGTTTTACTAATCCATCGCCATGTTCATTACCATTTATCCCCCTATAAGCTGGTATCCCCATAAATATTATCACGATGTTCCTTAGTTTGAATCTATACAGATTTTTATACATCCCATTTAATATATCCTGTCTACCAGTGGCGGCCAGTGACTTCTTTTTCAAGAGCGCTCGATGCGAAGTTCGTCACAACATGTATGTAGCCCGTCATGTGTGGTTCGTAATTTCAAAATATGTGTTCTGTGCGTCGAGTGATCCTTTGTGCATCACATGTCTTGTCAAAATAAGTGCCTGCTGCAGACTGCACATCCGAGGGGCGCAAATTCAAAATATGTGTTTGTTGCGTCATGTGCACCATGTGCATCACGTGTTTTGTCAAAATAAGCGCCTGCTGCACACGCGTCAAAACCGTTTATGATTAAAGAGACGCTCACGTTCACAAAATACACAAAGTAAACTCTGATTACACATGAGATTATGCGAGTATCTGGCAAACACGAGTGTCTCTTTTATCATAAACCCTTTAGACGCGTCTGCAGCAGGCACTTATTTTGGCATGACACGTGATGCACACATGATCTCTCAAAGCGCAGAACACATATTTTGAAATTACGAACCACACACACGACAAGCTACATACATGTTGTGACGAACTTCGCATCGTGTGCTTCAAAAAATAAAGTTACAACAGAAAGAGAGTTGTTTACACTTGCAGACACATAACAACTGCACATGCATTCTGCTCATAATGTATTTGTAATATTGTAGAGAGTAACTAGAAAACTAGAAAAGTAACCGTTATATCTGTGGAAGTGTGAGATTTTTGCAGGAAACAGTTAAACAGCCAGACTAATGAGCTCTTGAGCAAGATTTATAATGTCAGGTCTGTACACGAGGACTGACTGTGTTTGTGACTGATCTATTGTCAGTTACTCTGGATAAAAACAAATTTGCTTAATGTCTCACTGCAAACCTGCCGAGTGTATGTGAAATTAAATACTGAATTGATTCCATTTAATGCTTGACAATCAAGGTAATCATGACAGAATCAATAGATGTTTTCTGTGTGATTTAGACTACTTTGCAGCTCAAAATCTTTTAGAAAATAGTTTCAAATGTATTTATGTTGGTCTTTTGGGCATGTAAACATGTTTATTTATTAAACATTGGAGACTAAGCATCCTCAAATGCTTGGAAAGTGCTATTTTCCTACCAAAACTATTGGTTTGATAAAGCTCCAAGTGTCTGCTTTGGTATGCATAGTTTTTAACCAGGTGAAATAAAATAAAACGTAATTTTGTACAAATGCTGCAATTCTGCTGTGCTGATCTCTGATGGTTAAAAAAAAAGTTAAATAACAGAATCTGTGATTACAAAACAAAAGTGAATTTATCGTTCTTATACTAATGTGATGCATGTCATTTTTTCAGGTGTCCAGTGATCACAGAGCTGTCTGTGTCTGAGCTAATATGCAGATTATGAATTTACTTTAAAATGAATATGCAACAAACCTAACATACAAATACATTTGTATTTTGAAATTTAATTTCAATAATTACAGTACCATTGCATTATTGTGATATTTTGATAAGTTATTAATATGAATAATTCTAAATAATTCTATAACCCTACATTGCATTGTCAAATTCTACTCTGGATAGTGTTGATTGTAACTTTTTGCTGTAAGACAAGTGTTACAAAGAAAAGTATTAATTATTATCTATAGTAAGAAGTTACAAGATTTGCCATATTTATTTTGCGGCAATAAATGTGCATTTAAAGAAACAACAAAATGCAGCAATACGCAGAGTTGCTGTTGCATCAAGGATTTACGAAAGTGGTCAGAACATCATCTTGCTGAATGTTGCAGAACTACACTGCTGTCTTATATTTCTACACGGTTGTGATGTTAATAGAGTAAATTTACATTGGTGTCTTAATGTTGACACAGCGTGAATGTGCTCGCTTTGTAAATGCCTCTTTGAGGTGCCTCAGTGCTATTTGACAATTTTTTAATAATTAAAGAGATAGACTTTGAATCTTCTAAAGGTTTGCACAGTTGTGTTTGTGATGTCAAACAATTTAAGTGAGAAAATTAATGTTTTATATAAAACAACACAACATCTGTCATGCTTTTAACTGTTTTATTTACATAAAAAAACAAATTAATTTTACCCAAGTCAAATTACAAATATATTTTTTATGGTTAATGTCAATTATTGTTGATTCTAAATTCATCATTTCCTACTTTTGCATTATAAAATTATAATTCATCGAACTAATCCTAGATAATAACATTAATAAAGTCACACAATATTTCCCTGACAGGAGTTCAGCTCTATATTAATTGGAAAAAATAATAAACTTCACAACATCTTACTGTTACAGGGTTCATTATGGACCTGTAGTGTTCATTTCACAAAGTTTTGCTTTTGAATTTGTAAACAAACTAACCAATCTAAACCCAGGATAGAGAGGTTGAGTGAATGTGGTGTTGACTCTGTGGATGAGGGTCATTGTGTCAGAGACGCTGTAGAAAGACAGAGATCCTGCACTGTGATCCACATACACTCCTATTCTAGAAAATCTGGACACTACAGGGAGTTTAGTCTCAATGTTATTGTGCATGAATGAACAACTAGAGACAGAGCAGAACAAACTCCAGGACTGATCATTACGTCCAAATCTACAATCATCACTTTCTCCCTTCCTGCTGATGCTCTTATATGACACTGATATATCCACCTCACCACTCCACTCAACCTCCCAGTAACAGCGTCCACTCACACTCTCACTACACAACACCTGAGAACAAAGATCAAATCTGTCTGGATGATCAGGATACGGCTGCTCTGTGTCAGTGTCAGTAATCACTCTGTTCTCCTCAGACAGACAGAGACGTTTATGTGCGGATGTTGGATCCAGTGTGAACTGACGGAAATCTGAAGAAAAACATGAACATTAAAAGAAAAGGAAAAAGTTTTTCCTCATTTCAGAGTCGGACTTTAATTGTGTCTGTTTGCGTGTTTTTATTGTAACTTACATTTTAGGATCTCCTGCCTGACTTGGAGCTCAATTGTCATAATATTAATTACTAGGAAACATCAAAACAACAAACATCTTCAGTTGCAGTATACAAGAAAAAACAATCAACAAATTTTATGTCTTATAGCTTGTTGGATTACTGAGTGAAAATGAATAATTTTGTGTTTTACCTCGATCAGATATTGTTTTAATCTCTTCTCTACAGACATTTTCCAGTTTCTCTCTTAGATGATACACAAATTCATCAAAACTTGGATTGACTGTTTTCTTAAGCTTTCTATATCCACGAGGCATCGATAGAGATTTGAAACTCTACACAGGCATAAAGACAAACATCAGAAACATAAAATGAAACCAATAAGAACCAATACATTTAACACAATCTCTGAAAAACATGATCTTCACTTCCTAAAGATCACTGTGTTCATCAGATTACCTGGAGGAAATGGATGTGATCATCTGTGTGTGAAAGCTGCTCCAGCTCTGCCTCTCTCCTCCTCAGATCATCAATCTGGTGCTCCAGTCGCTTCAAGAGTCCTTCAGCTTCACTCACTGCAGTCTTTTCCTGATCTCTGATCAGCTGTGTCACCTCAGATCGTCTTCTCTCAATGGTTTGGATCAGTTGAGTAAAGATCCTCTCAGTGTCGTCCACTGCTGTCTGTGCAGAGCGCTGTTAGGACACACAGAGAGAGGAGCATTAGAATCAGCAGCATTCACTCAGCTCTTACTGGTACATCACACAGTCTGTTACACACAGTGAACTTCAGTGAAAGTCATCCAGCACTGAACTCCTCACTGACTGATTGGATGAGAGTCCTAACTGAGTCTGAAACAGATCTGAAACAGCAGACAGCAGTTGTTCTTCTCATCAAAACTCACCTTATGAGTCTCCACAGCATCTCTCAGCTCCTGAAGCTTCTTCTGAAGGTTCTGGATTCTCTGCTGTTTATTTCCTTTAATTTTCTTAAGTCGTTTCTGTTGGATGTGGAAGCAGTGATAAGCAAGATTAATTGTACAGTACATTTTAAAATGAGATAATTACTATGTGTTATGTTACACAACTGATTTTCAGTTTTCAGAGAATAAGACATAAACTGAATGTAGCCTACTGCTTCATCTTACAATTCTAGTTTAATGATGAAATGGAATGGCAGTTAGTGCTTTCAGCTCTTACCTGTTTCTCTTTCCTCTCTTCTTCAGCTGTTATAGTATTGTGATTTTTGTGCATGTCCATCATACACAGATAACATATACAGAGCTCATCAGTACGACAGTAAATCTCAAGTAGTTTATCATGTTGTGGGCAGATCATCTGCTGAAGTCGTCCAGTGGCGTCTATCACTTTGTGTCTCTTTCCTGAGTTAAGTTGTTCATGTTGTTCAAGATGATTTTGACAGTAAGAGTTAAGACACACCAGACAGGACTTGACAGCTTTGTATTTTCTCACAGTACAGACGTCACACTCCACATCTCCAGGTTCAGCATAACAGTGATCAGGACGAGCAGCTTGTAGTTTAGTCTTCTTCAGTTTCTCCACCACTTCAGACAGCATGATGTTTTTACCTAAAACAGGTCTTGTAGTGAAGGTCTGTCTGCACTGAGGGCAGCTGTAGTCTCTCTTCTGATCCCAATAGTCTGTAATACAGCTCATACAGTAACTGTGTCCACAGGGAATGGCCACAGGATCCCTCAGTAGATCCAGACAGATTGAACAGCTGAACTGATCCTGAGTCAAAGATACACTCGCTTCTGCCATTTTACTCCACACACAAAGCAACTCAATAAGGGTAGAGCACCAGATAAAAATAAAATTTCTATGCGGACTGAACAGGAAGTATAAATGAGTTTCACTTTGCTGAAAGTAGGAGTGGTTTACGGGTAGAAAGAGAAGGGACTGTTTGCATACAGTGTTGTTTTTGGCACCCCTTTAAGGTTTAGTCTTAGTCTTTCTCAAGTTTTAGTCGACAAAAACACAAAAAGGTCAAAAGTCAATTTTAGTAAAAATGAATTTAGGTTAAAAAGTATTGGAAATGGGCTTAGGTTTGACAAGTACATACATGTAAATCCTTAAGCTTACCATGAAATGTGTCACAAGCCAATTGTCGAGTAAAATTGAATGTATCAGCCTATGATATGTTAACAGTGTGGTTAGTTACCTTTAAAAAAAAAAAAACATCAGCGTGATGAGCCTTCAGGTGCCGCTTGAGGTTGGTGGTATTCTTCCCACCTAGTTTGTGGCCATATTTACCGTCGTCTCCCAATATACATTTTGTTTTTCTTTCTGATGGATTATACTTAAAGAGTACCAATTATGCTAATAAATTAGCACGTTATTGTAATATCCCATAGTACATACATGTTATTAAAACTTGAACTAATGCACTGTGAGTCTTATAAATTGCTTACATACCTCACCGATTTCTGCATGTCTGGAAAACGCTCGGTTTAGTTCCTGTCTCCGCCTCCCAAAATGTCTAGTGTATTCGGATTGGTCAGATGACTACTCAACTGTTATTGGTCAACTGGGTTCGGCGTGTGTTTGAAAGGTTACGCCCCTGACTACGCGTGGATTTTCCGGTTCTGACTGAGAGTCACAGGCAACGTAAACAAGCGCTATATTTCTCTATAAACGATGGTGTCTGTACTGCCTTACCACTTCAAGCTCGATCCAGAGAGTTCAGAAGGCCGTTACGATATAAACGATCTCCGTCAATGAATGCGATTGGATTTAACTTTTTTAGGTGTCCTTAGCTCTGCCAGAATGCTAAACGAAGACGAAAATGTGTTGCAAAGACATCCAAAAGGTAATTATAACGTACTACATTACTTTGCAAACTATATGGAAACACCAAATGTAGCACATAGAAGGTTTTATTTGAAATGATTATAAAACTATTTCACTTATTAACATTATTTTACTATAGTAAACTTTATTATAAAAGACCGCTTACATACTATATTACTGTGCAAACTATATGGAAACACCAAATGTAGCACATAGAAAGTATTTGTTGAAATGATTATAAAACTATTTCACTTATTAACATTATTTTACTATTGTAAACTTTACATACTATATTACTGTGCAAACTATATGGAAACCCCAAATGTAGCACAAAGAAAGTATTAATTGAAATGAATGTTCTACATTATTTCACTATGGTAAAGTTTATTATGAAAAACTGCTTACTTATAAGTGCTATGTTTTTACTTATTAGGTTTTAAGGAGAATGCAACATGTTCCAGGGCCTCTTACCTGCGTGATTCATCATCCAGGTTTTGCACAAATTGTCTAAATCCCTACACACAGAACATTTATTGTACCGACTATAAGCCTTTGAGGTGCAGGACTAGAGTAAGTTTTATTACATTTTTAAACCAATAACACTAAAGTATCATTATAGTAACAAAGTACCCAAAAGAACAAAAGATGCAACTTTAAAGAAAATATAATAGTCAGTCAAAAGTTTTTTTTATTTATTACAAATATATATTTAAATGTTAAACAATATACAAATAAACATACTTTAGTAACCATATTGTGCTCTTCTTTCAAAAATTGTTCAATTCATTTCTTACAGCTATCTATTCAGATAAATGGCATATCAAAGCTTTGTCAGCTGGTGCTATCTAAGACGACACTATAAGGTTATCATCCTGTCGTGTGTTGTTCTCCAGATACGCTTGGAGCTTCCTGATCAGATCGGTCACAATTTTGGCTTTCGACGACCCCTGCACTGAAGATGGCATGCAATCACGTCCTCCTTTGAAGGTCTCTCAAACTGTGATGCCAGGTCCATTGGAATCGGGGTTTCCTTCAGCTTATCTTCAAATACCTCATCAAACACAAGCCTGATCACATCCTCCACATAACTGTAGAAATATTGCAGTCAATAAATCTTTTGTTTTGATAATTTATTTCCCTGCTTCATACATTAAGTTTTTAATTATGAATGTATTTGAAATAAAACATTACTGCTTACGGTATGTCATTTGTGTGTTTTGGGAACATAGCCTTGTACTTTCCCTCTCCTGCTTTTGTTACAGCTTGGTGACATTGTAATGGATGGCTGCAAGGTACAAATACCTGTAAAATATAAACAAGCAATTAATTTATTGTAAAAGTAAATACTACTTTATTTAACACAGTTACTAAAATACTTAAATACCTGCACAGCATTCCAATAAATGAGAAAATCATTTTTTTTGCTGCAAATCTGAAATCTCAGGCTACGGACGGCAAAGGCATCCACTG
This sequence comes from Misgurnus mizolepis, assembly GCA_025389145.1. Lineage (NCBI taxonomy): Eukaryota > Metazoa > Chordata > Actinopteri > Cypriniformes > Cobitidae > Misgurnus > Misgurnus mizolepis. Next base: position 59,012,117 of record JAIFKI010000002.1, read on the forward strand.
ATGATGGTGATGGAAACATTGTGAAACGATGCTACTGCCTGGGTTCCTATTATTATGCAGAGAAAAAAAACTTTGTCATCATCAGTTATACATTTAAGACTGGTAGTGGTTTCACTAGGTAAATACATAATATGTGTTAAAACACCTTTGCTCCTCATATGCCAGTCTGACTCCTTGTACTGTGTGTAATGATGTTGCATGTTTGCATACAGTGTAGAAGGATGTGTACAGCTGCGAATCTAGGATATAGACAAATAAAACAAACATGTATTCAGTCAAAAAGAAATATTATAACAATAGAGTACAACGACTATAAATCGTTAGACTATTCATTAAAACGTAAATGTATTACATATTACATGGCCCAACATTAGCAACACACATTACGTGTTTACTTCGTTTCAAAATCTAAGAAAGCTTCAAGTAAATACAACAGTAAAATACATATAACTTTAAACAAATCATCTGTACTTAGAGTTTCTTGAGTTTGATCATGAGAACAAATTTTACCGGTAACAGTTTAGCTGGCATTTGTATTTGTATTTAGCTTAGCAACTTAGCAAGTTTGTAAACATGTCTAAACCAACATCGATAAAAAAAATGAAAGCCTGCATAATTCAACATACACGTGTGTAAATATGGTACGTTGTTTATGAAATACAGTATTACAACACAAAACAATTAGCTTGCAAGCTTAGCTCTACGCACATTATGTAAATCTCCGGTTACGTAACGTACAGTAAAAGGCAAATAATAAACGTGAATACTTACAGCCTGTGATCCAGAAGTGCACAGTAATCCAACTTTCAAGAGGAGACGTCGTGCAAATCCAGCTTCGGTTCATGAGAAGCAGTTATTGTGAAAACTCCGTGAACAACTTCTGACTGGATTTTTCCGGAACCGTATTAAACATGATGTCCTCTGTGTAAGTCCATAAAGTGCTATTTTGCCCTCGCATCTAAAGAGACAGCGTCTACTCGAGAGATTTAATCGCTTAAACAATGAAACAAGAGTTTGCAAACAGAGTCAAAGCAGGGACTCCCAACCTCCGCCATTTTAGCTCTCTTCTGACTCGGCGCTCCCCACCCCACCCTCGTCTTTGAGGGCGTACCAAAGCAAAGCAGAGAGGGCTGAACTATGATAATGTTGGTCTTATCTACGTCACTAATCCCAGGAAGTAAACTGTTGCCTACAATCCGAGTGTTTTTTGTAGTCCTCGAACGTTAGAGACGATAACTCGCGTCATCGTTTTCTTTGAGGTATGTACTTTTTGAATATCGTTAGCATGTACTAATGCACACTTACACACAAAAGGATGTTTAAAAACGTGTATCCCATAATAGGTGCTCTTTAAAGTATATAGTGATGTGATATCCAATAGTCTGGCTGCACACATGCACGTGAGATGCATGTTGCTCAACAACATTCTGTAAAAATGTATGCATGTCCTGCATAAATGTAAAAACAAATATCAGTGGCTCTACAAGGTCGTTCTCTATGAACTCTGCACCGAGGAACCGTTCCCAGGCCTCAAAAGCTTCTTCATCCTCCATGCACAGTATACTACGAGGAAGCTGAACCAAGCCAATAAGATCCCTAGAGTTCTCAAAGCACCACTGATTGGCAGTCTTAAAGGAATAGTCTACTCATTTTCAATATTAAAATATGTTATTACCTTAACTAAGAATTGTTGATACATCCCTCTATCATCTGTGTGCGTGCACGTAAGCGCTGGAGCGCGCTGCGACGCTGCGATAGCATTTAGCTTAGCCCCATTCATTCAATGGTACCACTCAGAGATAAAGTTAGAAGTGACCAAACACATCAACGTTTTTCCTATTTAAGATGAGTAGTTATACGAGCAAGTTTGGTGGTACAAAATAAAACTTAGCGCTTTTCTAAGCGGATTTAAAAGAGGAACTATATTTTATGGCGTAATAGCACTTTTGGGAGTACTTCGACTCGCCTGAAAAGTCCGCTCCCCTTCTCCCTCTCATAATGGGAGAGGGAGGGTGTTACTGCGCCGAGTCGAAGTACTCCCAAAAGTGCTATTACGCCATAACATGTAGCTCCTCTTTTAAATCCGCTTAGAAAAGCGTTACGTTTTATTTTGTACCACCAATGTTGCTCGTATAACCACTCGTCTTAAATAGGAAAAACGTTGATGTGTTTGGTCACTTCTAACTTTATCTCTAAATGGTACCATTGAATGAATGGGGCTAAGCTAAATGCTATCGAAGCGTCGCAGCGCGCTCCAGCGCTTACGTGCACGCACACAGATGATAGAGGGATGTATCAACAATTCTTAGTTAAGGTAATAACATATTTTAATATTGAAAATGAGTAGACTATTCCTTTAAGAGATCTATCTTGACACGCACTTAAGAAATTACAATGCAAAAAAGGAAAAAAATAATAAATGCTGAACAATGCACCCCCTCTAACAATACCTACCTTTTGTGAAGACTGAACCACCTGCTTCTCCGGTGCAAATTAAGGGTGCCTGTTTGTAGTAAGGCTCTTCCTGTTAGTGGAAGATGTTTACCTAGTTTGTCATGATAACATGACATTTTTAACCTTAAGATTTCCAAGTATATGCTTTTACCCAAGAGATTTCAAACTTCTGTCACAGATCGGAGCGGACCACAGATGTTGCAAGTCACGCCCCTTCCTAGTATTCACCTCGGGGAGTTCCCAAAAGCACCCCAATGACCAGACAACAAGATGAGGTAAGTAAAACTTAAAACAAACTTTAATAAATTACTTAAAATCAATGAGGGGAGGGGGGAAGGAGAGCTAAAATCCAAAGCTTGGATGAGGGACAGTCTTGGGTCTCGTCGACCCAGTCGCAGGTAGATCCTGAAAAATTCCTTTCTTCTTTCCCTGCGACTTTGTTCAATTCATCCACAAATCTTCTGTTTCTGTTTCCTCTTACAGGCCACTGATCCTGGAGCTCTCGCCCTCTCCTGAGCGCAAAAAGAGATGAGGGTGAGTAGTTGAGCGAGGAGAGTTTAGTACCTGGATCACCGTTTGGCGATTAGCCCCGCTCTGTCCGCTGGAGGGCCACACAGAAGAACCCTAAGGTAAGTATTCCGTTGGTTTTCCAGCAATGACTGGGGTTTTGCTCTCACAGGGGCGACGTATAGTGCTGCCAGATAACGCTCAGCTACGACAGTAGGGAAGTACTTTAGCTGGTGGCTGGGGCTTTTACTCTCACAGAGGCGACGTTGGACGCAAGCAAATAGCTCTTAGCTATGACAGGAGGTAGGTACTTTGGCTGGCGACTGGGACTTTTTCTCTCACAGGGGCGAAGTTAGACACAAGCAAATAGCTCTTAGCTATGCCAGGCAGAGAATACTTTTACTGACAACTGGGCCTTTACTCTCACAGGGACGTGAACAATTTTCTCCAGGACTGATTTGCTTATGGCAGGTGAGAATTCGGGAAGGTGAGTAACAAGGAATGTACAGACCTTTAGCGGTGCTGGGTATCCTACGGTTGGCCTGGGCAGAGACTCCAATGTCTCAGTGAAGCTGCCGACTGCTGCGGTGGGCCGAACGCTTCCCTCTCCTCTCCTCCAGCTGACGGGATCAAAGATCTAGACAGGAGCGAACTTCGAAGGGCTCCACAACAGACGTAAGTAATCACACCGATATTATCTTCTCTCCACAATCAACTCTCCTTCTTACAGATATTTTCCTCCGTAGTACAAAAAGTCTCACTTGCCTTGTTAATTTTCTTCACCGCCTCACCAGGACCAGGGGATTTTCTCGATGTCCGCCCGGGGTGTCGCCACTGAACTCCGGAACCAGATCGTCCTTACTTGGTGTCAATCCGGGGGGGGGCACATCATTTAGATGTTGCTGCACAGAATACAACGTCCACTTGTTTCCCAAAACTCCTTCAGTCTAGTGGTGGTCACTGACAACACAAGCACAGCACAGTACAGCACTGCAACCTTTTTCACGTGTACACACTCACGACAAAGACCTGGACTCACCCACTGCACTCCACACACTTCAGTGATTTAGGGTCACCAACCAGCGGCTGACTAGAATTTGTCCTGGGATGCACTGGGCGCCGTCTTCGCTGCAGATGAACGACAATCGTCGCCGTCCTGACACCCCCGTTCCTTCCTTTGTTCTGCGGGTTTCTGGCTCTCCCACAACACTCCTTCGCAGTGGGGCCGGTTTCCTACGACAGCTAGACTCACAATATTTGCCCCGTGATTCACACTACCAAAAGATATGACGTTCACGATTTGTACAAGGGTACTCACAAGCAGCTGCTAATACACTCCTTTCTGTGTCTTTCTACTTCTCGTGCCAGCTGAAATCCTCCTTTCTGCGTGTTCCTGCTGCCAAAAATCTTCTCTCGATGACACTTCCGGTGAGTATTCCTATTGCACACACTTAGCACAGATCATTCAATTTACATGCTTGATCAAACACATCCTCGTTGCGTAATTTAATTACTCAGCCAGCTCTTGTTTTCCCCTGTCCTCCTTCACCCAGTCACTCATTAATCCTCCACCTTCTTAGTGTTGTACTCACTCCCACGCTCTACCTCCTCTCACCAGATCGGCTCGAATAAACTGCGCATTGGCAACTTCTGAATTAACGTCAATTGCAAAATTCTTAAATTCACTTTTCATAAAGATGACTTGTATTCAAAGCCTGGAGTGGAGCCAAAGCAAGTTCTTCTCTCTACTGTAAACGTTCTGTAATCACTTCGCTCAGGATCCGCTCCGGGTTTTCTGACTGTGTAAAGCTGAGGTAAAACTTTAAGCATGGACATACTTTTAATGCAGGAAGGCTCATATTGGAGGTCAGTGTAAAAGACAAATGGAGATTCACTTGGCTTAGCGAAATGGGGAAGCCTTTTAGTTCGTGGGATAAAAAATCAAACAGCCAGGCGAGCCAGGTACGTGTCTTTGCATTGTATGTCTAGGGCAATATTTTGGGGGTAATTGATTTGTCCCGTACATAATCACTCGCGTCCCGTTTTTTGGCTGATCTAACCAGTGACTGATACAGTTTTGTTAAAGTCCATGTGGCGCCACAGAGGCAGATGACATCAAAATCCTGTGAGAGCGATTCAAGAAAACATACAGAGGAGACTGCTATCGAAATACTTTGATGTCATCTGCCTGTTGGTTTCAGCACCGCTGTACGAAGTCGAACCAGCAGCAATGCTGATCACGACAACACATGGGAATGATCACCTGTCATTCAATCACAGACCCCCTCAAGTGTACATTAAAATGGATGATATAATACGATTTCATATTTTCTTTTTTTAAAATGGGTTATTTAGCCGTTTCGCCTCAATCTACTATGCCTCAAAAGCAACTTTGCTTGGACATTTTCGTACATGATTCACAGTCTGAAACTTACGTGTTTTTAATAATCTTATTTTTTAAAGTATATGATGTTGACTCTAAACTACAGCTTACAGAATCTATGCAAGCTGTTTTTTTTAGTTTGTCACACGTAGATTAATATGAAGGGGATAACCTTTTTAACCCTTAGTGCAAGAGTCACAAGTGTTTTGTTTAAAGGACTGTGTTAAAAGTAAAGCTGTAAATTAACAAACTATTAATAAACCTACCATATGCTGTAGGCTTAAAAGTTATACATTTGGAGATTAACTATCATTCTGACAAATGGCTTAAATCAATACACTGTATATTCACACAAAACACACACACACACACACACACACACACACACACACACACACACACACACACACACACACACACATATATACCTCACGAGACTTCAATATGGAATTAATGGCAAAAAATGCATCTCAAAATGCATCAGAATGATGCATTAAAATATGGAATTTTCAAAATTTTCTTGCAGACCCCCCTTTTAATAACCTGTCCCGGGAAATTTATCAACTCTCCCGGGACACTGAATGTCCCGGTTTTTGAAAAGCTATGTGAATATGAAATTTAACGCGCGCACGGCAGAGAGGGAGACCTTGCGTCTGTGTGTGTGTTTGCCTCATTTAGGGCATGTAAGACAGAGAGCATCCTGATTGGCCTGTGTCAGGACATCAACCAATCAATTGTCAGTGTGGGCGGGCTTTTATCTCTTCTCCCGAACCAAACTAATCAGTGTATCTAGAAACAGGAGCGCCATGGCAGAGGGAGAGTGCCCCAAAAGCGAAAATATAAGACACATTTTACACCAGACTACACGAAAGTGTATCCCTGTCTTAAAAGAGTTAAAATCTTGCATGGTGTAGAGTTTGTAACAGTGACTTCAGCTTTTCCCATGGCGGGTTAAATGATTGTAAAATACATGTTGAGGTGAGTTCAACAAGCTTAATTTCATGTGCATATTTGCTAGTTGCTATTTAGACCTGTTTAAAGTTGCAATGGAATATAAATAAAAACAGTTTACATAAATAGTATAAGCAGCTTTAATAAATTGTAAACCTGATTTACATATTTTAACATAATGAACAAATAATTGGGTAACACTTTACAATAAGGTTCATTAGTTAACACATGAACTAATAATAAACTGCACTTATAGCTTAAAGCAATTTTTTATCTTTGTTAATATTAATAATACATTTATTTAAATCTTGTTAACATTAGTTAATGCACTGTGAACTAACATGAATAAACCATGAACAGCTGTATTTTATTTACTAACGTTATCAAAGATTAACAAATACAGTAACAAATGTACTGCTCACGGTTAGTTCATGTTAGTTAATACATTAACAAATAAGAATTGAAAAAAAAGAGAATTGTAAAGTTTTAGAGAATTGCCAATAATTGCATAGGCCTATAGAAATTTTATGCTATGGGGGGGGGGGCTTGTGAGCAAACCAATTGGCCGGGTCATCGATATGTCCAGGTTTTTTATCAGACATGGGTGGCAACCCTATTTGATAGTGTGGTGTGTGTGTGTGTGTGTGTGTGTGTCACACGGTGACGATCTTTCCCGGGGCGGAACCGAAATTAGGAGAGTTTGGTTCCGCCCGGAAGTGTTTCCGCCCGGACGGGAAAAGACGAACACCGGAACTTCCGGTGAGCGCCGCGAGACGGAAAATCAGTGAACTAAACACAGGTGTGTCTAGTTAACACTAGCGACTGATGATTGGAGAAAACGAGGAGCCGGGGAGTATAAAGGATCATCTAAAACCACAGTTGGTGTTCAGTTGTTGGGCTCGTTTAGGTGCTGTTTGGTGCGCTTGTTGTTGGGCTGTTTTTCCTCTCAGGTTGAAGCTGGCGTGGCTGTGTGGGACGAAGAAAACCATAGTGGCTGGAAGACGATTGGAGGTTACGGGAAACTGAAACGAAACAGGAGAAACGGAGTTTAGCGTGAGTGTTTGTCATACTGAGAATATTGTGGCAGAAGTGAAATCGCTGTGCAACCCTGTTGGGGGAAGAAACGCCTCGTTTTGTGTGGCTGGAAATAATCGCCTGTGTGGATCAAAGAGGAGGACATTAGAGAAGATCTTACAGTGATTGTGAGTATGGAACATTGAGTTTGGGACACACTGTATACTAACCTGCTTTGTAGCAACGACTCCGGTGAAAGGCGAGGACGGCCCTACCCCTGAAACAGTCGTCACAGCGACGTGAATGCTGACTGGGCCGTGTTAAACACCGTCTAACGGACTCCGGCAACGTGAAGGAAGACGGGGCGCCCTAAATGTTCACTTGAGTGCTTTGGGTGAGTCTGTGTTGTTGTGGAAATTTCACTTTGACGTGGTGCTGTGTACTGCTGTGTGTGTATTGTCAGAAAACCCCCGCCTTCGCTAACCTCGCCGTGGGAGAACGAAAAGGCTGCCGGTTTCAGTCGTTATTACCTGGCATATGCTGTGAGTAAGCCCTGGATGTACAGTAGTACTGTGGTGTTCGTCAGCAGTCATCTTTTGTATTTGGGTGTTCCGCAGAGTGGTGGTGAAGAGTTGGACCGTTGGAGGCTGTGTGAGTACAACTAAAGATTAATGCTGCTTGTACACATATCTACATAACGCCTACTGTTGCAGAGTGAGGTGGAGTACATCCCGTCTGTCCCGAGGCCTCTTCAAAGGGGCGCCCCTGTCCAGTGCTCTGCAGTCCAGGAAGTGGAGAGGAGAGGGCAGCGCTCGGCTCGGTGAGACAGCGTAGCATTTTCCCCTCTGCAGCCACAGCAGCCGTTGGGAGGTCTTGCCCCCGACGCTTCATCACTACACGGTCTCGTAAAATCTGGCAAATTGAGAGAGCCCGGTCACTGTAAGTCCACCACATTTCATCCAAAAACTGTGTCTATATGAATTGACTGCCATTTGATTAGGAGTGTTACTGTGTGAAGTAGAACAGGAGAAAGAGAACGAGAAAACCTTACTTACTGTACGTCGCCCCAAGTGGAGAGGTGAGAGAAACCCAGTAGTCCGAATAACCGATCCTTGTGTCCCAACCCGCAGCCTGTGGAGAAAGAGAACGAGGAAAATCTTACCTGTACTGCACTTACCATACGTCGTCTACGGCAGAACAGATGAAAGGGAGTTCGTTGTAGTAAAAATTAACCAAGTTTCTGTGTTCTAGCGGCAGTCTGCAAAGAGGGAGAGAAGAGATACACACGTGAGTTGAAGGAACACTACGACAACCAACTCCCGGCACCACGTACTGAAGAGATACGGTGTCAGTCGGAAAGGGGTATGTGACAAAGACAGTTTATAAGCCCAACACTTATCTTGTTGTCCTTTTGCCTCCAGGAGGAAGAGGAGGGCGCCACGGGAACTTAAAACCAGGCACAGGAGCCTGAGTCCCACATCCCCCGTAGTGTCTTGGACTCCGGACACTCGACCCCATCTGCCCACCCCCCACTCTTCCGATCACGGCCCACCTGGAGGGCAGAATGAAGAGTTAGTTTTAAACCCCCTTACCCCTCCCCAATTTCCCATACTCATTTTAATTAATTTAAATAAAGTTTATGCTTTTATACTTGCATGCTCTTGTGTTGTCTGGTCATTGGGTTGGCTTTGGGGACCTCCTCGAGGTGGAAGTTAAAAGGGGCGTGGCTTTATTATAGCAGCAGCCAGCCCCGTCGTGTGACGTGTGTGAGAGAGACAGTTTGATAGTGTGTTTGAGAATGAGTTGGGTACTTATATGTATGAGAGGCTGAACCAATTTAAAGTGCTTGAAAAAGACAAATAATAATAATTTTAAAATACACTAATCTTACCTTGGAAAATTATTGCATTTTTATATAGACTTTCCAGTGAACTTTATTTGTAGTCATTGGCTTCAGTGAAGGACACAAGGGGTAACAAGATGTGCACTTTGGTATCAGGTGTTTTATACCTGGTAAGACTATCAATAGGCTTTATGCCCAGCTGCACTACTTCCTGAACTTCAGCCAGCTCCATGTTTCCTGTCTGCCATTATTGGACAAGCTGATTAATCTGATTATTGTTGTTGTGACTACTGAGGTCAGGCACACCTGGATTAATCAGTTTGTTTGTGACTTCTGTGCAGCTGGGCATAAAGCCCATTGATGATCTGTAAACATAAATTGAAGAGACAGAACTTAAAATCATTCGGATGTGTGAAATATTCTTTGACTTTTTGTTATTTGTTTGAATGTACTGTAGTCCATAAATCTCTAGTTTTAAAGAACTATTCCTAACAACATTAAAATGTCTTTTGTTATTTTAAAAATGACATCTTTATATTAAATATTGTTAAGTAACACATCGTCTTAACCAGTGGTTATTAACGTTATTCCTGGAGGTCCACTGCCCTGCACATTTTGTATGTCTCTTTTATCTGACACACTCGGGCTATGTTTACACGTGGACGGCTATTTTCATAAACGGACATTTCAACCTCTTCGGTTTCAAAAATAATATTGTGCATGTCACAGGGTGACTTAGGGCGGAACTAAAAAGGGAGAGGAGAGGTTCCGCCCGGACAGAATTTTTAAAAGCACCTTTCACTTCCCAGTCTCCCTGGCAACACAAATCAGGAAGAAACGAGCCTCAGGTGCAGCCAATTTATGTAGCAGCTCTGATTAGAGGAAGAAATGAGGACGGGCCACATAAATGGAGCTGTAGCAGCACACAGGGGAGAGTTGTTTCGGGCACGAGGTCCACTACTGCCTAGGGCAGACCCAAATCACACGCTCCGTCCTCGGAGGAGCCGGAGGGCGCCGTTGATCCACAGAGCGCTTAGAGGGAGAGGAAAGAGTACGGCAGCCAAGAGAGCCAAAAGAGGACGGAGCTGTGAGAGAGAGTTAAAGGAGCACTGCACCCGGCTGGTTGTGGTGTTATACTGAAGAGCTTTTTGGCTGGAATAGTACTTTTGTGAAGACATCGCGAACCTTAAAGGTTGAGAAGAAAACGGAATATTTGGTGAATTGAGACCAAGAGAAAACGGGGATTGAAAACGGCATTGTTGTGAGTACCAAGTGCAAGTTGCAAGTGCCTTGTGTATTGATCTTGCTGTATGTTAGATTCCTCCAGGAGAAGGAGGGCGGCCCTACCCCTATTATAGCGTGGTGGGCGAGCCGAACGGATATTTACCGAAGCAGTCACAACGACGACACCACTAGCTGGGCCGCATATTTCATCGCCAGATCTGACCAAAGTGAAGTGAAGGAAGACGGGTGTCCTTTTTGTACACTGAGCGTGGCGGGTGAGTCTTTGTGCTGTGAAAACCTTTAATCTTTACGTGGTGCTGTATATTGCTGTGGGTTGCTGTGTATTGCTGTGTGTCCTGTCTGACACAGTGGCGGTTCTAGACAAATTTCACTAGGGGGGCCAAGGAGGGACCAGTATTTTACCAGAGGGGCACATAAAAAAATGGCAAGAAATTATATTTAAAGATTATAGGGGTGGTTACAGGAATTAGTTTAAGATAGGACTAGGCCTTAGTTTAATTAGGAAATATAACTAGTTTTAACATACATTATACATTACTTGTGTGCATTTTGAAGCAAAACAAAGCTGTATTTTAAGATATGGCATTGCAAGTTGTTTTCAGTTTGGACAGCTCTTACATTTATTTTAGTCTAGGACTAGTCCCTTTCCGGGAAACTACCCCATAAACTTTATTTTACTTTACAATCATATACTTTTTTATTTAATACAAGAGTGAGTGCAGGTGCAAAAGGGGAGCTGGGCTCTTTTCTAAAGCCCCCCAACCGAAAAGCATGCAAGCCTACTCAATAAACTTTATGAAATGCAAACTTTTATAAAGACAAACGTTTGTATTAGTTACATATAAATACACATTGCTAGACAGTTAGGGACCACAATCTAATCAACATTTAAAATAATATTTATTTTTAAATTGTAAACATTTTTATATGTAACATTTAATTATATTGCTCCAATTTAAAGCACGTATATGTAAGAGCATAATTACAGCGCTTTTTACAATGTGTAAACTTTAAATAGTTAGCGAGATGTTGGTTTTTCCGGTTGTTGATGAGTAACAGCTGTAAATGATCACAACACGCAGCCACGTCACAGGAGAACAAGTGAACGTCACAGGAGAACAAGTGAACAGTGTCCCAATGTGAAGTGAGCAAGAGTCCTTACCAGTGCCCAAACCTGCATACACATTCTCAACATCGGGAGGTTGGGAATGAATTGAGACACTCGCCGAGCAGCACCCACAGGCGGCTACAGTTATCTGCGGCGCTGCTCTAATTTGCCCGTGTAGAACGTTGCGTCGCATTAGTTCCGCTTTTGGCGCTCGCGTGTAAAATCAAAATAAATTTATACTTTTTTATTTGGTCAGCACGGGGTGGCCACAGGGGTGGCCAGGGACATGTCTACAGAGGCACGGGCCACCCTTGGCCTCCGTGTAGAACCGCCACTGGTCTGACAGACCCCCGCCTTCACGCACTTCGTTAAGGGAAGACAAAGAGGCTGCTGGCCCTAGCTTGATCCAATACAGCATATGTTGTGAGCGTGCTTCAGATCTCCGAAAGTAGCACGGTGCCCCGGGACGATCTTTTCCCCGCCTAGACATCGGGCGGGTGTGAAGAGTGGCAGTAAAGAGCTGGAGAAGCAGCAGCGGTGTGAGTACGATTTGGGGCTATTATCATTGACACTTTAAATTGCATGAGTGTTGTTGTTGCAGAGAGAGAGGTGAAGCGATTCCATCGTCTGGTGGCCTCTACAAAGGGGCGCCCCTGTCCAGAGTTCGAACGCCTGACGGCAGCGAGGAAAGGGCAGCGCTCGGCCCGGTGAGACGTTGTGTTATCCCACCCCCCTGCCATCACCCAGCAGTCGAGAGGGTTCGCCCCCGACGCCACGTAGGGACTACTTACCCCATCGGACGCTTCACCAATTTGCTACGATACCTGTGGAGAAAAGAGCAGAGAGAGTGAATAACCTGAGGAGAGAGCAAAGAAACCTGTACTTACGGTACGCTGTGTCCAGCCGAGAGGTGAGAGCCATTCAAAGCAAAGTAACTGTGCTTTTGTGTCCAAGTTGATACCTGTGGAGAGAAGAGCAGAGGGAGTGAAAAACCTGAGGAGAGAGCAAAGAAACCTGTACTTACGGTACGCTGTGTCCAGCCGAGAGGTGAGATCCATTCAAAGCAAAATAACTGTGCTTTTGTGTCCAAGTCGATACCTATGGAGAGAAGAGCAGAGAGAGTGAATAACCTGAGGAGAGAGCAAAGAAATCTGTACTTACGGTACGCTGTGTCCAGCCGAGAGGTGAGAGCCCTTCAAAGCCAAGTAACTGTGCTTTTGTGTCCAAGTCGATACCTGTGGAGCGAAGAGCAGAGAGAGTGAATAATCTGAGGAGAGATCGAAGAAGCTCGTACTTACGGTACGCTGAGCCCAGTCAAGAGGAGGAAAAAGGAGCGCGCCACGGATACTCTAGACCAGGTTGGAGCCTGAGTCCCACGCCCCCTGGTCCACAGTGTCCCGGACATCCCGTCGCCCCCTTGCTCCCTGTCCGTGGCCCACCTGGAGGGCAGAGACAGAAATTAGTTTTAATTTCCCCCTCCCCATTTCCCAAGAACATTTTAAATATTTAATAAACAAAGATTGTTTTTATACTTACCTGCCCTTGTTGTTGTCTGGTCATTGGGTTGGCTTTGGGGACCTCCTCGAGGTGGAAGTTGAGAAGGGGCGTGGCTTTAGCCTATTGACAGCCAGCCCCTTTGTGTGACATGCACACATGTCAGTTTTCAGAAAAGTGTTTATTTACCCGTACCCGTGTGTGACAGGATTGGCAAAGCCCTTCCTGCTTTTGGATTTGTTGGTCGTCGTGCTCATTGATCGCCCTATCACTGGGCAGGGGGACGTATAAATTTGGCTGCGGAGCAGTATGGTGTTATGGGTTACGCCCCTTTCTGCGTCATCTCTAGTCGCCGGTCAGGTACGTGTTGGTTATGTTGGTTGAGGGTTAGTAGTTTGCTGTGTTTTATTTTAGTATTTTCTTTGTCTAGAGTTGTTTATTTGGACATACCTTGCGACTGGTGCTTGGTTGACGTGTTCCCTCTCAGCAGGTAAGTGAAACCACTATAATGCGTTTTTCGTGTAAAGACTGCGTGTGTAATTGGGATGCGTCTGTGTTTGTGAGAATTTAACCGCACCGACCGTTGCCTGATGTTACCCGGTGCCGTTGTGTGCTGTGAGATCTCTTTATTCGAGTGAGCCCACGGGTGCACAGAGTGCTGTGTACATAATTTGTTGGGAGATCGCACACATACGGTACGTGGTTTTAAAGTCCTAACCGTGCTATAGTTCCAAATGGTAGGTTATATGATACTGTTAACTTTATTATAGATCGTATTGTCTCGTATTGGCGGCTCCTGTTTCCCTGTACACATTAATCCCAGATCCACAGAACGAGCCTGCAGCTTTCTGCCTTATCCTTGCATTAATCTGTGTTTCCGGATCACTCATTCAACCTGTAGGTATTTTTAAAGCGTAATAAACATTTTGCATGTACACTGTTGTTTAATGTGTTTCTATTTTTAACTTCATTACAGACTTGTTGCGTCTATGGGCGATTAACATTTGTACAGTCAGGGCTTCGTGGGAAGTATCGTCCAGAGGCGCTGTTGCTTTGCCTGTAATTTAAAGAGTAACTAAACCCTTAACCAACTTTTTTTAGTTAATGATCTGTAAGAATGATGCTTTATTAGTGCTGTTCATTGATTTTAGTCAGTTTTTTGACATTTGGATATAAAGTGTTTCAATACTACAATATATGGTGTAAAAACGTCTGAGTGCTGCCCTCTTCAGGTTGAACGGTGGCTACTGCAGTTGAATTTTCCTATTGGATGTTGGGTCCAAAAAGTAACTCGTGACGTAAGCAGGTTCAAGCTCACCACGCCCTTGTTACGATCTCACCACATGCTTGGTACGAGTGTGTGTGTGTGTGTGTGTGTGTGTGTGTGTGTGTGTGTGCGGCTGCGCGAAAAGTCGCACATGGAAATTGTTTGGTGGTGCTTTTGGTGCTAACATTTATACATCTAAATCCATATATTTCTCTATTTAAACATCCTACCGCACGGCACACACCCGTTGTAACTGCCATCGTTAATGTAGAAGATGCAAGCATTGTTTGGAAAACTTATATGGATTATGTGCCTGGTCGCCGCACTGAGGCTCGCTTTTAAAGAGGCGTTGCTAAGTGGGAGAGTTTATTGCGTTAAAGAGCAAAATGCCGCTCCAGTATTAGAACATCTACCGGAGAAGATAACATCGGATACGGATTTTGCTGAGTATCAACATCCCTTGTCACAACAACAATGGATAGACTTCCAGGATAGTGAGAGGGCCTTCAGAGCGAGGTTGAACACCAGACCAGAAAAGAGACGCTTTACTACCTCTGGAGATCCAAAAGAATGGATACGTTTAACCTGTTAGCCAGCACTTCTATTTTTGAGCATTTTCTGAAAAACGACAACTCCAAACTAAAACGTCTGCAGCTCTTAAACCCTATGGTCTATATTCATAATTCTGGTCTTGTTTGAAACTAGACACTTGACATATTGTTGCCTAATAGTCATAACAACTCAGAGTAGTAAAGAAACAGAGTAAAACAAGGTAAAATATACATTAAATGACTTCCGTTTTTCTTTAAATAACATTCACTTAGCAAAAAAGGTATGAAATGGTCATCTGAGACACCTGGGGACACCATATAGGTAAACTGAATGTCTGACCATGCTGTGATTCAAATTTGAGAATGATACTCCAAAAAATGTTGTTTCTGTGAGCTTTTATTTCAAAAAAGTCCAGGCGTCCTTTCAGAAAAAGTGCACTTGGAAACTCCAAATATACACATGATAACAAAATGACATGATTATCAAAAGAAAATGAGTCAGGACTACATATTACATGATGTATATCAATTCAGAACTTCTCTGCCCACCAAAGCACATAGAAAAAACTATTTCAGAAAAAACATTTGCACATTATAACAAAATACTTGCTATTTTGAATGTGGTCGCTCATGAATGCACTCCAGATTCCAGTCCTCCTCTGGATGTCAGCTGAAGACCTGTTACATCACATCACATCACATCACAACACAACACAACACAACACAACACAACACAACACAACACAACACAACACAACACAACACAGACACACACAAAGCAAGAGAGGATTTTAGTTTGAGTCAAAAGTTAGAGACATACAACTATTTGTATGAGAAACTATGATGTAATATACATGAACATAATACATACACACATACACACATTACATGAATATATTTATAATTACAAATGTCTTATGTTTGCCAAATAACCTATATTTCTCAGCTGGTAATACTCATATTTTCCACCACATATCTTGTTTTTAGTTTGTGTATTCTGTGCATTTGATTCATATAGCTATAAAAATGATTCATTTATATAACATGTCATGGAAAATGAAACCATGTAAAACTCGTATTTTAGTCATCTCCACTGTTACTTTATAATCAAAACAGCTAACAAGAAACTAGAAATGTAACGTAAAATAACTAATGAACAAAAGAATCCACTTACTTTATCCAAGCGAGCGCAGCTGAGCTCATAGTCCGGTCCATCTCTCGTCGACGACGCGGTTTCGTTTATATCCAATCTTGTATCTTTGCTCCGCGATCATGCTCTTTATCAACTTCTCCAAAACACTCTCAACACAAACAAGTCCTCTGCAGTCGACAATCCACAATGGAGATGTTATATCTAACCTTTGAGAGGTTTCTCAGCGGCTCCGGAGAGCCTAGCCGGCTGCTATGCTACCCAAACAAACAAACGCGCAGGGAGGGGGCGTGGGCATTCCTCTCCATGCGCTTCTGTAGATTTGCGCAGAAGTACACTTTACTGACGTAAGTTGAATCCTTGTAATCGTTTCATGATTGGTTACTACCCCTGCCCATCAAAACTTTGCTGGCTAAGCATTGGCTGGCTTTGTTTTGGCGTAATCCAGTCAAAAGCCTATGGTTAGCTGAAGGACATCTGTCTGGGCAAATCGGTGTTCCCGATTCATTTTGAGTTGTCAAACCTTATCTGATTGAACAAAACAGAAAAATAGGGCGGGATATTTATCGGAAGAGTCCAACGAAGCAGGAAGAGATGGATTTTCACTGATAAAACTCGATATTTGATAGAAAATAAACATGATCGATCATACTTAGCGGACGCGCGGATGTAATTAAAGGAGGGTATTGCTGGATTTATCACTATTTTTCGTTGTTTTGGATTAAAACGTGGGATGCTTTTTGAAGAGTGGACCCTTACGTTGCAATGTACGTTGAAGTTTTTGGGAATTGTCAGAGATGATCAGAACCATATGGCAAGACATGTGAGTACCCACACCCATTTTTATATGCGTTCCGTCTGCATTTCATGTAACCCTTTCCACACCAGTGTATTGATTGCAAAAATAAGCTCAGAACATGAATTTTGAGTGTTTAAACTTTCAAATAATGCAAAGTTTATGATTGTTGATTGAATATTTGATGTTAAACAAAGTACAAAAACACGTAAAAACGCCCCCTAGGGACCGCCGCCGGGCCGGTGCGTGTTAAGTTAATAAAGCTGCTAATTGGAGTGTTTTTTAGGAACGGCATTTTCCAGACTGTGACTCGTGGAGAAAAGCAACTTCCCGCTGCTGAAATATGTGACGCGGATTTTAAAAAAGTTTCCCCTTGAACAACAAACGTTGGAAACCTTGACAACGTCTACCATCACAGACTGGATTGAGACGCAACTGCGTTTTATCCGCGATGTGATTCAACCACAGCTAGGACCCATCACAGCCCATAAACGTCAGAAACGAGTGAGTAGAAATAAGCTTGCTTATTTGTGGCAGCATAGGAAATCAAAGGCGATTCAGATCATCCTGAATAGTAGTGAGTATCTTGAGCCACTCACCTGTCCTTGTGATACTACATTGATAACGAGTTACTATAAAATTAAATGTTTAAGGCAAACATCAAGCAACGACCCTCTTCCATCTCCACCTTGGAATAATAGTTTGCAATATGTAAGTCCCACTGACTTTCCAAACTCAATGTACTTTTCAACAACTGAAGTAGAGACTGTTTTACATAGTTTACCAAACAACAAGGCATGTGGTATAGATGGAGTTACATATGAAAACCTAAAAACTGCACAAATTTGTAACACGTTAACATCCATTTTTAATGTCTGCCTGGAAAATAGGAGAGTGCCTGAGTCCTGGAAAGGAGCAATGATTTATCGTATTCCAAAAAAAGACAATATACCTAAGGATCCATCAACATGGAGGGATATTTCTCTCTTACCTACAATCTATAAAGTGTTCATGAAGTGTGTCCTGTCTCGCGTGCTTCCCTGGCTGGTTAACAATAGCATCTTGTCACCAAAACAGAAAGCCTATATTAATAGACAAGGAATGAATGAACATGAATTTTGTCTTAAAACTGGAATAGACGATTTTAAACATGAATCTTGTTAATTCTATTCTGTCTTTTTGGATTTTCGTGACGCTTTTGGAACTTTAAATCACAATGTTATGACTAAGGCTCTTGAGGAAATCCAACTACCTCAGGTGTTCACTGAAATAGTAAAGGATGTATATAGTTCATCCTTTATACAGGTTATCTGTGGAAAACAGCTAACAGATCCAATACCTCTCCAAGTCGGCATAAAAACAGGCTGCCCATGGAGTGCTGTGAACTTTGTACTCGCCACTAATGGGTGGATTAAGTGGTTGTGTGATTGTGCTCCACCCAACGTGTTTTCACCTAACCCTGTACAAGCCTATGCTGATGACATCCAATTGGCCTCTCGGGAAGAGAGTGTTATTAAGAACATGCTTGTCAGAACAGACTTATTTACGAACTGGTCAGGTCTGCAAATTAAGCATTCAAAATGTGCTGTTTTCTACCAGAGACGAAGCGGGGGAAACCGTTGGTACAAATCCAAAGCTGATCGAATACCTGAGTTTACTATCAACACAGAACCGATTCGTGTGTATGACCTGCATGAGACGTACACCTATTTGGGTCATAAATTTAATATAGCAGGGGAGTGGAAGGAGCAGGTTGAGTACATGGTTACTGAGTATATTTCCAGGATGGACTTAATTGATGCCTCACCACTTCCTTTGCTCATGAAGCTGGAGGCCATTAGACAGATTGCCCTGTCTAGAATACAACATCTCTTTGCCAATGTCCACCTTATGAGTAAGACCCTGAGTCAATTGAATGATAAAACGGTTTCTTTAGTAAGAAAGTGGTTTGGATTGAACACTCATACTACTAGAGACATAATTTTCCAGTCTAAACAAGACGGTGGTCTTGGTGTTCCAAATGTGGAGTGGATATACAATGCAACAAGATTGTCACATCTTATTAAAATGTTAAACAATAATGACAATACTGTCAGAGAGCTTGCTAGATCCTCTCTGCTTTTGGACATGAAAAGACGCAAAGTCCCTTTGGCAGGAGAGGGAGAGTCAAGCTTTCTGGGTTTTAAGAGAAAATCTAATTGTAAGATGGAGACACACTGTGCTGGTTTCGGGGTCTGGTCAGATTGGCCTGACCTTAATGACCTTTGTGTAAAACTTGGAGTATCCCTGGACTGGGTGAAACCTGATACAGACACCATAATTGTTTCTGAAGATCTTATAACCGATCGTTTAACCTCAGCAAGGGCTATTGTTGTGGATACAGGATTTCACCTATCACCAGACAATGCACGAAGGTACCTTGTAAGGCTACAACAACAACGACAGCAGCAACACTGGATTGGTCTTAAACTACAGGGAAAGATTGCTTGTATTCTCACTGCAGACCATTCTGTCTCTCACTCAATACTCAGAAACTCTGTGGTTGATGAAGACATAATGACTTTTGCAATCAAAGCCAGATTGCAAGTCCTTCCAACTAGACTCAATCTTTCCCTTTGGTACCCTAATTCATTCTCTTCACACTGTTTGCACCATGATAACCAGTTAATTATTGAATCCCTGTCTCATGTTTTGAATGGATGTTATGCATATAAGGGAATGTATGTTGCCAGACATGACAGAATCGTTGACTTACTGGTTGAAAATATAATTCCATGTGTTTCACAGTCTACAAAAATCTATAAGAATGTATGTGTCTCACCTTGCATGTTCAAACTCTGTAATAGTGTAAATAATGTGTTTTCAAATGTTGCTGCAAAAAAACCAGATGTTGTTGTTGTTGATGAGAACAGCAGAGAAGTGACCATTCTTGAAGTAGGTTGTACATTTGATTACAGTCTGGAAGAAGCCTACCTTACTAAGCTCTTAAAATACCAGCCACTTAAAGACATTGTTGCGCAGCTGGGGTACAAATGTAAGTTTTTGGTATATATATTTGGAAGCTTAGGTAATGTCCACAGACAAGTGGTCAGAGGTCTGCAAATTGCTGGTCTCCCTAAGCCAAGAGCAAAAGCTCTAGCAAAATTTTGTTCAATTTCAGCAATAATTGGTAGTCGGCACATATGGAGAAGGCGTTGCTATTTGTACCCATAAACTGAGACCAGAGGCAATGATTATTGGATTACAATGCTTGTATCTAAGATTGTTTGTGTTCAATGAAATTTATTGTAAAATGTGAACACAAATAAAATATTAAAATGTGTGTGTGTGTGTGTGTGTGTGTGTGTATATCTGATTGAAGCTTATTGAACGTAGTTGTGTTTCTTTAGTTTTTGTTGCCTTTTCTTTTACTATTATATTCGAGTGCTAAAGGTTTTTGTTTCTTTTTGTTTAATGTTCTTTGATTTATTTTTGTATCTTCTTAACTCTAATGTATTGAGTCATTTTGTTTATCGAAGAGGGATATCCCTCTTTCCTTTTGTTTTTGGTTTGTTTTAAATTAATTGATGTGCTTATGTGTGAAGGGCACAGTGAGAAGTTAAAGGTGCCCCCTCATCCTCTGTGTTGACACATACAGTGTGTTGTGATCCCACTAGTGACCTTGTGACCATTCCTAAGTGTAATACACCATCTTATTGTTTGTTACAGGAGCTAAGGGCCGAAGGTGGGGTGGATTTTGGTGGTGGTATTGCTTCACGAGTGCTGTGCTGTGTGCAGTGGTGTGTGTGTGTGTGTGTGTGTGTGTGTGTGTGTGTGTGTGTGTGTGTGTGTGTGTGTGTGTGTGTGTGTGTGTGTGTGTGTGTGAGTGTTTCCACACAGGTGTAACCAAAATTGTGCGGTGCTGTGGAGGCCTATTAGTGCCCTTATTCCCTGCTGTCACTTCTAGGGTTGCCAACCCTTCCGTATAATACGGAATCGTCCCGTATTTGACACATAAAATTCTTGTTCCATATTGAACTGATACGGAACGCAGTTTGTTCCGTATTTTATGAAAATTAATTCAGTGCAAATACATGACAGATACAGAGCTTATAATATGTCAGCCATGAACGAAGACCGCGTCATTTGTTTAAGAAAACCCTGACAGTGCAGTAATTTCTCCCTCTGTTTGTGATCAGTGTAGCGTATTTAACATCTTGCAGCCCCATCAGGGAATGTCCTTTTAATTGGTCGTTTCAGTCATTGTGATGTCACGTATCATAGCAACGATGACGACAAGTGACAACAGCGGGAAATGTAAAAATGACTGCATCCGAGCAGCCGGCGAAAAAAGAAACGAGCACAAAAATATAAAATTGAATGGGAAAATGACTACCCTGTGGCTGGAATGCGTGAGGGACAATGAATACAAGGCCAATTGTACCATATGCCGTCGCGTTTTTTCTGTTTGTCACGGCGGAGTGTGTGATATTAAGCAGCACGCATGAGGAGATAATCACAAGAGGAGCGAGAGGCTGCGGCCACAGGATGGCGCAATGTCAAGGTTCATTGTCCGTCAGTCGTCTCCAGAGGCTCATATGGTATGTAGTTATGTGGATTTTTAAAACTCAAATATAGTTGATAAGAAAGTGATTATATTAAAAGAGATACAGGTTTAGCCTAACAATCCACATATATATCTCTCCAGTGCTCTTGTCACAGGGTGACTTTCATGGGGCGGAACCAAAATTGGCGAAACTTGGTTCCGCCCGAAGATGGTTTCCGCCCAGGCCGCATTTGACGACACACTCTTTTACTTCCTGGTTGTCCGGGGCAACACAATCTGGGCCTTACGAGTCACAGGTGCGAAGAATTAATGAAGCAAACTGCGATTGGAGGCTGGGCGTGGATGAGACTCATAAATAGCTCTACAGGAACACAAGTAAAGGAGCGATTGACACGGGGAGAGCATTGAGATGTATGAAATTGCTGTGTAACCTTGTTAGGGGAAGAGACGCCCTGTGTTGTGTGACCGAGGGCGATCGCTGTGCGAAGTAGAACAGAGGACAGTTGGAACAAAGGTTTACAGCATCCGTGAGTATAAAACACTGAGTTGAAGACGCACTGTGCAAATAACCTGTTGTTATAACGATTATCTCCGAGTGAAAGAGGACGGCCCTACCCCTAAATTAGCGTGGTGGGTGAGCCTAAGGAACATTTGCTGGGGCTAGCCACGGCGACGCATCTACCGACTGGGCGGTATTAACCATCGCCGAACAGACCCCGGCGAAGTGGAGAAAGGCGGGCGTCCTAAGTGTGCACTGGATTGTGGTGGGTGAGTCTTTGTGCTGTGGAACTTTCATTTTGACGTGGTGCTGTCTATTGCTGTGTATTGCTGTGTGTCTTGTCAGACAAGACCCCCGCCTTCATACGCCTCGTCGAGGGAGAACGAAGAGGCTGCCGGTCTCAGTGTGGTCACCCAATATATGTTGTGAGCACGCCCTAGGCAAGAGAGTAAACCAAGTCTAAATAACTGTGCCTCTGTGTCCCAGCCGCTGTCTGTAGAGAAAGAGAGAGAGATAGTGAGCGACACGAAAAGGAACTGTGTGAAACCCGTACTTACTGTACGCTGTGTCCAGCAGAGAGGTGAGAGTAAACCAAGTCCAAGTAATTGTGTCTCTGTGTCCCAGCCGCTGTCTGTGGAGAAATATTTAGGCCTAAGAAGTTGTATGTCAAGAGAAAATCAAGCCCATGTAAGCCAGTCACAGGCAGCACTGCTGGTGACGCAAACTGGTTCTTCAAGTTGGAGGAAGGAGTTGTTGCAGTAGGTGATCGATGACGTCAAAGTACCGCAAGAGCGAGTTGAGGAATCACACGTACGTGTGTTTCAGGTTAAACAGGAAGTATGGATGAGTTTCACTTTAACTGAAAGTAGGGGTGGCTAACAAGAAAACAGAGAGTTGTTTACACTTGCAGACACATAACAACTGCACATGCATTCTGCTCATAATGTATTTGTAAGATTGTAGAGAGTAATGTGACCTTGAATTTGTTAAATCATTTATTTTATTATTTTGATTTATGATTTATAAAAACAAAAAGGGAAAAGAACTTATGTTCAAACACTAAGAGTTATTTAGAAATGTTTTCATATGCCTTGTGCATATATTTCTATGTAATACTTTTTGGTGCATCTGCCCCTTTAATGGAAGTGCGCATGTGTAAAAAAAAAGTCTCAGTGTCGTCCACTGCTGTCTGTGCAGAGCGCTGTTAGGACACACAGAGAGAGGAGCATTAGAATCAGCAGCATTCACTCAGCTCTTACTGGTACATCACACAGTCTGTTACACACAGTGAACTTCAGTCAAAGTCATCCAGCACTGAACTCATCACTGACTGATTGGATGAGAGTCCTAACTGAGTCTGAAACAGATCTGAAACAGCAGACAGCAGTTGTTCTTCTGATCATAACTCAGCTTATGAGTCTCCACAGCATCTCTCAGCTCCTGAAGCTTCTTCTGGCTCTCCTCGATTCTCTGCTGGTATTTTCTCTGTGTCTCCTTCAGTTGTTTCTGTTGGATGTGGAAGCAGCGATAAACAAGATAAACTGTATATAAGAGTGAATACTGAAATAAGATATTTTCAGTTTTGTTACAGAATTAATTTTCAGTTTTCAGAGAATAAGATATAAACTGAATTAACTGCTTCATCTTACAGTTCATGTAATAGTTCAATAATGAAACACAGCACTACCCGTTTCTCTGTCCTCTCATCTTTAGCTGATATAGTTTGATGATTTTTATGGTTGCTCACCATACACCATAGACATATAAACTGCTGATCAGTTTTACAGTAACGCCCCATTCAGACAGCCAACGACAAGCAGTAGCAGAGTGACGCGATCTCATTCATTTCAATAGAAACCTGGCGACTTCCGGCGACACGAGCGAAAGTGACCGTTGGCGACTGTATGGGCGTGTCCAGCTACGCGAGAAAGTTAAGAAAAGTTTAACTTTATGCAAATGTCGAGCGACTTTCGGGAGCGACTACCAATGAGAACAAAGCAGTGGAGTTCACGTCATCCTTCTCTTGTCAGTTACTGGCGTGGATGGTACTCATTTGTTTATGACCAGCAGATTTAGAAACGCCTCATTGAAAGAGACAAGCGACACACAGCGATAACGTCGCTGGCTGTCTGAACAAGGGGTAACAGCTTCTCATGTTGTGAGCAGATCATCTCCTAAAGTCGTCCAGTGGCGTCTATCAGGTTGTGCTTTTTGCCTCTGAAGAATTTCTCATGTTGTTCAAGATGATTTTGACAGTAAGAGTTCAGACACATCAGACAGGACTTGACAGCTTTGTGTTTTCTCTCAGTACAGACGTCACACTCCACATCTCCAGCTTCAGCATAACAGTGATCAAGACGAGCAGCTTGTAGTTTAGTCATCTTCAGTTTCTTCACCACTTCAGCCAGCATGGTGTTTTTACCTAAAACAGGTCTTGTAGTGAAGGTTTGTCTGCATTGAGGGCAGCTGTAGTATCTCTTTTGATCCCAGTAGTCTGTAATACAGCTCATACAGTAACTGTGTCCACAGGGAATGGTCACAGGATTCTTCAGTAGATCCAAACAGATTGAACAACTGAACTGATCCTGAGCCAAAGAAACACTCGCTTCTGCCATTACACTGCACACAGACAGATACAGCAACAATAGCTCAAAAACAGCTGAGGCACAAAAACAGACAAGAGTAAAGCAATAAATAAACTGAAAGACGTGACACAGATAAATCCACCACCCAGGTAGAACAGGAAGTATGAATGAGTTAAAGTTTAACCAAAGATAGAAGTGGTTAACAGGTAGCAGATAGAGGCGGAAAGAGTGCACAGCTTCATTACTTGAGTTAAAGTACAGTTACCCCTTGCTAAATTTTTCTCAAGTAAAAGTACTACAGTCAGATTTCTACTTAAGCTAAAGTACCGAAGTACTTGTTTTAAAAGTACTTGTGTCACAAGGTGACAATCTTTAGGGGCGGAACCAAAGTTAAGGAAGTTTGGTTCCGCCCGGAAGTGTTTCCCACCCGGGCCAGTAAGGAAAAACACCGGAACTTCCGGTAGCGCCGCGAGAGGGAAATCGGCGGAATTAGAAGCAGCTGTGCCTAGTTAACGGGAGCGGTGATGATTGGAGGACACGCCGGGCAGGCCAGTATAAAAAGAACAGTTAAATCACAGTTGAAGGCTGGTTGTTGACGTTGTATTGCAGTGTGGTGTATATTCATCAGGTGCGTTGTTGGTAGCGGTCCGGCTCTCTTTCCCAGGCTGAAGCAGTGAAGTTGGAGAGATGTTGTGAACCTTAAAGGTTGGAAACCGAACGGATGAAATCGGAAGCGCAGCCATAACGTAAGCAGAAAACTGAGTATTTGTGAGTACAGACCTGCAAGTGGTTTTGTGTAAACGCTGGAGAGACGCCCTGCTTGGCAGGATTGATGTTGGCCTGTTGTGTGGATCGGAAACAAAGGACAGTAACATTTATCGTCCTCTGTGCCTGTGAGTATAACATTTGGTGAAGACGCTTTGTAGACTAACCTGCATTTTCAGTGAATACCCTCCAGGAGAAGGAGGGCGGCCCTACCCCTGAGATAGCGTGGTGGGTGAGCCGAGGAAACATCCGACGGAAGCTAAACGCAGCGACAAGACCATCAGCTAGACCGAATATTTCCATCAACCATCGGACCTGGGCAGCGTGTAAAGAGACGGGCGTCCTTTATGTACACTTGAGCGTGGTGGGTGAGTCTTTGTGTCGTGGAAACTTACACTTTTGACGTGGTGCTGTGTACTGCTGTGTACTGCTGTGTGTCTTGTCAGACAAACCCCCGCCTCCGTACACTCTGTCAAAGGAAGACGAGGAGGTTGCCGGTTTAGCAGAAAATAATCTGAAATTATGCTGTGAATACGCTTTCAGTCTACTTAGTGAAATGGTGTTACGGAAACGAGTTCCCGTCCAGACGTGGGGGTATTTTTGGAGAAACGGCGGTGAAGGACCGAATGATCAGTGGATGTGTGAGTACAATTAAAGAGCACTATTGTTGATACGTTGATCTACCCAATACTTACTGTTGCAGAGAGTGAGGTGTAGGCACTCCGCCGTCCCGGGTCTCTACAAAGGGGCGCCCCTGCTCGGGATACAATCGCCGAGACGGCAGACAGAGAAGGGCAGCGCTCGGCCTGGTGAGACGACGTGACGTGTCCACCCCCCTGTGACCAACGAGCTCGTCGTGAGGGTTGCCCCCGACGTCGCCAGAAATCTACCTATAGATCTGACCTACTGAGAGGGAAACCACGATTAGTAAGTCCGCCGTACTTACCTTATTGCAACTTAAATAACCCCCAAGTTTGTGACTTACTGAAACAGGAGGGCGCAGCACCCAGCTGCTGCCTGTGGAGAGAGAGAGAAAGAGAGTGAATACCAGAGAAACGAACATTGTGAACCTCATACTTACCGTAGGCTGTAACCAGCAAAGAGGTGAGAAAGTCAAGTGGACTAACTGTGTCTTGTGTCCCAGCTGCTGCCTGTGGAGAGAGAGAGAAAGAGAGTGCATACCCGAGGAACGAACGTTGTGAACCTCATACTTACCGTAGGCTGTAACCAGCGAAGAGGTGAGAAGGTCAAGTGAACTGACTGTGTCTTGTGTCCCAGCTGCTGTCTGTGGAAAGAGAGAAAGAGAGTGAATACCAGAGAAACGAACAGTGTGAACCTCATACTTACCGTAGGCTGTAACCAGCGAAGAGGTGAGGAAGTCAAGTGAACTAACTGTGTCTTGTGTCCCAGCTGCTGTCTGTGGAGAGAGAGAGAAAGAGAGTGAATATCAGAGGAACGCGAAGGCACGTGGGGCGAAGACTCCCTGCTGAACAGAGAAAGGTACGCAAACAGCGAAACGTCCATTCAACAATCTCACTAATATTTATTCTGCCTCCAGGAAGGAAGAGGAGGGCGCCACGGGCAGAAGGAACCAGGCAGGAGCCTGTTCTTCGACGTCCCCTCCCTTTGTCACTCACTTGGCCGTGGCCCCCTGGAGGGCAGAGCCAGACATAAGTTTTAATTCCCCTATCCCCATTCCCCATTACATTTTAAATATTTAATAAATAAAGATTGTTTTAATACTTACCTGTTCTCGTGTTGTCTGGTCATTGGGTTGGCTTTGGGGACCTCCTCGAGGTGGAAGTTGAGAAGGGGCGTGGCTTTAGCCATTAGCAGCCAGCCCCTGGGTGTGACAGATTTTGGCGTAGTCGGCAGGATTTCCACCTCGAGTTGAGTAACCAAGGTCGCCCAATGACCGACAGCGCGGGGCCCGCAGCCCAACCCCGTGCCATGCCCGTTTTTATGGGGAGCCCCTGGATTCAAAAATATGGTGGGACAGAATCAGAGGTACGATTGTCCGAATGGAAGGCCCAATTAGAGTACCTGGCCGACCTACAGGGCCTTAGTGCAGCCCAGCGACTCCAATTTGTGTTAAACTCCCTGGATGGAGAAGCGCGACGAGAGGTGCACGCTGCCCCCGAAGCCGTTAGAGCCACCGCCCAAACCGTATTCCAGTTCCTCACTGAACAGTATGGTGACCACACCCCCGTAGCCATCCTTCGCTCTAAATTCTTTAATTATAAACAGGGCCCCCGCCAACCAGTTAGAGCTTTCGCCTTGGGGCTGAGAGAACAGTTCACCCGATTGCAGACCCGCCGCGACCACGGGTTGGGGGACGGAGAGACCCTACTACGTGACCAGTTTCTTTTGGGGCTGAAGGAAGGCCCGGTTAGGCAGAGTCTGAGAGTCCAGTTTAGGAGAGACCCGGGCCTCACATTTGAAGACTTGAAGAAGGAGGCATTAGCTCTGGAAGGGGATGAGGTTGAAGTTGGTGAGCCCCCAGTGTGTGCGGCTGTCAGTGAAGCGATGCCAGCGCGACCCGAGGGTCCCGACTGGAAGCAAGCAATGAAGGCCGAACTTTTGAAAGACGTCCGTGAGCAAATGTCCGAGCTGTCTAAAACTCTCCTGGGAGAATTGCGCCAAGGACGAGCGCGGGAGGAGCTGCGGCCGGCGCCCCGAGACAGAGTGTACTCTGAGGGTGGCCGAGAGCCGCCCCGGCGACCGAGCCGTTTCAACCAGCCCCGTTTCGAATGGGACCAGCAAGGGCGACCCATCTGCAACCGCTGTGGAGAGCCAGGCCATTATAGCCGCCAGTGTGGGCCCCGTAGGGCGTCAGAAGGGTTTTTTTAGGTCGACCGGCCACAGTGGGTCATGTGGCCGGGACCCCCCGAGAAGACCCCGGAAGAGGAAATGGCTCTAGGAGCCAGATGATTGGGCATAGCCCAGTGGCGAAGGTGAGAGTGTGTGGTAAGGAGATTCAGTGCCTGGTGGACACGGGCTCCCAAGTGACGCTGTTTGCTAAAAGTCTCTCTGAAGAAGTGTTTGGGAAGCAAGGGGCCCAAGGAGCGGAGGCCCCCTGGCTCACTTTGAAGGGCGCAAATGGCCTCAACATTCCCTATATTGGCTATCGACTGACGGACCTAGAGGTCCAAGGAGTGGTGGTCCCCCAAAAAGGGGTGATCATCGTGCAGGACCACTGCCTGGGTGCACATCGAGCCCTGTTGGGCATGAATGTCCTCTCTGAGTGCTGGGAGGAGCTGTTTCGGGCTAGGCCTGGACCAAAGATACCCCCTGCCGAGAGGCCCAAGTGGGAGCGTGTGGTGGCCGACTGTCGAAGGGTGCAAATGACCCAGGTCCGCAGAGACCAGGAAGAGGTAGGAAGAGTAATGTGTCGTTTTGCCTTGTCTGTCCCTGCGAAGAGTGAGGCCGTCGTATGGGCGAGAGTACCGCCTCGAGGAGCTGGCCCAGAAGAATGGGTGCTAGTTGAGCCCCATGTGGATTGTCCACAAGTAGAAGTAGCACGAGGACTAGCGGCGGTCTGGCGGAGGAGGGTCCCTGTGAGGATCCGGAATGAACATCCATACGCAGTGCATCTGCATCATCACCAACGGCTAGCCAGGTTGACCACGATCGCACCCCACCAAGTGAGAGAAGAGAGGGACGTCAGTTTCCGTCAGGTGTGCCCCACTGTCATCGAGGTGGCCCTGACACAAGTAGACGCCCCGTTGGGGGGCACGGAGAGAGGTGTGCCGAACCACTTGGCGGGTGAGTCACTACAGGGGGAAGACTTGGAACGAATGCAGACGCAGAAATTACAGGCGCTTCTTCGAAGATGGCAACATGTATTTGCAACTCATGATGAAGACTACGGGTGCACACAGGTAGTGGAGCACCACATACCTACCGGGGATGCAGGGCCAAACCGGGAGAGGTATCGGCCAATTCCGCCCACCTTGTATACTGAGGTGCGTACGCTCCTGCAGGGCATGCTAAGGCGAGGGGTTGTCCGGGAAAGTAGGGCGGCTCCCATTGTACTTGTCCAGAAGAAGATGGGAGCTTGGCGATTCTGCGTGGACTACTGTAAGCTGAACCTCGTGACCAAGAAGGATGCTTTCCCTTTACCACGGATCGAGGACTCCCTTGCCAGCCTTACTCGGTCGGCGTGGTACTCCACATTAGATCTGGCCAGTGGTTACTGGCAGGTACAGGTATCCGAAGCAGGCCGAGAGAAGACCGCCTTCACGACCCCATTCTGACTATTTGAATGGGACCGGATGCCCTTCGGGCTTTGTAACACTCCGGCCACTTTCCAACGTCTGATGCAGCGGTGCTTGGGAGGGCAGTTAATGGAGTCGGTGTTGGTTTACCTTGATGATGTGATTGTCTATTCCCCAGATTTCGATTCTCACCTGCGGCACCTGGAAGAAGTCTTTCAGGCCATGGAAAGGTACGGGCTGAAACTGCAGCCAGACAAATGCCATCTGCTGCGACGAGAAGTCCATTTCCTGGGCCACGTGGTCAGCGCAGCAGGAATATCTGTAGACCCTGGGAAGGTATCTGCAGTGAGAGACTGGAATGCCCCGAAGACGGTGAGGCAAGTGCGATCCTTCTTAGGGTTTGTGGGGTATTATAGATGGTTCATAAAGGACTTCTCGAAAATTGCTAAGCCCCTTAACCAGTTACTGGTCGGCACAGGTCGTAACCGGGGCCGTGGGACGGCCACAATAGACTGGGATGCACATTGTGGGACCGCTTTTCAGACGTTAAAACAGGAATTGTTGCAGGCTCCTATCTTAGCGTATGCCAATTTTACAAAAGCCAGCAATCTTGGACTGGGGGCAGTGTTGGCCCAACGGCAGGACGGAGTGGAGAGAGTCATCGCTTACGCTAGTCGAAGCCTCCATCCAGCCGAGAGGAACGATGCCAACTACAGCTCCTTTAAATTAGAACTGCTGGCATTAAAGTGGGCCTTGAGCGAGAAATTTAAGGACTACCTCTGGGGCGCCAAGGTAACGGTCGTCACTGATAATAACCCCTTGGTGCATTTGCAGACGGCGAAGCTGGGAGCTGTGGAACAGCGGTGGGTGGCCCAACTTGCCAACTTTGAGTACCAGCTGCAGTATCGGCCAGGGCGGGAGCACACGAATGCGGATGTTCTCTCAAGACTGCCCGAAACGGAAGGCCCCAGGGGACATGCGGGCCCGGAAGTAGATAGCTAAGAGGAGGGCTATATGATTGGAGCAGTGGAGGCACCGGGAAGCAGGCAAGAAGTCGTGCCGGAGAATTGGGGCTGGGACCCCCGTCGGTGGGTGGAGAGGCAGGCCCAGGATCAGGATGTGCGGCCGGTAAGAGAGTGGCTGGAACAGGGCCGACGGCCGACACCAGCTGAGAGGTTGGCACAGACAGACACTGGAAGAAGGCTGTTGGGACAGTGGGACAGGCTGGAAATTGAAAGAAGGAGTGCTGTGCAGAAGGATTAGTGACCCTAAACTGGGGGAAGAGGTACGTCAGATTGTGGTACCTGCAGACCAGGTGACCGCATTAGTTGCAGCATACCACGACCAGTTGGGCCATCAAGGACAAGATAGGACCGTGTCCCTGTTGCGCAGATTCTTTTACTGGCCTGGGCTGGAGGCATCGGTGCACGCCTTGATCCAAGCTTGTCCGAGATGCACGCTGTTTAAGTCCAAGCGAGAGGCCCGAGCACCAATGGTACCCATCCACGCTAAAGCCCCCCTTCACATCATGGCCATGGACTTTTTGACGCTGGGCCGACCGAAAGACCGCTACCAGAACATCTTGGTGATCACGGACCTGTTTACGAAGTATGCTTGGGCAGTCCCCACTCTCGATCAGACTGCAACTACTACCGCCACGGCTCTATGGCGGGCTGTGTTTCAGACGTTTGGGTGCCCAGAATTCCTGCACTCCGACCAAGGGGCTAACTTTGAGTCTAGGGTGATCCGAGAGCTCTGCCAGCTGTACGGTTGTACAAAAACTCATACGACTTCATATCATCCCCAGGGGAACGGCGGCTGTGAGAGGTTTAACCAGACCCTGTTGGGGCTACTGGGAACCTTGGACCAACAACGACAGGACGACTGGGTGAGTGCCTTGCCAAATCTCTTGCAAGCCTATAACAATAGTGTGCATAGTACGACAGGGTATGCCCCCACGTATCTGATGTTCGGCAGGCACATACGAATGCCCACTGACCTGGTCCTGGGAGTGGCAGGAGGCCAAGAGGAAGGGAGCGTGACAGAGTGGGTGGGACGCCATCACCAGCGCTTGCATTTCGCTTACGAGCAGGTATCGAAGAGAATACAGGTGACAGGAGAAAGAAGTAAGCGGCTATATGATCGGACTGCCAGGGATGCCCCCCTGCTGCCAGGAGAGAGGGTACTGGTAAGAGATAATCGGCGGCAAGGAAAAGGGAAACTGAGTGACCGCTGGGAGACCACTCCCTATGTTGTTTGTAGGCAACAGAGGCCAGGACAGCCGGTATACACCATCCGGCCTGAAGGAAAGCCTGGCCCTGACCGTGTGGTGCATAGGAACATGATCCGCCCATGCCCGAATTTCCCTGGGACCGTGGAAGTGGCTCCTGTGGAGCCCGTGCCAGCGGCCCCCTTGGCAGTAGGGTGGGCTGTGGTACCAGGAAGGCCCGGGGTAGCACCACCCCCGGAGGTCCCGAGAGAACCAGAAGCAGCCCCAGAACAGGCTGGGCCCGACTCACCCCTAAGGCGTTCCCAACGGGAGACCCGAGGCCGACCCCCTGCCCGCTATGGTGAGTGGACAACCCGAAGACGTTCTAGGGACTAGAACGCATTGGCGGGGGAGGATGTCACAAGGTGACGATCTTTAGGGGCGGAACCAAAGTTAAGGAAGTTTGGTTCCGTCCGGAAGTGTTTTCCACCCGGGCCAGTAAGGAAAAACACCGGAACTTCCGGTAGCGCCGCGAGAGGGAAA
This sequence comes from Misgurnus mizolepis, assembly GCA_025389145.1. NCBI lineage: Eukaryota > Metazoa > Chordata > Actinopteri > Cypriniformes > Cobitidae > Misgurnus > Misgurnus mizolepis. The sequence continues at coordinate 59,044,244 of JAIFKI010000002.1, forward strand.
TCGGCGGAATTAGACGCAGATGTGCCTAGTTAACGGGAGCGGCGATGATTGGAGGACACGCCGGGCAGGCCAGTATAAAAAAAACAGTTAAATCACAGTTGAAGGCTGGTTGTTGACGTTGTATTGCAGTGTGGTGTATATTCATCAGGTGCGTTGTTGGTAGCGGTCCGGCTCTCTTTCCCAGGCTGAAGGAGTGAAGTTGGAGAGATGTTGTGAACCTTAAAGGTTGGAAACCGAACGGATGAAATCGGAAGCGCAGCCATAACGTAAGCAGAAAACTGAGTATTTGTGAGTACAGACCTGCAAGTGGTTTTGTGTAAACGCTGGAGAGACGCCCTGCTTGGCAGGATTGATGTTGGCCTGTTGTGTGGATCGGAAACAAAGGACAGTAACATTTATCGTCCTCTGTGCCTGTGAGTATAACATTTGGTGAAGACGCTTTGTAGACTAACCTGCATTTTCAGTGAATACCCTCCAGGAGAAGGAGGGCGGCCCTACCCCTGAGATAGCGTGGTGGGTGAGCCGAGGAAACATCCGACGGAAGCTAAACGCAGCGACAAGACCATCAGCTAGACCGAATATTTCCATCAACCATCGGACCTGGGCAGCGTGTAAAGAGACGGGCGTCCTTTATGTACACTTGAGCGTGGTGGGTGAGTCTTTGTGTCGTGGAAACTTACACTTTTGACGTGGTGCTGTGTACTGCTGTGTACTGCTGTGTATTGCTGTGTGTCCTGTCAGACAAACCCCCGCCTCCGTACACTCTGTCAAAGGAAGACGAGGAGGTTGCCGGTTTAGCAGAAAATAATCTGAAATTATGCTGTGAATACGCTTTCAGTCTACTTAGTGAAGTGGTGTTACGGAAACGAGTTCCCGTCCAGACGTGGGGGTATTTTTGGAGAAACGGCGGTGAAGGACCGAATGATCAGTGGATGTGTGAGTACAATTAAAGAGCACTATTGTTGATACGTTGATCTACCCAATACTTACTGTTGCAGAGAGTGAGGTGTAGGCACTCCGCCGTCCCGGGTCTCTACAAAGGGGCGCCCCTGCTCGGGATACGATCGCCGAGACGGCAGACCGAGAAGGGCAGCGCTCGGCCTGGTGAGACGACGTGACGTGTCCACCCCCCTGTGACCAACGAGCTCGTCGTGAGGGTTGCCCCCGACGTCGCCAGAAATCTACCTATAGATCTGACCTACTGAGAGGGAAACCACGATTAGTAAGTCCGCCGTACTTACCTTATTGCAACTTAAATAACCCCCAAGTTTGTGACTTACTGAAACAGGAGGGCGCCGCACCCAGCTGCTGCCTGTGGAGAGAGAGAGAAAGAGAGGGAATACCAGAGAAACGAACGTTGTGAACCTCATACTTACCGTAGGCTGTAACCAGCGAGGAGGTGAGAAAGTTAAGTGAACTAACTGTGTCTTGTGTCCCAGCTGCTGCCTGTGGAGAGAGAGAGAAAGAGAGGGAATACCAGAGAAACGAACGTTGTGAACCTCATACTTACCGTAGGCTGTAACCAGCGAAGAGGTGAGAAGGTCAAGTGAACTAACTGTGTCTTGTGTCCCAGCTGCTGCCTGTGGAGAGAGAGAGAAGAGAGTGAATACCAGAGAAACGAACGTTGTGAACCTCATACTTACCGTAGGCTGTAACCAGCGGAGAGGTGAGAAGGTCAAGTGAACTGACTGTGTCTTGTGTCCCAGCTGCTGTCTGTGGAAAGAGAGAGAAAGAGAGTTAATACCAGAGAAACGAACAGTGTGAACCTCATACTTACCGTAGGCTGTAACCAGCGAAGAGGTGAGGAAGTCAAGTGAACTAACTGTGTCTTGTGTCCCAGCTGCTGTCTGTGGAGAGAGAGAGAAAGAGACTGAATATCAGAGGAACGTGAAGGCACGTGGGGCGAAGACCCCCTGCTGAACAGAGAAAGGTACGCAAACAGCGAAACGTCCATTCAACAATCTCACTAATATTTATTCTGCCTCCAGGAAGGAAGAGGAGGGCGCCACGGGCAGAAGGAACTAGGCAGGAGCCTGTTCTTCGACGTCCCCTCCCTTTGTCACTCACTTGGCCGTGGCCCCCTGGAGGGCAGAGCCAGACATTAGTTTTAATTCCCCTTTCCCCATTCCCCATTACATTTTAAATATTTAATAAATAAAGATTGTTTTAATACTTGCCTGTTCTCGTGTTGTCTGGTCATTGGGTTGGCTTTGGGGACCTCCTCGAGGTGGAAGTTGAGAAGGGGCGTGGCTTTAGCCATTAGCAGCCAGCCCCTGGGTGTGACACTTGCGTATCCAGAGTACATTTTCTAAATATTGCATTACTACTGCCACAGTGCACATTGAACCATGTGAGATGATTGACAGCTGTTCAGCAAATGATAGAGCTTTGAGGTCAAATCTGACACAAATCAGGAAGAGGAGACACACATCTCGCTCCGTTTGCTGTTTGAGCTCTTCAGCTCGCATAATTCAGTGGAAAATGAATAGAAATCTTATTCTGTATGACTAAATATTTTACTAACGTGATAATTAATAATTATTTCTCCAAATATGCACACCATTGTCCTAATAGCCCTGGCAGATTCTATATAATTTATCTATTTGAACACAAATAAACCGGAGAAGACGAGAATGAATGTTTTATGAGTGATTATTTCTATTCAAAATGACAAATGTTACAGATTAATTATTTTGCACTCCTGGCATAAATTAAAAAGTTAAGGTCACTGCAAACCAGTTTAATCATAAACAGTGGTCAAATATCGAAGCCGGAGTCTTAAACCTTTCTGTGATGCTGAGTTTGTCCAGATCAAGTAAGAGTGTGATGTTTTGACGAGTAATTAATTTTGAACAATTAAATCCGGGATCAAGGGGTTGAATTTTTGTAGGCGGTTATGAGGTTTTGGTAAACACAGCAAACACTTGAAGTGAAAACTATCATTAACTTGTTCAGAAAATTGAAATAGTCTGGCGAGGTGGGGCCATGGGTTGGCACATTCCCGGGATGGACCTGCTGCGTCTTCATCCATGGTTTCATCCATGGTTTCATCCATGGTTTCGTCCATGGTTTTGTCTCTTATCTAAATCTGACCATGGTGACTTTGGCGGAAAGCTGAAGGTGATTGCTGATAGGCTGTACCGATCAGTGGCACCTGCACAATCCAATCATGTTTGAGAGAGGGAAAGAACAAATTGAGGGTTTCCGAGATTATTCTTTTTCCTTTCATTTTTTAGAAGAAGTAACGGGTAAAGTCATAAGTACTCCTCAAAAATGATACTCGAGTAAAGTACAGATCTCTCAAAATTGAACTTAATTACTGTACTCAAGTAAATGTACTCCCCATTACTGTTCGGAAGTTCGAAATACTAAAGTGATATAGTAAAACTATAAGTACTATTACATTTTACTTGAGTAATAGTACAGAAGTACCTAATTTGTTATGGTACCTAAATATCAAAATAAAAAATGTATGATTGTTAAACATTGCTTACTTGTTTTGCAAAATAAGGAGCCACAATGTTTATTTTCTCACTCAAAAAAATGAACTTGGTTGGAGTCAGTTTTACTAAATAATTTCTTGTTCACCTTACTTAACAAACAAAAGTAACGGCATATGATTAATTTAACTTAGTAATTTCAACAAAAGACTGTGTCTTGTCAGCTTTACTTCAAAATTATTTGTTCAGCCAATATAACATTGTTGCGTAAAAGTAACAGATTAATAAAACCAATACAGACTTGCATCTCATTGGCTAATGATGCTGCAGTGTATTATGGGTAAATTGTTGTTCTGGCAGAATTGTTGTACCCTCTTGCAGAAGTGTAGCACGATTAGATAGGTACCTGAGTTATAAGTGGCCAAGTATAAGTTATTTCACTTGTTCTGATATATTTTAGAACAAAACAAACCAACAAACGGTTTGAAATGTTACATTGCATTTCAAATATGTTTGTGATATGTTTGATAAACTGTAATTAAATAAAGGTTGTATTGAGCAGCTGCACTCTGATTGATTGATTCGTTGTTATGGAGTTATTAAATCATTATTTTTAATTTTGTTTCATCAATTAAATGTTTCATAATAGTGACTTTACTGGGATTTCTTTAGTCCATGCAACATTTAAATTGTCAATTTTACACAAACTTTTTTAGTAAATACAACTTACATTTTATTTGTTGACATTACTTAACAAAGCTATGTGGAACCCACTTGACGAAGTTTTTTTAAGTAAATCCAACTTTTTATTTTTTTGAGTGCTGTTGCCTGTTTCTGCTTCTTTTACTCTTAAAATAACTTCACCAAGGACCAGAATTTCAGCTAAATGAAACTAAAGTAAGAATATTATTGTTTTAAATAAAACAACACAACAGGCCTAGCTGTCTTGATTCCAAATGCTTTATTTACATTAAGCATAGAAATAACTTTCACATAAGTAACATCATGAATCATTTTGTGCTGTTATTGTCAATTGATGTTATCTTATAATTTTGCCACTTTTACATTATAAGCATTAATTCATCTGATTAATCAAAGATTTGAGAATAATACAACTTTATGTTATTTACTTTATCTTATGTAATAAAATCTCATGTTAATATCCCACTGTTACTAATTCATCACAAACATTAAAAGTGCTCCAGTCAGTTACTGACTGTCAGTAGCGAATCGTCAGTGCCCTGTAGGCCCTCAAAGAAGATCTCAACATACTGAACTTTGTTACAAATAACATTTAACATAACACGTATTACATTTTATTCATAATAAATGTTGGCCTGTTCCCCTTCATTACAATTGCATTGCAGACCAATCGGCTCATGACGAAGTATAACAAGAGCGATTTGAAAGCATGCAGAAAAGTCTAATCTCAAGTTATTTGTATTTAGATGCCTGCTCATTGGTCTGTGCAGGGTCACAACACACACTCTGTGATTGGTGGTGCAGCTTTGAAATTACAGAGGACCAGGCAATAGTAAATTAATCAAAGACTCATTTGAAGTGACAGAAAATTAGACTAATCATATTGTCGCTCTGATTGTGTGGGCTCTGTTATCACTAACTTTATCATAAGTTTTGCCCACTGTGGGGATCACCAGTCTGTGTGGCGGCATCTAGTAGGTGTGAGAATGCACCTTTTAAGTTTGGTCTGCCAACTGCCATTAAACTCCAGAAGACAACAGAGAAAAACCTGCTTATATATTACATTATACAACAGTTCTTTCTTGTTCTCGAATCTGATTGGCTAAGAGGCGTGCAATATTGTACTGATAACGGCACAGTAACCGCTTCACCTTTCGTATCATTCCACCACCTAGTGAATGGAGGTCCTCTAAACAGGCTCATCTCTGAATGGAAAAACTGCAGGCACACACGGACATCACTCTCCGTGTGTCTCATTAGTTCACTAGCTCGTAAATCATTCTGTGAATCCCCAATCGGAAGTTATTATTCCGTCAAAGATCAGCGCTCTTGGATGTTACGTTAAAGTTAATGGGAGTAATGTCTTGTCACATCGTGTGGACGATTAACACTTGAAAAGAGAAATGTAAACACTCATTTTTTTCTGGAGCTATATCTTTTATCAGAACGCGAAAACACCGTGGAACTGCAGGTAAACACCGCAGCTTTTAAATGTGGACATTGATCATTTACTTTATCGTGACGTGACTATTAAAACATGTTATGAGATATCGCCACTGGTTTATTTATAAGCAGCATGCAAAAACATCTCTCTGACACTTAGAAAAACCGTTTTATATAGTACTGACAAGAACAAAGTTTAATAATAATCGAGTGCTCGTATCGCGTTAAGATGAAATGGTAAACCAATAGTAACATTATAAGTATAGTTTTATTAACTTTTACCTCGCGCCAAAACAATAACAACACAAAAGACACTAAATATGAATAAAAAAACAAGTAATAGTTTGATCATGACACCAAATACTGCTGATTTTGATCTCATTTTGACCATCAAAAACAAACAAGGCCAGCATGAGAGCCAGGGAATCCCTGTCAGAGGTCAGCGGGGCGAGTGAACACTGACGTCCGCTCATGCTTTGGTTCTCATACGTACCTAATCTCACTAAGCAAACGTTCAAACAGGCGCTATCTTTACTAATCGACTCTAGATTTAAATATAATACATACATATTCTCGACTGAACTAATCTTAAAACTACACTTTGTGACCAAGAAACGTTAATATAAAGAAACGCCTATCCGTCCATAGAGTTATTATGAGATTCAAAGCAGCTGAAAGTGTTACCTGTCATTCTGGCCGCCCTCAAATCCGTGGCGGAAGAAGTAGTTCTCAAACAAAGAGGCTTTTAAAATTACTCCGTTGTTGTTTTCTAGTTTTCGTTTTTCAAACGTGTGCCGTCGAACTGTTGTATAAAAGCAATATCGCTCTCGCTTTTCTGCTTACGGTTACCACACGTCAAGACAACGATCATATGATATATTTAAAGGGATTCGTCCGGTTTTTGTACTTAAATCGCTATTGTGTGCTGGTGATTGGCTTACGTGGGCTTGAGGTTCTCTTGACGGCATATATGCACGGGTACGTGTAAATGAACGCTTTTTCTGAAAACTGACATGTGTGCACAATATTATTTTTGAAACCGGAGAGGTTGAAATGTCCGTTTATGAAAATAGCCGCCCACGTGTAAACTTAGCCTAAGTAAGATCTGCAAATTGTGAAATGGTTTAAGGTATTAACAACAGACTGCACAATTAGCCAAATTAGTTCAGGCAACTTAGAACTTTGTTCAGCCAATGGGTTTTAGTGTTTTAGCAATTGAGAAAAACTGTAATTCATTTGATTAATACAAAAATTGATAATAATTAAATATTTTGTTATTTGCTATATCTAATGTAATAAAATCTCATGTTAACATCCCACTGTTACTAATTTATCACAAACATTAAACTGTTCGGTAATGCTTTAGATTACAGCCCAGAAAGTACTGTGTAAGTACAGCGAATTTACATTGTATGTTTCTGTAATTATAGTATACTTTTGAAGTACGTACGTGTAATTATAAGGGAACAATTTATAATATTTGGGGAACAAAGGGGTAACAACCATGAAAAATACAAATAATATATATTCAGTAAGTATTTTATAATTAAGGGGTAACTATTTTAAAGCTCCACTGTGTAAGATCTACTCCCATCTAGCGGTGAAATTCTATATGACAACCAACTGAATATTACTTTCTAGCCTGGAACGCTAACAAGTGTTATGCAGAGATTTATAAAGTACTAGCGACCCAGACTTGAGTAAAAGTACAAGTGCTCTATCAAAAAAGTGACTTGAGTAGAAGTTGAAGTGCTCTTTAAGCACAGCACTTAAGTGGAAGTACTAAAGTATTAAACATGCTTTGTACTTAAGTATTGCAAGTAGTTTATTTTAAAATATACTACTCAAGTACTGAAAGTAAAAGTACAAGTATTGTGTAATGTAGTTATTAAAGAAAATAGTCAAAAGTTTGAATATAATATTGTTTATATTATTTCAAATGTTTAAGCTAAAGGACACTTACAATTCCTTTGGCTGTAGCAGGAGTACAAGGACATGAATGTTCAGATAATTCAGATTAATTTAACTGATATGGCGATAGAGAATTCAGAATTAATGAAATATTAGTCGATAAAATGGTAATAGGTAAAGGTACAAGGTGTTTCATTGAATTTAGGTTTCCTTCTTTCGCGCACACTCGCCCTTTCTTGCGCATTCTCTCTCTCTCTGTCTTTCTCGCGCACTTTGGTTCTCTCTTCGCTTCACATTTGTCAACAACCCTGGCTCATATTTGTGAGTGAGAGGTTGGGAGGGGTCGCCCTTTACTAATTGGTTCAGACCACCATGTGACCATGATTCGTAACATTTGAGAGTAACGAGTAACTATGCAGCACATAAAAAATGTATTGGAGTAAAAGTATTAAACTCAAAGAAAAAATGTACTGAAGTAAAAGTGGAAGTAGGAGAAAAAAAAAAAAGGCTTCAGCTAGCGGCCAGTGTGAGTGTATTCTGAAAGCGCGAAAGGCGGAGCTTGAATTTCAGGAATGTCCCTCGTCGGCGAATGTATTTCAAAGATGGAGGCACAACATGGATGCGCCAGTCGAGCGACTCGACCGTATGTATTTTAAATAGCAGATTCTACACTTAAGAGAATACTTTGATTAGTGGGTGGGAAGTAATTACACATGAATGAGCACATACTTTTGAAAGAAAACATGGGTTTTTGCTAAGAATTAACTCAAAAAAGTACACAGTGGAGCTTTAATATTACATGGTATGTATGACTTATATGCTAAAAACGTGGGAAATTACAAATTATTTATACAGTAAGTAATTCATAACTTCGGACTAACGATTCAAATATTAGGCCTACATGATATGGCTTAGGCTACATGCAAAACAATCTTATGTTTGAGAGTAATTTAGCGAGAACACACACATTCACTGAATTGGCTCGATCACACTCCTCTCCACATATAGCTGGTGCGTGGTGATCGCACTGGCGTCATACCATGGCTGCTTTCACATGGATTCTGCAAACTGTGGGTCTTCATTCAATCATAGTCATACACCACTTATATTTTTGGAATAATATAGGTAGGCTATTAAAATATATTTAGGCATAGGCTAAGTATTTTTTTAACCACGGGGGGTACATATTTTATCATTTCATGATGCATGATGATGGAGATTACTAAACAACAAAACTTGAAATTCAGATAATGTGTTTATGCTATTTATTAGTACGATACAATTTCTTTAGATTTTTCAATAAAGGTTACTTACCTTAAGAAAGAAAAAGAGTACAGGAATTTGTTGGGTCATCAAGCAAAATTAAAAATAGGCAAGGCAACTATGGTGAAAACAAAGCAAGCAAAACTAGAACTACACACTTAGAACGAATGTGTTAAAAACCACACATTAGTGTTGATTCTGGGACGCCACACTAAAGAATCCACCCATCTCTGTGTTATTATGGAAACAACACATTTTGTGCTACTTTTAACACAACTTGTGTTATATTTTAACACAAAATGACACATAATGGCCCTCATTTATCATTCTTGCGTAGAAACGGGCGTATATGTTGGCGTAAGATTATGCTTACACTCCTCTCACCGCCTGATTTATGAAACTGTGCGTACCGTTGATATTCAGGTGTACGCAATATCTGCCCTTCATAAATGCCGCGGCCGAAAACGATCGTCATTAGAATAACAAGCCCATATAAATTCAAGTCTCCGCCTCCCCCACGCCCTCATTTTACGACATTGACACACGAAAGACGGCAACGAAGAGAATCCGGGGAAGTGAAAAGAAACAAAATTGTTTTATTCGGGAGTTTAAAGAGTGCAAAGACACATTAATAATTGAATGACAATTTGTAATATTCTTATTATTATTTTTATTATTAATTGATATTTAGAAGAATAATTATTTATTATTATTATTATTTACTGTTGCCTACATCTAAATTCTATGTCTGCTTAATGGTTCAGTTAATTTTTTTTAAATAATATTTTAAAATGATGTAGTAACTTTTGTAGTGTGTTGTTCTGTATTTACATAAAGTTGTTTGTTAGCTGTATCTTAGATCCAGTTTGATACGGAGCTCCGGATATAATTCAAATTAACAATTTGTTTCCACGACATCCACATGTTTTAGCTAAGCTAATTCATAATTTGAAGTAATAATAATTGTAATAGTAATTACGAAATATTATAATAATTAATTCCAAGGAACAAACTGTTGAATATTGGGAACAAATTCTAAATTTATGGCCATACTTTAGACTAAATAAGAAAAAGAAGTGTCCATAATGTAGCATAAAAAATAATTTGTGGCCATAATTTTGTCCGCATGTTATCATGATCGGATTTACGGCTCCATTCAACACAAGCATTTTACCTTACCTCATCTGTATTTATTTATCATCGAATGGTACGTAACTAACTTACCTTTTATTGCATTACCATGTTTTCGTAGCACATCCTTGTGCTTTCTTGCAATGTGCCGCTTCAGATTCCAGGAAGAATATTTGCTAACTCTTTACAGTCTCTCCGCACTCCCTTTCAATTGTTTCTTCCTGCTCAATCTTAACTTTGATTTTTACCTTACATTTATGTATAAGGCTTGAATTCCATAACTTATTTCTAGACGTTTTTACAGATTCTCGAACTAGCAAATTATCAAAGGGCATTCTGGGTTCAACGAGCGGTGCTGAGGGAGCGGAATTTTCGGAAAGGCGCTTTGATGGTAATATCAACCCATTACCGCACCGCTCAACGCTCCGCTCCCACTAAGCTCTGTTCACATGCTCGCTCTGAAACATCAGGTAAAGCGCACATGCAGGCTCTCAACTGAAGGAATACATATGCATACAAATCAAATGCTTTGGTAAAGTCTCACAAATTAAACATTGAACATTGTTGCATAAAAATAAACACTGAAGTTTATAATTACTATGTTTTTTTTACAGTGGGTCATAATATATCATATATTTTAGTTTGTCAGTGCGTTTTGTGGTGTTAGGAAGTGTTTGCGCATTTCTGCACTAACTCAAAATGTGCGTACACCACCTCCTGAGCTGGTGTAGGATTTGAGCGTGCCGTACGCCAACGTCCATATTGATAAATCTCAAAGTCACCGTGGTTTTGGGTATACGCAAGGTGTACGCTGGAAATTTGGTGTACGCACTTTTGATAAATGAGGGCCAATGTGTTAAAATTACACAAAATGTTCAAAAAACTTAACACACAAAGATGTGTAAAAAAATAACACATCCTTTCTAAGAGTGTATTTTCTGTAGTTACTGTGTAAATATACCATTGTTTTGTGTTGTTACAGTCTAAGTCAAAAAATTGTACCCCCTTGTTTCAGGTAGTTACAGAGTAAATACAACATCTGTGGGCTGTAAATTAAAGTGGCACTTGTTACCCCTTTGTTCCCAAAATATTATAAATTGTTCCCTTAAAATTACACGTATGTACTTTATAAGTACACTATAATTACAGAAATGTATGCTGTAAATTCGCTGTACTTACGCAGTACGTTGTTTATTAGTCAGCTACACTGTAAAAAAATTTTGTAGAAATTGCAGCTGGGTTGCCGGTAATTTACTGTATATTTGAATTTATGTTTTTAACTGGCAATATTTTGTTCAAAGTTAAATGAACATTAAACATTTACAAGTCTTTGTCTTTACAGAGTAAAACTAAAAACAGCATCAAGCAAAACATTCTGGGAAACAAAATCTGAAGCAAAAAACAGAAAAAGGTTGATGATGATTTCTGGTTCCCAGAATGCTTTGCATGAGGCTGTTATTGTATAGTTTTATTCTGTAAAGATAAAGACTTGTTAATATTTAATTTTTTTTTAACTTTGAACAAACTCTTGCCAGTAAATAACATAAATGTAAATCTACGGTAAATTACCGGCAACCCAGCTGCAATAACATTGTAATTTCTACGGATTTTTTTTACAGTGTAGTTACAGCAACATTTTTATCTGTTTTAGATTATGGAGACCTGGTGTATAGGACCGCTTCAGCACAATGTTTGTATAAGATTGACACTGTTTATCATGCGTCTCTGAGATTTATTACGAATTGTAAAAACTTGACTCATCATTGTGAACTGTATTCCAGAGTGGGATGGCCATCATTGTCTAACAGGAGATCAGGGCATTGGCATATTTTTATCTATAAGACCATGCTGGGTCTGTTACCATCTTACATCTGTAATTGAATAACATGGAGAAGTTCTGGTTCTTATTCATTGCGATCAAACAATCACTTGCTGCTTTTGGTTCCATTTGCCCGTACAGAATTGGGAAAAAGGGCTTTTGTTTACTCCGCTCCTTCTGCATGGAACTCTTTGCAAAAAGACTTGAAATTATCGGAACTTATTTCCTTAAATGTTTTTAAGGCCAGATTGAGAGAACCTGAAATGATCTGTATAAATTGTAAATGTTTTTAATTATTTGTATTATATAACAACTTTTATAAATGTAAAAAGAGGTTTTTAACCTCAACGGGACTTTCCTGGTTAAATAAAGGTTAAATAAAATAAAAAGTACTTTACTGCACATATTATTTGTATTTTCCCTGGTTGTTACCCATAGACTGTAAAAAAAGATGGACGACGCCTGTTCGCTCTCTTCCATTGGTGAAAAGTGAAGCCGCCAGTGTCCCGATATGGCGCTGACATCTTGGGTCTTGAGTCTGCGCAGTAGCGATTTCGGGACCAGTCATGCAGGAAGTGAAGCCGCGAAATCAAAACCCGCCCTCGCTCTCGTAGAATGCGCATATCACACGATATCACAGCTGTCAATCATGACGTGACACCACTGTTTTTATATCATTAAATAACTAACTAAACACAAACCTATTTTAAAAACAAACATTTGAATGTACATCAGCATGATAAAAACTACAATAAATGACAGAAACCAGCTTCGGAAAAAAGATAATTGAAGTGTAATTAAATTTTTTTGTTGGTCTCAAGTCCCATTGAATAACATGGGGAGGCGGGGTTTATGACCTATACTGGGACCAGTCACTGGGGACCGATCGAGACGTTTTGGCTTCACTTTTCAGGGCTTGTGCGGCACGCTTGTTGTTACCCCTTTATTCCCCAAATATTAAAAATTGTTCCCTTATAATTAGACGTACGTACTTCATAAGTAAACTATAATTACAGAAACATACACTGTAAATTTGCTGTTCTTACCCAGTACTTTCCGGGCTGTAAATCTAACCCTAAACCGAAGCGACAATGGTAAGAAAATAGGACAAAACAGTTGAGTAACCAATACGTGATAATCACACGAAAACAGGAATTCGTTATACGATCACGAAAAAACACGAAATTTCGTGATAATAGCACGAAAAAAGAATAAAAAAATACGTGACTATATAACGAAATTTCGTGAGACTGGGCTGTAGCAAACCGTCAGGGCCCTGTAGGCCCTCAAAGAGAACCTGAACTTAGTTAAATATTTACCAACTCATTGATTATCATACAAATTTGCTGTACTTGTTGGGGAAGAGGGCCTAGGTTCAAGAATCACTGTTCGCTACTGGTACAAGCTATACTGCTCATTTCACACAGCTTTACTTCTGATTGGCTAGTCTTAGTTCTGTGCATTACTCTTAATTGTCTCATCATAGTTTGATGAATTACGTTTGGTTGACTCACAATATTAACCAATCTAAACCCAGGATAGAGATGTTGAGTGAATGTGGTGTTGACTCTGTGGATGAGGGTCATTGTGTCAGAGACGCTGTAGAAGGACAGAGATCCTGCACTGTGATCCACATACACTCCTATTCTAGAAGATCCGGACACTACTGGGAGTTTAGTCTCAATGTTATTGTGCCAGAATGAACAACTGGAGTCAGAGCAGTACAAACACCAGGACTGACGTCCAAATCTACAATCATCATCCTCTCCCTTCCTGTTGATGCTCTTATATGACACTGATATATCCACTTCACCACTCCACTCAACCTCCCAGTAACAGCGTCCACTCACACCCTCACTACACAACACCTGAGGATAAACATCAAATCTGTCTGGATGATCAGGATACGGTAGGAGTGTGTTATATGGAATGTAAGTAACCACTCTGTTCCCCTCAGACAGACAGAGACGTTTATTTACTGTGTTTGGATCTGCAGTGAAGTGATGACATACTGACAAAGAAAACAAACATGAAAAGATTATTTTAGGGGCGGTTTCCCGAACAGGGCTTATCCTAGTCCAAGACTAAAATGCATGTTTGACCTCCTTTAATTACAGTGCATTGAAAATGCGCTGTACTGTTGTTACTGGGCTTTTTATTATTATTAGTGGTGCTTGCATTTATGCAAGGCATCACTATTACTATTCGTCATACTTATTAGTGGTGCTTGTAAGCAGCATGCAAAAACATCTCTCTGACACTTTTAAAAAAATGTTTTATATAGTACTGACAAGAACAAAGTTTAATAATAATAATCGAGTGCTCGTATCGCGTTAAGAATAAATGAGAAAGCAATAGTAACGTTATACAAGTATAGTTTTATTAACTTTTACCTCGCGCCAAAACAATAACAACACAAAAGACACTAAATATAAATAAAAAACAAGTAATAGTTTGATCATGACACCAAATACTGCTGATTTGATCTCATTTTGACGATCATAAACAAACAAGGCCAACATGAGAGCCAGGGAATCCCTGTCAGAGATGTAGCCCAGAGAGGGCGGTGGTCAGCGGGGCGAGTGAACACTGACGTCCACTCATGCTTTGGTTCTCATTCGTACCGAAATCTCACTAAGCAAACGTTCAAACAGGCGCTATCTTTACTAATCAACTGCAGATTTAAATATAATACATATACATTCTTGACTGAACTAATCTTAAAACTACACTTTGTGACCAAGAAATTGTAATATTTAAAAACGGCGAATCCGTCCATTGAGTTAATATGAGATTCAAAGCAGCCGAAAGGGTTACCTGTCATTCTGGCCGCCCATTCTGGCGGAAGAAGTAGTTCTCAAACAAAGAGGCTTTTAAAATTACTCCGTTGTTGTTTTCTAGTTGTCGTTTTTCAAACGTGTGCCGTCGAACTGTTGTATAAAAGCAATATCGCTCTCGGAGTCGTGTGATATAGCTCTATATCATCACGGCTGTGATTGCCTCCGGCACTCGGCCTATGGCCTCGTGCCTCTGGCCTAATCACAGCCGTGATGATATAGAGCTATATCACACTCCTACTCGAGCGATATTGCTTAAATGTTCAGACACTTCACAATAAGATTTGTACTGTCAATACATTATGTGAAAAATCATTGTAGATTGTAAGTTGAAAACTTAATTCTGTGCTGTGTTAACCATCGAATTTGGACTAATACTGTAATATCTATGACTAAGAATTTTGTTTTGAACATCACATATAAACTTACAAAATGAAATAAACAATGTCATCAAACGCAACATTTAGCTATAAGACTTGATTACCTTATCAGTCAATGTGATTTCTCGTTCTTGTCTGATTGATGGCCATCAGCGGTTGAGTTAAAGACTACAAATCCCATAATTCCACGCTGCTTCAGAGCGTCAGTAAACAATATCATCTGGCGCCATCTAGCGGCCGGATAAATACAAATTGCATCTTTAATGCAGCAATTATGTGTACTTTTTTTCATAAACCGTACTCTAAGATGGATGATTAATTTTTGTCTTGAATTGCTGCAGCAAAACAAACATAGCCTAATGAATGCATTTACTCAACCCAACTAAACAAAAATATAACCAAGTTTTCAAAAGAAACTGCAGTGCAAAACTCAGTCTATAATCAATACAATCTACTGTCTATTGTATAAGGACAGACTTACACATAAACTTATGCAGTTTTTGTTTTTCCATCTTATGTTTGTGTTTTTCATGACATTGTGTTATGATTGACTAAATGTTTCTGTTGGAAGAGAACATGTGTTGGTGATTTGGTATAATTAGTTGATTCTGAGACATGTTTACAGTGTTTTTGTAAACAGTGTGAGAGTTTAATTTACAATGTGTGATTTTGAGGATAAAATTACCTGTTTTGCCAGTTGTGTGCTGTATGTGTGTTGGTGCGTTAAGAGTTTAGAAAATTGGTAACACTTTACAATAACAGTACATGAATAATCATGTACTAATACATAAATTAATAATTACTTTAATATGAAGTAATGATAAGTTAAGCCATGTACTAATCAATAACTAACCATAACTATGTCATGAGTCATATGAATTCATGCATGAATTACAGCCACCTTAACTACACATTAATACATGTTTGTTAGTTACTGCATTAATTAACACTTTGGGTAACCGAAATCAAACATGCTCTAGAACAGTGGTTCCCAACGGTTCGCAGGATCTGATGCTTTGTTTGAGGTCAAATAAAGATGCATAAAATGTTCCACTTATAATTTTAGAAACAAAAGATATTTTTCAAATTCATGTGCTCACAATACCAAGATAGCAGGTAGTTAAAGTATTTTATTATGTAAGATAATTGTTCTCTATTTTTGTGTGCTTGTCAATGTAGATTGCAAAATCAAAAGGAAGGTGGATGCAAACGTTACGGCCTACAACAGGCTGTCCGCTCGTTACACTTGTGGTCTGCTGCTTTTGGCGCTGTCAAAATATTTCAATTAAAATCATTCTGACTATTCCTCAGAAATGACAAACATGTTAACCAAAGTCACAATGCCAAATGTATAGTGTTCATATAAAGACCATCAAACCGTCAATCATACCAGTTTATTTGTGAAAGCTATTAAAATGTTATCTTGATGTTATTTTAATTATTGTTTAATTAATTTTTCGCATTGTATCAGGATCAGCGTTCAGCCAGAGGCGGATCTACGGGTGGATTGACAGCTTGCCCACCCAATCAGATTCATGGAAATACATTATGTTTTTTCATTCAAACCGTAAATCTTCAACCATTTGAACTATCAAAAAATTGGAATTGCTCCTAAAGAAAACAAATTGCGCTTTTTGGCAATATATGGTTTATTACGGTAATGTCTTGCTTTCCGTCCACCAATCGCTGCTGTCATCTAGAGCGGAAGAGGCGGGTTTGAAGAGAGCGCGGTAGGTTAGATTGCACTGAGTAGCAGATTCGTGTGTGAACGTGTGGATCACTGCGGTAAAGAAAAGACTTCTAAATAAAAACGGTGTACACCAGCAACACTAAAGTTAACTCGCTCTTGGTGGCTCGGGACTCGACGGCACGACTGGACTGTTTAAGTTGATTTTCAATAAAGCAGTGTTGATATTTTTTGCTTCTGGGTCCTCTATGTTTCAGAACCAGTGCTTAGGTAAGCCACGGGCGTTTAGCTAAATAAATGCTCAATGCTTAAATAGTTCATCGTTGTAATATGCTTATGACTTGCGAATGTTATGCTTATTTAATTAAAATAAACCAAGCTTAATGACGTATGCAGTCTGCATATCCGACCTCCGGAGGATGAAGCCTTCTGTTTGAGAGACGGTATACTGTTAGATTGAATAACGTAATTCCATCTAAAATGTACAAAACTGACGGAAAAAACACAGTCATTTTATCTTCCCAATTAACGCAAGTTAAAAAAAGTATGTGAATTTTTCTGTCCCGCAGATGTATATATGCCCACCTATCAAAAACACTTTCTGCCTCCGCCACTGGGTAACTTATACTTTTTTTTGTTAATGTATGATAAGGTCATGACTTTACTAAGGGGGCACATCATTACTAACTCATCGTTAACTACTCATAAACTAACATAAATTCATGATTTTTTATGGTATGATTAGGTCATGACTTTACTTGAGGGGGCACATCATTACTAACTCATCGTTAACTACTCATAAACTAACATAAATTCATGATTTGTTAATGTATGATTAGGTCATGACTTTACTTGAGGGGGCACATCATTACTAACTCATTGTTAACTACTCATAAACTAACAAAAATTCATGATTTGTTAATGTATGATTAGGTCATGACTTTACTTGAAGGGGCTCATCATTATTAACTCATTGTTAACTACTCATAAACTAACATAAATTAATGACTTGTTAATGTATTATTGTGTAGGCCCTACACAATGACTTTTCTTGGAGGGGTACACTGTTAAAAAGTTATCAATTACACATTCTATACAAATTCAGCTCATCAAAATCCAAATTTTTGGTGGTTTTAAAGGAGAGGAGCAAATGTGAAAATTAGTCAGACATTTGGAAGGGGTAATAATGGCTTAAAAGAAGAACAAAACAAATACTGTATGTGCATTTTGATAATAAGACGAGCCAGCTCACACAATAACCATCGTCTGTAGGCTAACACTGATTTAAATTTAGAAAGAATAGCGTCTGTCACTCTTAATGGCAGCAGTGGAACTAATTTTAATTATTAATCCATAATTGCACATTTAATGATTAAGGTTAACTGTAAATGTTGCAAGAAATCCAGTGCCATTCAATGTTTTTAGCTCAGCTGGAGCAAATATATAAACAGTTTTGCATTACAAACCTAAACATTTTGCATTAACAAAAGTTATTTTCGTTCTTCTAGAGAGCTTGTTTGATATGGAGAACGCAAAGTTATAAGTGGAACATTTTATGCATCTTTATTTGACCTCAAACAAAGCATCAGATCCTGCAAACCGTTAGGGAACCACTGTTCTAGAGCATGTTTGATTTCGGTTACCCAAAGTGTTAATTAATGCAGTAACTAACAAACATGTATTAATGTGTAGTTAAGGTTGGTGTAATTCATGCATGAATTCATATGACTCATAACATAGTTACGGTTAGTTATTGATTAGTAAATAGCTTAACTCATCATTAGTTCATATTAAACTGATTATTAATTTATGTATTAGTACATGATTATTCATGTACTGTTATTGTAAAGTGTTACCCATTAGGTATTTTATAGTTTTCCCACTTTTACTTTACAAGTATTGATTCATCTGATTAATCAAAGATTTGTGAATAATTAAATCTCTCACGTTATTTCACCATAGCATCTCACTCTTACTGATTCATCACAAACCAGCTATAGAGACGTCATTTCACAAAGTTTTATGTTTGACTGTAGTGTTTTACTAACCAACCTAAACCCAGGATAGAGAGGTTGAGTGAATGTGGATGAGGGTCATTGTGTCAGAGACGCTGTAGAAGGTCAGAGATCCTGCATTGTGATCCACATACACTCCTATTCTAGAAAATCTGGACACTACTGGGAGTTTAGTTTGATTGTTATTGTGCCAGAATGAGCAAACAGAGTCGGAGCAGATCAAACTCCAGGACTGATCATTACATCCAAACACACAGTCATGACTCAATCCCTTCCTGCTGATGCTCTTATATGACACCGATATTAACACCGCATCACACCATTCAACTTCCCAATAACAGCGTTAACTCACACTCTCACTACACAACACCTGAAGGCAGTAATCAAATCTGTCTGGATGATCAGGATACGGCTGGACTCTGTGAGTGTAAGTATCACTCTATTTCCCTTACAGAGAAGTTTATTTGCCGTGTTTGGATCTGCAGTGATCTGACGATAATCTGATGAAGACAGATCATATAATCTTTATGTATATCAAGGAATCTGAATTTAAATCATTAATACTCAGTGAATCTTAATTTAAACTTAATTTACAATATCTATGGTCAGGCATTGTGTTAAGAGGGAATCACAGATAATATGATTTTAAGAAAAAATCTATCTGATACTACATCGGATAATACTTACTAGGTGTAAATGTGAATGTATAAACATATTAATTGTTCCTTAGTTTTACAGTGCAAAATATATTTTGTTTAATGGTTTCATTTATCAAGATTCTGTTTTGTGAAAGATCACAATTAGATTCAGAGTCAAGTCTTTGGATCAAACCATTTATTTATTAACTCGTCAGTGCCCTGTAGGCCCTCGAAGATCTAAACATACTGAACTTTGTTACAAATAATATTAAACATAAAACGTATTACATTTTATTCATAATAAATGTTGGCAGTTCCCTCCATTACAATTGCATTGCAGACCAATCGGCTCATGACGAAGTACAACAAAAGCGATTTGAAAGCATGCAGAGAAGTCTAATCTCAAGTTATTTGTCTTTAGATGCCTGCTCATTGGTCTGTGCAGCGTCACAACACACACTCTGTGATTGGTGGTGCAGCTGTGAAATTACACAGGACAAGGCAATAGAAAATTAATCAAAGACTCATTTTAAGTGATAAAAAACAGACTTATCATATTGTTGCTCTGATTGGGTGGGTTCTGTTATCACTAACTGTATGATAAGTTTTGCCCGCTGTGGGGATCACCAGTCTGTGTGGCGGCAACTAGTAGGTGTGAGAATGCACCTTTTAAGTTTGGTCTGCCAACTGCCATTAAACTCCAGAAGACAATAGAGAAAAACCTGCTGATATATATTAGCTAGCATCATCCAAAATTACAGAAGGATGGAGAGACTTTGTTTTCAAGTAATTTGATAATCAAAGGTAAGTTATTTAAAACCAAATAGGCCGCTGTGCCAAATGATTTTATTCTGTTTGCCGCTGTGCACTGTTTTCTATTTAAGTAAATTTACAAACTTAGCGATCATCATACACATTTACTGTAATTGTTAGAGGGCCTAGTTTCAAGAGTCACGGTTCGCTACTGGCACAAGCTATAGTCACACAGTTTTACTTTTGATTGTCTTTTGATAAATGAAAAAGAAAATTTTGATTGTCGTGCAGTATTAAACAATCTAAACCCAGGATAGAGAGGTTTAGTGAATGTGATCTGGACTTTGTGGATGAGGGTCATTGTGCCAGAGACGCTGTAGAAGGACAGAGATCCTGCACTGTGATCCACATAAACTCCTATTCTAGAAGATCTGAGCACAGGGAGTTTAGTCTCAATGTTATTGTGAAAGAATGAACAACTGGAGTCAGAGCAGCACAAACACCAGGACTGATCATTACATCCAAATCTACAATCACTGTCTCCCTTCCTGTTGATGCTCTTATATGACACTGATATTAACACCACACCACTCCACTCAACCTCCCAATAAAAGCGTCCACTCACACCCTCACTACACAACACCTGATAACAATCATCAAATCTGTCTGGATGATCAGGATACGGCTGGAGTATGTTAGTGTAAGTAATCACTCTGTTCCCCTCAGACAGACAGAGATGTTTATGTGCTGTGTTTAGATCCAGTTTGAACTGATGAAAATCTGAAGAAGAAAAACATGTATATGAAAAGAAAAGAAAACAAAAGAAAAGAAAAGGAAAGGTTTTTCCTCATTTGAGAGTCGGACTTTAATTGTGTCTGTTTGCGTGTTTATATTGCAACTTACATTTTAGGATCTCCTGCCTGATTTGGAGCTCCATTATAGTTATATGAATTACTATGAAACATCAAAACAATAAACATCTTCAGTTGGAGTATACAAGACAAGACAACCTTAATTTGAATTCACGAATTTTATGTATTTATAGCTTGTTGGATTACTGAGTGTATATTAATGATTTTGTGTTTTACCTCGACCAGATATTGTTTCAATCTCTTCTCTGCAGAAATTTTCCAGTTTCTTTCTCAGATGAGACACAGATTCATTAAAACCGAGAAGAGAATTGACAGTCCTCTCAGAGTTTGTAGATCCAAGAGGGACCGATAGAGATTTGAAACTCTACACAGACATAAAATCAGAAACATAAAGTGAAATCTATAAGAACCAATAAATTCAATACAATCTCTGTAAAACATGCTCTTCACTTTCTAAAAATCACTTTCATGTTTATCAGATCTCTGTTACCTGGAGGAAATGGATGTGATCATCTGTGTGTAAAAGCTGCTCCAGCTCAGTGTCTCTCCTCCTCAGATCATCAATCTCCTGCTCCAGTCGCTTCAAGAGTCCTTCAGCTTCACTCACTGCAGTCTTTTCCTGATCTCTGATCAGCTGTGTCACCTCAGATCGTCTTCTCTCAATGGATCGGATCAGTTGAGTAAAGATCCTCTCAGTGTCGTCCACTGCTGTCTGTGCAGAGCGCTGTTAGGACACACAGAGAGAGGAGCATTAGAATCAGCAGCATTCACTCAGCTCTTACTGGTACATCACACAGTCTGTTACCCACAGTGAACTTCAGTGAAAGTCATCCAGCACTGAACTCCTCACTGACTGATTGGATGAGAGTCCTAACTGAGTCTGAAACAGATCTGAAACAGCAGACAGCAGTTGTTCTTCTGATCAAAACTCACCTTATGAGTCTCCACAGCATCTCTCAGCTCTTGAAGCTTCTTCTGGCTCTTCTGGATTCTCTGCTGGTATTTTCTCTGTGTCTCCTTCAGTTGTTTCTATTGGATGTGGAAGCAGTGATAAGCAAGATAAACTGTACAGAAGAGTACATTTTTAAAATGAGATAATTAATATATGTCATGTTACAAAACTGATTTTCAGTTTTCATAGAATAACATATAAACTGAATGAACTGCTTCATCTTACAATTCATGTAATACTTGAAATGGGACTCAGTGTTTTCAGCTCTGACCTGTTTCTCAGTCCTCTCTGCTGCAGCTGATACAGTCTCATGGTTATTGTGTTCATCCACCATACACAGATAACAAATACAGAGCTGATCAGTTTTACAGTAAATCTCTAAATGTTTCTCATGTTGTGGGCAGATCATCTGCTGAAGTCGTTCAGTGGCGTCTATCAGGTTGTGCTTCTTCCCTTTGAATAAATTCTCATGTTGTTCAAGATGATTTTGACAGTAAGAGTTCAGACACACCAGACAGGACTTGACAGCTTTGTGTTTTCTCTCAGTACAGACGTCACAGTCCACATCTCCAGCTTCAGCATAACAGTGATCAGGACGAGCAGCTTGTAGTTTTGTCTTCTTCAGTATCTCCACCACTTCCGCCAGCATGGTGTTTTTACCTAAAACAGGTCTTGGAGTGAAGGTCTGTCTGCACTGAGGGCAGCTGTAGTCTCTCTTCTGATCCCAGTAGTCTGTAATACAGCTCATACAGTAACTGTGTCCACAGGGAATGGTCACAGGATCCTTTAGTAGATCCAGACAGATTGAACAGATGAACTGATCCTGAGCCAAAGAGACACTCGCTTCTGCCATTTCACTTCACACACAAAGCAACTCAATAAGAGTAGAGCACAAAGAAAAAAATACTCTATCCGGACTGAACAGGAAGTATAAATGAGTTTCCCTTTGCTGAAAGTAGGAGTGGTTTACGGGTAGAAAGAGAAAGGACTGTTTGCATTTAGGCATTCTGCTCAAAATGTGCCTGTGTGTAAAAAAACGGTATGTTTTTTTACGTCTGTATTACTCTAGATTTCTTGTAAGACTTGGCATTGTGGGTATGTTGTTGCTAGTGTTCATCATTGTCTAAAGTGTCTGCTTAATGAAACATTAAGGGTTTAACTGTGCACAAACTGTCACTCCTCTATGAAATGAAAGCATTTGCACTACAGAAGTGGGTCCATGAATCATCACCTTGACACATAAAGAAACTTGAGGAGGTGACACCAAATACAAGTTCAGTTGGCAAAAATAAAACCCACTGAACACCTAATGTATTTAACCAATCCAAAACAGAAAACTAATTTTCATGGATCTATGAGAGATGAGTAGAGGTCTTCACGGGTCCACTTAGATCCGAAAACCCGGTTCGACCCGAGACCCGATCGGGTTCTAAAAGTTTCACGTGTGTCTCGGACATGGGTCGGGTATATTATAATATTAGCTGCATCGGGTCTTGGGTAATTTAAAAAATGTGTTTTTGCCAAACGGACCCGAAAACCCTAACTCGTGTGTGTGTGCGTCAGTCCTCTTCAAACCTTCCTCTGTTTGCCAAGAGCGCTTGCAACATTGTGTGGCTGGCGGTAGGTTAATTTCCGTTGAGACAGACATGTTAGTCAATTTTAAATGTAACATAGGGGAGAGTGGGGACGGTTGCAACAATTTTTACATTTCCTTAAGTTTCTCAGAGACCTCAAGATTTTTATACAATAAACCCACATCTGTCAGCTACTCAACCACACTGTTATAACATGTGTATAGACCGTTTCATCGGGCGCACATGCGGTGATGCAATAAGCGTCTGGTCCGAACTTTACTTCCGGTTTCTGTTTGTTTAATAATCTGACTAGTTGCTGAAACTGAACTCTTAAACAAATACCTCGTCAAACATAACAAATGTTTTGGGTTCCTATGTAATCTACCTGTTTTTTATTTTGCTTGTTATATATATATAAAGTACTTTAAAATGACTTTGTTGTTATTTATTCTTCGCAGAGTTTACCGGAAGTTACGTGATGACCACGAAGCCGCTTTTTTATGTTGTTACTGCTGAAAACGTCTATATATGATAATAAATGTAATGAATGTAAAATTTATATTTGAATAGCCAAAGTTAAATGTTGGAACTGACCCCACATTAGGGGACAGTTGCAACACTCCAAAGGGACAGTTGCAACATTCATTAAAATGTAATAAAATCAGTCTTTAACTTAATCTTTGCACTTTATTTTGTTTGTGCACAGCAGGTTAAAGTAGCACATTACAAATGTAACACCAGAAACATTTTAATAAACAATATTTAAATTAATTATTCCCACATTTTAAAATAAAATCGAGAGACTGAAATTTCATAAAACAGAGAGAACTGAACTGTGTGTATTTGTATATTTGCTGCTGATCTGAGAAGAGGTTGAGGGACACCGCTATCTCTCACATGCTAGTAAAATACTGAAAAAACAAAACATTATGGCCTAATCTGATTTTTTAAAATATATTTAGTAAAAAAAAAAAGAGGAGATACTGGACTGTTTGAAAGGATTCTTTATTAATGCATAATATTACTGTTTTGTTACGTTATGATGATGAGCTTTTACATCAGTGACAGCCATGATTAAATTTGCTATGCTAGTTTAACAGAATATCTTAGACACATGCTATACCAATTAGAAGCTGAGAAACCACAGATTAAAATTATATTACTTTAGAATTCCTTGAACAAACTGATGAGACAGTGTGACAAAAACTCTGATCATAAAAAAATTACTTTTTTTACCTTGAAATTAGTTTTGTGTGGAAGGAATTGGCACATGTGGCTGATTTCTTCCAGAATTAGAGAGGGTATGATTGAGTATGTGCAGTATAAAAACCATCACTTTAGCTCATTCCTGATTGGAGAAATCAGCAATGTTGCAACTGCTACACGTTGCAACAGTCCCCACTCTCCCCTACATGTTAGCGGTTACCTGGGTGTCGTCTTCAGATAACAAAGTAAATAAATTGAGCAGCTCGCCAAATTGGTTGGGAGACCAGCAAGGTTTCTTTCTGACTGGTGCGTGCGGGGCTGCAGACTGCACACATCGGTGCCGTTTACATTGGGTAAAAAAGCCACTGGTTCGCGTCAGACTCGGGTCTCATTTTCTCGCGGTCGTCTCGGGTCAGGTCTTTTATATTACAGTATTGTCAATTATTTATTTGATTATTAGTCTACACAGTGTCATGCCCTGTGAATAAAATGTATGATGTATGATAACTGTATGTGTGCAACAATATCCTGTTATAATTATTTATCTCAATAAAGCCTCATATCATCTGTTGTTGTGTCTTTACGCGTTTGCAATTCTGTCCCCTTTGGTCTGTGGATCCGTAACATAAGGAGTCACACATGCTTATTTTGTGTTGCCTGTGTCCGCTTTTTTGACTCTTCACTGCCAAGGATCACAATTTTAGCAGAAGTCTTGTTTACCATTTTATTCTCTTTGTGGTGTCTTACTGTTTAATAAATGTTTAAGAGGAAGACTCTGAATCTAAACCAAAGTTTGATCAGTTATGTGCATGAAATCTGAAATCAAACTTAAGTGAGAATATTACTGTATTAAATAAAACACCACAATAGGCCTATCGGTTTTGTTTCAAATGTTTTATTTACATTAAACAAATATGTTACTTTTACATATAGGTAACATTATGAATATATTATTTTTGCTGTTGTTTTCAATTTAAGTTATTTTATAGTTTTCCCACTTTTACTTTACAAGCTTCATCTGATTAATCAAAGATTTGAGAACCCTGCTGGAAAAACCAGCAAGACCAGCATATGTGGTGTTTTGGTGCTGGTATGTTGGTGAACACCAGCTAAACCAGCATAGACCAGCATAATTCCCATGCTGGTCCATGCTGGTTTGATGCTGTTTTTTTTAGAAGGGAATAATAAAATCTATGATGTTATTTCACCATAACATCTCACTTTTGCTGATTCATTACAAACCAGCTATAGTGTCTTCATTTCACATAGTTTTACTTTTGATTGTATTGTAGTACTAATCAACCCAAACCCAGGATAGAGAGGTTGAGTAAATGTGGTCTGGACTCTGTGGATGAGGGTCATTGTGTCAGAGACGCTGTAGAAGGACAGAGATCCTGCACTGTGATCCACATAAACTCCTATACTAGAAGATCTGAGCACTACAGGGAGTTCAGTCTCAATGTTATTGTGCCAAAATGAGCAGATAGAGTCGGAGCAGATCAAACTCCAGGACTCATCATTACGTCCAAACACAGAGTCATGACCCCATCCCTTCCTGTTGATGCTCTTATATGACACTGATATATACACCGCACCACACCATTCAACCTCCCAGTAACAGCGTCCACTCACACTCTCACTACACAACACCTGAAGATAAGCATCAAATCTGTCTGGATGATGAGGATACGGCTGGACTCTGCGAGTGTAAGTAATCACTCTTTTCCCACCAGACAAACAGAGACGTTTATTTGCTGTGTTTGGATCTGCAGTGACCTGGCGATAATCTGAGGGAGACAAATCATATAATCTTTATGTAAATCTGAATTTAAATAATTAATAACTGATTTTAATGGGCTGAATGTATAAAACAGGATTTCATAAATAAACTGCTGTCTGATCTTATAGCTCTGTTTTTCTTATGCTGGGTACACACCAAAAGATAACTGGCCTAATTTTGGGCTAATTTTCCCCCTTCTGACTAGCTATGTCCCGATTAGCTTGATGGTTCTACATGAGGTGTGTTAAAAGTGTCCGAACCTGATCGGAAGATCGTCAGAGCCGCCCCGATCGTGAATCATAAATATTAAGCATGTTTAATAAACATGTTTAATATTTACGATCAGAAATCCTGATTTGTGTGGGGAACCCAGAGGACAAACGCGTGCACACTCTTGAGATTATCACGTGAAACTAAACAATATCCAATCAGAATGCGAGATGATGGAAGACGGAAGCAGTCATGGCGCAGCACAAAGGAAGTTGATGCAAAGTGAACTTGTGCAGATCATGTTCCTGTTGTCTCAATGACTTCACCCAAACCCTTTTCTTTATATCCCTTGAATTTTCTGTAAAAATCATTCCAAAAACTACCATTAAAATTTCTTCCTGCATATCGTCCGATAGGCTTATTCTTAAAGGGGACATTCCATGAAAATCAGACTTTTTCCATGTTTAAAGGAACAGTATGTAGGATTGTGACCAAAACTGGTATTGCAATCACAAAACTTGTGGCTAAAACTGGTACTGCAATCACACAACTGGTGGCATATACACAAAATGACAACATCTGCGCTATCCAACCATGACGTGGCCTCACGAGTGCGAGAGACAGAGAGAAGGAATGACTGACAGCACGACGTGTTTGTATTCCCTCAAACACAAGCAGCTTACAATCTTATAACTTGTAGTTTTTATGGTCTTTCTAAAGGTTGAATTCACGTTCTAAAGGATTAACCTTACCGTAGTGCAGCGTTTCTCAAAGTGTGGGGCGAGCCCCACTGGTGGGGAATAGGAACATTACAAGTGGGGCGTGACAAATGGGAGGAAATTTGGTCATTTTTGTGCCCATCTCTATTAATTCTTTTAATCATTGACCATACACTCAAAATGATACATTTAAATATAAGCCTAACTTAAAGCAACATCAGACTGTGAAGAAAATGTCACCTTGAACCATAGTCTACAAGAATTAATTAAAGTCAGAATTGAAGTGGAATAAAAACTTTAATGTGGAGAGGCGGTATAGGCGGTAGCGGGTAAAAGTTAACAATGGATACGTTTGTGACAAGGAATGAAAACTGGAGATTCTGTACTAGCAGAGAAAACCAAGACAGACAGTCGACCCAATCAACCAAAACGCCAGCCGAAAAGAAAGTATGATGACTTTTGTCAGAGACAAAATGCAAACACAGTTGCATTATTATTATTTACTTTTAAACAAAGTTTTTTTCACATTTGCACATTTGCTTGTTTTTTCGCATTTCTCTATTGAAAGTGTTTAATGCTGTCATGTTTTAAAATATGATGTGATTAAACAAATTTCAGCAGTTAAAATTAAAGCCTACTTGATACCATTTTGTCAGGGCAATTGGGGACAGGTGGGGCTCGAAACCCTTCCCTACCTCCGAAGTGGGGAATGGCAGAAAAACTTTGAGAAACACTGCTGTAGATTTAAGTTTATGGTATTTACTGGCAACAGTTTTGCATGGTTAAATAATCATTAAACATTAACCATTCTTTATCTTTACAGAATAAAACTAAAATAACAGCCTCATGCAAAGCTTTCTGGGAATAAAAAAGGTTGATGAGAATTACAGGTTCCAGAATGCTTAGCATGAGGTGTTATGTTATAGTTTAATTCTTTAAAGACAAAGACTTCTTAATGTTTAATGTTCATTTGACTTTGAACAAACTGCTGCCAGTAAATAACATAAATTTAAATCTAGAGTAAGTTACAGCTGCGTAACTAGCAATTTTTTAAATGGTACATACTGGGATCTTTTTAAATGGTACTATGACAGTGACAGCTTTTGTACCTTTTTTTCCTGAGAGTGTATGTGTATGTTAGTTTGTTGAAACTCACGTTGTAGGAACTGCTCCCGGGTCTTAGGTTCAAGGGTAACTAAATCAGCCAAAATACATTCAAGTCATATCCTTTGTATTTCTAGATAATATAATGTATTATTGCATTTGTATACTGTATGTATCCTAAATAATTGAGTTCCTTACCTCTATCAGTTATTTTTTCTATCTCTCTGGAGAAATCCTCCAGTTTTCCTCTCAAATGAGACACAGATTTACCTACATCATCAAAAGAGAGGAAAAAACTGCCAGTGATGTTGAGTGAGTCTGTAGATCCAGGAGGAACAGAGAGAGACTGAAAACTCTACACAAACACAAGGACAAACAACACAAACATTTAATACTAAAGACAAATCTCTGTAAAACCTTTTTTTATTCCAAAGACCACTTTCATGTTTTTCAGATCTCTGTTACCTGGAGGAAATGGATGTGATCATCTGTGTGTGAAAGCTGCTCCAGCTCAGTGTCTCTTCTCCTCAGATCATCAATCTCCTGCTCCAGTCGCTTCAAGAGTCCTTCAGCTCGACTCAATGCAGCCCTTTCCTGATCTCTGATCAGCTGTGTCACCTCAGATCGTCTTCTCTCAATGGATGTGATCAGTTGAGTAAAGATCCTCTCAGTGTCGTCCACTGCTGTCTGTGCAGAGCGCTGTTAGGACACACAGAGAGAGGAGCATTAGAATCAGCAGCATTCACTCAGCTCTTACTGGTACATCACACAGTCTGTTACCCACAGTGGACTTCAGTGAAAGTCATCCAGCACTGAACTCCTCACTGACTGATTGGATGAGAGTCCTAACTGAGTCTGAAACAGATCTGAAACAGCCGACAGCAGTTGTTCTTCTGATCAAAACTCACCTTATGAGTCTCCACAGCATCTCTCAGCTCCTGAAGCTTCTTCTGGCTCTCCTGGATTCTCTCCTGGTATTGTCTCTGCAGCCGTTTCTGTTGGATGATAAACCAGATTAACTTTACTTTATGTAGCTATAGTGTGATTTCTCAAAAAGAACTTGAGAAAAATGTATAATATCGCAGAACTGATCACATTAAACTTACCTGTTTCTCAGTCCTCTCTGCTGCAGCTGATACAGTCTCATGGTTATTGTGTTCATCCACCATACACAGATAACATATACAGAGCTGATCAGTACGACAGTAAATCTCTAATAGTTTCTCATGTTGAGGGCAGATCATCTGCTGAAGTCGTCCAGTGGCATCTATCAGGTTGTGCTTCTTGCCTTTGAAGAATTTCTCATGTTGTTCAAGATGATTTTGACAGTAAGAGTTCAGACACACCAGACAGGACTTGACAGCTTTGTGTTTTCTCTCAGTACAGACGTCACACTCCACATCTCCAGCTTCAGCATAACAGTGATCAGGAGGAGCAGCTTGTAGTTTAGTCTTCTTCAGTTTCTCCACCACTTCAGCCAGCATTGTGTTTTTACCTAAAACCGGCCTTGTATTGAAGGTCTGTCTGCACTGAGGGCAGCTGTAGTCTCTCTTCTGATCCCAGCAGTCCGTAATACAGCTCATACAATAACTGTGTCCACAGTTAATGGTCACAGGATCCTTCAGTAGATCCAGACAAATTAAACAGCTGAACTGATCCTGAACCAAAGGAACACTCGCTTCTGCCATTTTAGAAAATAAGAACCTGACAGTGATTAAGTTTCAGTTTTCCTGAACTGGTTGTGTTTATGAAACCTAACAGGAGGTCCAGTCATAAAGAGGTCCACAAGATGTCAATCTCTTACAGAGACAGTCTAAAAAAAGCAACTGAACACTGGTTTGCATCAGCCTTACGTTTAATAATATCTACTTAAATTTAAGCCATTCCTTTAACAGATCAAATCACCTTGAGGAAACCCTTAAGAAGAATTATGAAGATTTAAGGTTTTCATTGCAAAAGTCCATGGGTTTGATTCAAAGGGGACACACATTAATATTTAATTACTTTAACACTTTAAATTACTTTGGATAAAATCATCTTATAAATGTGTCCGTAAGCCCACAGAGAAAATATTGAATAAATATTGTGAGGAGTCTAGTGTTGTTACTTCTGTATCCGAATGTGAGTGTTTAAATATATCTGTATGATCTTAACCACAGCTGAGTTTAAGCAGTATGATCTTAAAATGATTTTATTTTGTCTTCCTGCATGGGATGAAAAAGGCCACATGGATCTGAAACAACCTGAGGGTGAGTAAATAAAGAATGATTATTTTAGATGAATTTGAACATAAAGCGTTTATTGATTAAGTAATGTATAGGCAGCAGGTTGTTATCGCAATAAGACCCGACGCACAGCCAAACCATGTAATAACCTAGCTTTTTGACACGGCTATTTACCTCATAAGAAACATTAATTACTTTGAAATATTTTTTATTTGCTAATTTTTACAGACCTTCCGTGAAGAAAACACGTTTACTTTCGGTTTTAAGGTGAGACAAGACTTCAAATGTCACGAACACAATATTTGGTTTAATCATTGTAAATATAATATATAATGTTATGTTATTAAAATACATATTTATATTTAATTTGTGTAATATTAAATTGTACCTGTCAAAATTAATTGGCAGCATCCAGGTTCCGTGTGTTATAAGTTTCGAGCTGTAGTTATCTGAAAAGAATGAACTTTGGAATGTTGTGACTGACCAATCAGAATAGCATTTAGAGGGCTGTTTAATAATAGACTAGGTACTACATAGGTTTTCCAATAGCTCCAGCTTGTGGAGCATTGGTTAGCAGTTCAAACTTCGAAGTGTTCGATAGAGGGTTTTCACGGCGCGTCATCAGAGCGGAAGACGCCATATTGGAGGCACTCCGCATTACAACAGAGCAGACACTGATGTATATGCCGAACGTCGTCAAGGAAAATAGTTAATTATTGCCGTGTTTGAGATGGTACCAACAGTACATATTGAGAAAAACATTTGGATTATTATCGACTTCCAAAAGTTATTAAAAACCAGGGAAAGGAATGCAAGAAATTATCAGAGGAGCGGCGCTTGTGGTTGGTAAAGCTCAGGAAAAAGAGTAGTATTGTATTAGAAATATGATTGAAGTACATAAAGTATAAAACAATTATGCTTCTACTTGTTGTGCTTTATTTAAAGAGTATTTAATATGTACTTTAGTGTATGCACAAAATACTTAAACACAAATAAAATTTGCGCTGCAAATTGCAATGCCTTAATGCCAGTGTGCTTAATTGCTCGTAACAAATTTTCTATTGTAATGATAATAATATGTTTAATAGTAAATGGTAAAAACAATTATTGCTTTTATTTTTACTGTGCTTATTTTACAGTAAAGCACTTTGGTAGGACACTGGCTATTTTAAATTGATATATAAATAAAGCTGACATTGACATATGGGCTCTGCATGAAAACTAGATAGTTCACTAACTTATATCGGGATATGCAACTGAAGGAAGAATCGCCGGGTCGTCACGGATCCTAGAAGAGGGAGCTCGTAGGGATCTGCACCGCCTATAAATTGTAATTTCTCGAAATAATCGTGCCTTTTCTTGTGGTCCAAGTCCTTCCCTATATGCCTTTGCATCTTGGATGCGTTTTCTGTTGTTTAGACATGTCTACATTCACTTAAAGTATCCAAAGCGCATAATATTCCATTGTACTGCGTTCAGTTCTTTACACCGAGTGCCTCCACAAAGGCCGCGCATCCGGGTTACCGCCCAGAACGTGACAATGGTGAAAACCCTCTTTTAATTCGAATCTTATGGAACACACGCACACACGCACGCACACACACACACACACGAAATTAGACTTATGAGGTGTCATGAAACAATTTGATAAAAATAGTAAATGCAAAGTAAGAGTATAAAAATAAGAAGCATACAGTTACAAACATCTCTTCACGTACTATTTTGCACATGATTTCAAATGACATCATACAAACCAATTTTGGTTTTTTTTCACATTTAAGGGGGAAATTTTCTTTACCGCAACGTGTCCATAACTGGATTTGGGTTATTTGACATAGAAATACAGTATTTATAATTAAAAAAATCTAAAAAAGTAAAAAGCTTAATTGCATGTTAAACTATAAACATTTACAGTAAAGAAACATGTGGTATTTGGTTACCATTTGTAAATGTAGATACAATAATAAGAAATATAAATGTGTCCAAGACCAATTTTCTCATCCTATGCAACAATTTTCAATCATTGTTTAAGCCCTCAATGAACTAACATTTTTTTTTTTTTTTTGTTGGAAGGGACATAATTGACTGTGACACTCAAGATGGCTACCAGGTAAGCAGTTTTTATTTTTTCTTTCCAGATAAAAGTTAAAATTTTGTTTATCATAGTACCTAGACAACTTTTTAGTTTTCATTACCGAAACATGAGTTTGTAAATGCATATATTTTATGTAATATCATGTTGCGGTAATGATAATTTTTTGATAATGATAATCTAAAAAATGTAAATAATTCTATAGGAAATATTGTTTAAATCCTCTGAAAATAATGATTATAGTAAGTTCAGACCTTAATCTTAAATGTGCAAAAAAAAAAAAGAATTGGCTTCAAGGGCTTTTTAAAAATTCTGATGCTAAGTCTGGATTTCGTGAGAATCACCCATTACCGTTTTAAATAAAACACCATAATAGGCCTATCAGTTTGTTTTCAAATGTTTTATTTACATTAAACAAATAAGTTACTTTTACTTGGGTAACATTATGAATATAATATTTTTTACGTTATTTTATAGTTTTCCCACTTTTACTTTACAAGCATTGATTCATCTAAACAATCAACGATTTGAAATCTATCATGTTATTTCACCATAACATCTCACTACTGATTCATCACAAACCAGCTATAGTGTCTTCATTTCACACAGTTTTACTTTTGATTGTATCGTAGTACTAACCAACCCAAACCCAGGATAGAGAGGTTTAGGTGAATGTGGTGTTGACTCTGTGGATGAGGGTCATTGTGTCAGAGACGCTGTAGAAGGACAGAGATCCTGCACTGTGATCCACATAAACTCCTATTCTAGAAGATCTGAGCACTACTGGGAGTTTAGTCTCAATGTTATTGTGAAAGAATGAACAACTGGAGTCAGAGAAGATCAAACTCCAGGACTGATCATTACGTCCAAACACACAGTCATGACCCCATCCCTTCCTGCTGATGCTCTTATATGACACTGATATATACACAGCACCACACCATTCAACCTCCCAGTAACAGCGTCCATTCACACTCTCACTACACAACACCTGTAGGCAGTAATCAAATCTGTCTGGATGATCAGGATACGGCAGGACACTGCGAGTGTAAGAAATCACTCTTTTCCCACCAGACAGTTGGAGATGTTTATGTGCTGTGTTTAAGTCCAGTGTGAGCTGACAAGAATCTGATCGAGAAAAAAACAATCAGTGTCTAGATAAGAACTGAAATATGCAAACATGATCATAAAAAGATTATTTTAGGTTTAATCATCAACTTAAACCCATTACTTTAACCATGAACAAAAAAAATCTGTTTTCTGTTTAAGTAACAGTAAGTTTATTAGGAAAATGTTTGTTTTTATTTCAATTGTGTCCGTGTGTCTGTTTGTGTGTTTTCATTGCAACTTACATTTAAGGATCTCCCGCCTGATTTGGAGCTCAATGATTGAAATGTTTATTACTATAAAACATAAAAACAACAAACATCTTCAGTTGCAGTATACAAGAAAAAACAACCTGAATGAATGCATCTAATTTATTGTTTATTGCATTAATGATTTTTTACCTCGATCAGATATTGTTTCAACCTCTTCTCTGCAGAAATTCTCCAGTTTCTCTCTCAGATGAGACACAGATTCATCAAAACAGAGAAGAGAATTGACCGTCCTCTCAAAGTTTGTTGATCCAGGAGGAACAGTGAGAGATTTGAAATTCTAAACAGACAGAAAGACAAACACAGAAGCATTTAATAGAAAATATAATCTCAGTAAAACATGCTCTTCACTTCCTAAACACCACTGTCTTGTTCTTCAGATCTCTGTTACCTGGAGGAAATGGATGTGATCATCTGTGTGTGAAAGCTGCTCCAGCTCAGCGTCTCTCCTCCTCAGATCATCAATCTCCTGCTCCAGTCGCTTCAAGAGTCCTTCAGCTCGACTCACTGCAGTCTTTTCCTGATCTCTGATCAGCTGTATCACCTCAGATCGTCTTCTCTCAATGGATTGGATCAGTTGAGTAAAGATCCTCTCAGTGTCGTCCACTGCTGTCTGTGCAGAGCGCTGTTAGGACACACAGAGAGAGGAGCATTAGAATCAGCAGCATTCACTCAGCTCTTACTGGTACATCACACAGTCTGTTACCCACAGTGAACTTCAGTGAAAGTCATCCAGCACTGAACTCCTCACTGACTGATTGGATGAGAGTCCTAACTGAGTCTGAAACAGATCTGAAACAGCAGACAGCAGTTGTTCTTCTGATCAAAACTCACCTTATGAGTCTCCACAGCATCTCTCAGCTCCTGAAGCTTCTTCTGACTCTCCTGGATTCTCTGCTGTATCTTTCTCTGGGTCTCATTTAGTTGTTTCTGTTGGACGTGGAAGCAGCGATAAACAAGATAAACTGTACATAAGATATCAACTGAACCATGTAATAATTCAATAATGAAACACAGCACTCAGTGCTTTCAGCTCTTACCTGTTTCTCTGTCCTCTCTTCTTCAGCTAATACAGTTTTGTGATTTTTATGTTTCCCCATCATACACAGATAACATATACACTGCCAATCAGTTTTACAGTAAATCTCAAGCAGTTTCTCATGTTGTGAGCAGATCATCTGCTGAAGTCGTCCAGTGGCGTCTATCAGGTTGTGCTTCTTGCCTTTGAATAAATTCTCATGTTGTTCAAGATGATTTTGACAGTAAGAGTTCAGACACACCAGACAGGACTTGACAGCTTTGTGTTTTCTCTCAGTACAGACGTCACACTTCACATCTCCAGCTTCAAAATAAAAGTGTTCAGGGTGAGCAGCTTGTAGTTTAGTTTTCAGTTTCTCCAGCACTTCAGCCAGCATGGTGTTTTTACCTAAAACAGGTCTTGTAGTGAAGGTCTGTCTGCATTGAGGACACCTGTAGTCCTGATCATCCTGATCCCAGTAGTCTGTAATACAGCTCATACAGTAACTGTGTCCACAGGGAATGGTCACTGGATCCTTCAGTAGATACAAGCAGATTGAACAGATGAACTGATCCTGAGCCAAAGAGACACTCGCTTCTGCCATTTTACTGCATATAGACACATACAGCGCCCAATAACAGTCAAGACACTAGAAATACAAAGATGTGAAGCAAATAAATCCTACACCCGGTCTAAACAGAATGTATGGTTTCAACTCAAGTGAAGGTAGGAGTGGTTAACACAGAGAATTGCTTTCATATGCAAACCTACACCTGCTTTCTGCTCATAATGTTTTTGCATAAAAACAAAGCATGTCCTATTCTTTGCTTTTTTACTTCTGTATTATTCTAGCTTATATTGTTGGCTTATGATGAATTGCTTATGATGATATTTCTTTGTATTGTTACGCTATAGGAATGGACACATGCGCAGATAAATTCAGAAATAGGTCCAGGCATCATAACCTTCACGTTTAAATGAGCTTTATGCAACATTGACCTCTAGCGGCTGAACTTGGTATCGCAGTCTAAATTAAAAATATTGGAGGTCGTTTATTCTTCGCCTCTTGGGTTGCCAGACACTTGCAGGAGCTTATCTGACGATGTAAAGAATACTTTAATCTGCTTAATTTTACGTTTGCAATCTCTTTGTTGATTGTAAATTACAATCTCACTCGTGTGGATGTTTATTCCTCACTCTACGGCTCATTGCGTCCACCGGGGGTCGCATTTATGTCTCATTTAAAGGGATTTGCCCAAAAATGAAAATTCTGTTAAAACTTCCTCTCATGTTGTTAAAAACCCTTTATTAATTTCTTTGTTCTGATGAACACAAAGGAAGATATTTTAAGAAATTTTTATTATCAAACCATTCGTGGACCCCATTTACTTGCATAGTATTCTTTTTTGCTACTAAAGTGAATGGGGTCCACTAACGGTTTGGTTACAAACATTTTCCATAATATCTTCCTTTGTGTTCATCAGAACAAAGAAATGTATATAGGTATATTAACGCTGTTTAAAAGTTGGATTCTTAGCTGTAAAAAAGTTGCTGTAATTATGCAGCTGGTTGCCAGTAACTTACTGTAGAAGATAAAGACTGAAAATGTTTCCTGGTCATTTTACTTTGAACAAACTGTTGTCAGTAAATAACAAATGTAAAATCTACAGTAAGTAAATGGAAGCTAGTTGCCAGAAATACCCAGTAATACTGTCATTTCTACAGATTTTTTTTACAGTGTAGGCAAAGAGTTTAAAAAGCAGTTGGACAGTAAGACTTTTTTGTGCCGAATGCACTTCGCCAGGATTACAGGTTTCGAAAAGTTTTCATGAAGGACTCATACCTAACCATCTTGCTTGATTTCTTTCATGGGCGATTTCATTGCAGTACGTACAGTGGAAGTCCTTATATGGGCAGTTTACCCGGAATAACTCTCTCTCTCTCTCTCTCTCTCTCACACACACACACACACACACACACACACACACACACACACACACACACACACACACACACACACACCAAGAGCTGTCACAAATCAACATCAGCGAAGTTTGTTTTTTTCATTAGGGAAACGTAAGCTTGTTCTGCTTCCCAATGAACCTTATGTAGGGATAGCAGCTGGATTTCGCTTGAAATGTGGTGGTCCCAACCATGAGTCGCAGGTGGTAAGTCAAACTGCATCAAATCTTTTGTTGGCAATCGTCGCATATAAAGTGCATATAATGTAAACGACACGAAAATGTAATGATTTACAAGTTATTCAGAGCTAGTAGGATAAGGTTTTGTGTTGCTTGCTCGTCCCTCGCTCTACCCGTGGTATGCATCGAGGGGGTCGGGTTTATTCAGAAAGAATAGGTACAGCTGATCTGTCTTTAATAAATCTGATCAAACTAAAGACTCTTTGGATACATGAAGGATGTAATTCTACTCTTAATGTAATCGAAATTAACAGGAGATAAGCGGAAACAGCTTGTATCATGTGAGCTTTAAGCAAAACTGGCAACCAAGCTGTCGAAATACACCATTGGCTATATCACACATAGCAAAACAAAAGCAGAAATTCCGACCACCATTAAGAAAAGAGATTAACTGACTACAGCATTGTTTTACAAAGAAACAGATATGTGAACTATGTTTCCTAAATATCTACAAATATAGTATTTTTCTTGATTTAATAGAGTCGAAGTCTTCCATACAGCTCCCAAACAAATCACCAATATTTGTGAGTTTTAAAATCTTACCTGGCATGTAGGGGAATGTTAATTTTTCAAGAATCTTTCTCATATTTCTCTTGATCACTGGCAGCTGTACATTAAATTCCCTTCAAAATATATGGTCTCAAAATTATGCATTGTAACATTTTTCTACATCCCGAAAAGAAGGAATAAAACATACGTTTCATCATAAAAATATAACCCTTACAACAGTTCACACAAAATCTGAGAAAAGACTCCAAGAAAGAGTTGTGCTGGCCAAACACTTAATGCCCTGGGTTTATTAAACATTTTGTCATATAAGTTTTTTAATTCATTCTTCCAGGTGGGACTGTAAAAAAAACACCTCAAAGATAGATGATGCCATTGGAACGGGCATTCAGATTGTGGTACATACAAAACAACTACGAATAGCCTTGTGAGGTACCATCCTCTTCACAGAAGAGAGCTCACGCTGGCCCCACAGGTACGGGTGCCACCATAAAGTCTTACAGGAAATACAACGTCCCTTTTTTGTTCATTTTCCTTATTTTCATATAAAGTGGAATGATGATGATAAAGAAACATACCATAGTCCTCTCTCCCTTATGAACTTCTGTTACACACATAACAGACACAGGGACATACAATCAGTCATCAAAACAGAGGTAATAAACAAAAGTTTCACAAACTCCAAAAGGACTCCAACAGGGATTTTAAACCCCAAAATGACAAAGGGGCTTTCCGATAAAAAAAAAAAAAACTTAAATCATACAAAAGCAGCATTGATTAAAAAAAAAAATAGTGCTTGAGTGGAGTGGGAGCAGCCACATGAGAGAGAGAGAAAGAGAGACAGAAAGAAACCCCTGCTGCTTTTTTCCAACTAGAGATGTTCACATAAAACAGCTTCAACTACACACACAGACACATACACACTGCACAGAAACCCAAGAGGTTACAGTGTATTGAAAAATAAGAAAACAAAACCTGTAAACACCTCACAATAAATAGATAAAACAGCAGGTTATTCACCATGCATGTGACACATACATTCAGATACACAGTCACACAAACACCTTCTAACATTCACAATCTGACACACACACACGCGCACGCACGCTACGAAAATCGCAGTTTTTTTCAGATTTTTTCCCAAGTGCAAAACATCACAAATGAACAATTTTTGTATTCAAGTAATGTTATATACAAGGGGTGTATTACAAATATGCATGTACATAGAATCATTTCCATATTTCATAATTTACAGACGTTGATATTAATAGTAACAAAAAAATTGGAAACAGAGAGATGAGAATTGCAATTAAGTCCCAACGGCTGCCATGGAAACAGCGTCACTATGATGCATAGCACCTAAAGGAGACGCCTCGATTTGAGGGATGGTGTGTGATGGGTCGAGGGGCGGGGCTACGTAACCTCCATGGCCACTGTGTTGTCTGTCAAACTGTTTAGCGGAGGTTTCTCTTGATCGTGATTATCCCTACAAGAAACAATTGATTATAAAACAACATAAAAGGTATGCTGGGTGATCCCATTAAATTCTGCAAAAGTAAGTGAATCTAATATATAATTGTCATACAGATACATTGTAAAAATCTCACCTGGGCCCCATGTCGAGGGTGGTTGACCCCGTGGTGACCTTTGGGATGGGTCTGTTGGCATTGGCAGCGAGCTTTAGCGCAGACGCCGGAACAATGGGCTGACGCTGCAACGTCCGTACGCTCAAGGTTCCCGCTGTCGAGGGCACGCTTACTCTCACGGCCCCGCCCATCAGCGCCTGGGCAGTGGCGGGCCGTCGTGCCAACGTGGTGATTGGCTGAGGATGTTCCGTTGTTAGTGGTGGCAGCTGCGGGAGAGGGGGATGAGGTGGAGGTAGGGCCAGAAGACAGATGGATGGAGGACATTGCAGAACTCGAGTGATGTAAGCCCTTATAGATGCCTGCAAAATTGGTCATAGCATATGCATGAGTATAAAGAACAAAAAAACTTTGCCTTAACACACTTAAAACATGAAAACTATCAAATACAAGTCTAAATCACAAAACCAACCTGAGGCCGGGACGACTCCATTGACACCAGTACCCTCCTCTTTGCTCTTAAGCGCAAGCAGCTGGTCGGGAGTGACAAGCGCAGAGGCTGCCAACTGAGCGCTGGCAGCGTCGATCATCTTCGATACCAAACTCTAAAAGCAAAAAATTATTCCCATGTTATCACGTTTTTTACATATTTATATGTGAACGAGACAAACATTTGCATAAGATCAGAGGTTATGCTATATGCCTTAATCAGCCTGCCACCATGTTGATTTCAAAACAAGGCTGTGAGGGATGGACATCCAGAGAGTGCCCCTATTGTGTGTTGCATCCTGATACAATGCAATATACTAGTTTACTATGCCAGAAACATGGTTAAAGCAGGTTAAGAGGTTACATCTGACGTATAACTCAAAAAATGTTTAATTAGTTCTGAACTCTAAGGTAATAATGCATTATGGTAACTGTAACATGTAATAGTGAACTCTTTTGATGTCTGTGCATAAGATTCACCTTTGTGTTGTGAGGGACAGCTGTACCGGCAGCCTGCTGCTGAAGTTGGACCTGCTCAATCTGTTGTTTCTGCATCAGAGCGAGCTGCTCCTGGTGCTGCTGGTACTGCTCAGCGGTGAAAGCTACAGAACAGCAAAAAAATTCATTATTATGGCAAAAAAGTCAGTAACAACAGTAACTCGCTTTAATCAAAAGCAACTTGGGTTCGAACCCACAACTTTTGCATTGCTGACCAATGCTTTACTACCAAGCTATACATGAGCACCAACTCACAACAGTTCCTTTAATTTACTAAAATTGCTTTCTTTCTTTCTTTTTATTCTTTTAAACGCCCTGCCAGCTTATAAGGCTATTTTCATGGAGAAAAAAAAATCTAATTATTTGGGGTGTGACGAGACACTTACTCCTCGAGACGAGACATGAGATTGGGTTCACGAAAACAAAATTTTTACACTAAGAAATCCTCAATAATAAAATAAATGAAAAAGAAACTGAAATGATATTATTTTGAAATGTTTTAACTTATCTATGACTGTACCTTAAAATTATTTTGCTAATTGATAATTAATTAGATTTTTTGGGGGGTGGGGAAATGGTCCGAAGTGAACCATAACCTTTAAAATTACATAATGATGATGCAATAACAATTGTTTCAAATACATTTTTAAAACAAGTAAACATATGCAATAAAATCCAGAATTATGTATAACAAATGCCTGCAGAGGGCATTAGCGGACCCGCTTGTTACATTCACTTTAGAGTGAGAAAATGCTTACTTTTAGCCAAATGGAAATGATACAGCCAATGTTATTTGTGAGCAAGAACATGTGCAGAAATTAAATCATGTAAACTCCGTGTGAGGGTTTAATCTGCTAAGACACTTCACATCTGACACAGATCAACACAGACAAAAACAACGCATCTCAGACAAACAATAAAAAGCACAC
This sequence comes from Misgurnus mizolepis, assembly GCA_025389145.1. Taxonomy (NCBI): domain Eukaryota; kingdom Metazoa; phylum Chordata; class Actinopteri; order Cypriniformes; family Cobitidae; genus Misgurnus; species Misgurnus mizolepis. The sequence continues at coordinate 59,085,598 of JAIFKI010000002.1, forward strand.
GCAGTAAAAACAACTATGTTGATATTAGTACAGTGGCCGTTTCTCAAATGGAAAGCTGCAGCCTCCGGAGGTTGCATACGCAGGCTACATATGTCATCAACTTAAGCCTTGTTTACTTTAGTTAACTGAGCATTACATTCGCAAGTACAACATATTACAGAATATTAACAATGATAAAGTCTACCGTAATATATTTAGCTAATTGCAAATTGTTGCATAAGACAGTCTTTATGACATATGCAGTCTACAAAATGCAACATACGAAGGATGCAGCCTTTTGTTTGAGAAACAGCCAACATTTCACCTCCACAAGAAATCTCGTGACATAATTCATTTATCAAGACATATTTAATCTCGCGAGATCTCGTCACACCTCTACTAATTATATCAAGAAAGACTAGAAAAGATTTAATCTAAAAATCGTAGAACTAGGTTTGGATTAAATTGCTTTATTTCTTAATATTTCCTAATGATAGACCATCTAGAGCTCCTCAGTGAAACATACATACACATAGCCTAGCTTTTTATCAATGTTGTTGTGTGATGTATACTAGATGGTCACACACAGCCTGCTCAGAAATTGTAAAATTTGGTAGCATGATTCACCAACAAAGTGTAAATATCCCTTAAAACAAGCAGCTATTCGTAAGACCAGTGCAGAATTCAAGGACTCACCAGGTGTGGGTGGTGGGGGAGGAGGTCGAATGGAGGAAGCCGATCCTCCCCGTGCCCGAAGCGTGCTGATTGGCCGGATGAGAAAGCCGCGGCGGGGTCTCCGTGCAGACCAGTGCTCCGGATTGTCGGGGTCATCCGGCGGTGCCGCCCGAGGCTTAAAATGCCTCCAGCGACAGGCTTTAATGTTGAGAAGGAGTTGCGCGAGGTTGGGTGAAGATAAGGAGGCTGAAGAGGTATCAGTGCTGGTGTGTGAGGTATCCATGCTGTGCTGCTGAGTTGGAGACTGCGAAGGGAACACGGAGGAATCCGGGTCCAGCCCGTGATACACAGCATCCCAATCCGAGTGGGCCCGGTCCAATAACACCCTACATGCAGACATCAGAGTTAAGTAAATACAACTGGTATATTATCAAAATATACAGAAAAAACATGCATTATTCTTAATGCATTAGAATTAGAGATGCACTGATATACCGGGATCTGTAAAATAAAAACCTCACCTGCCCCCTCTGCTTACTCGTCGTCGGGCCAACCCCAAGCATCGGCGTGGCACTGTGAGCGTGGTCAGAGAGTAGCGATATCGCACATCACCTAACCCGCCCTCAGCTGGATCAGACCAGGGCCAATCGCCTGCGGTTCCCGAACGGGCCTGATAGAGTGATTAAATAATTTACCAATAAAACCTAGACTTTCGCATTATACAGAATATTCCTAAAATGCCTCACAACTTACAGCGTGATATTGACAGCCTGTTCTCCTCCGAAACGCAAACACACCATCTGGGTCGTTCTCCTCCTCAGCTTCTGAAGAACCGGAGAGCATCTGAGGACATGAGAGCGAGTGTTACCATAGGTAAAAGTTGGGGAAATGAGCAGGGTCTATATTTTTTATTATGTGTGTGTACCTGAGAAAAGGGTTCATCATCCGAGCTGGGAAAGTCATATTGATTGAGGTCTTTAGTGTTAAAGACAGACGGGCCCGAGTGGGCGGAGCCTGCCAATGGCAACGGCTTGGCCTTCTTTTCATACTTCCTTTTCTGCCGTACCACCTCTGGCTTATCAACCTAGTTACAGTGACGTCATACAAACAAATACAGATGAATGAAGACAATAAATAGATATCACATTACACACACAATGTGTAGTTTTATGAATTGCAGGCAAACACTGTGGGAAGCGTATAAACTAGTGTGTAGCTAGAAAAAAATATTTTCATGTAAGGAAGCCAACGGTCCCATGTATAGACCAGGATGTGCGTGTGTACCTTGCTCTTGTAGTCCCGGTCGTGCTCTGTGTGTCTGTACTGGCTGCTGTTTGTAATTGGGATGAGGGGGATGACAGGCTTCTCCAGAGCCCTCTGAGCCAGAACCTCCGCCATCACCTCGCCTCCGAAATCAGACATGTTGTTCCTAAAGACACAAAGACGCACATCAAAATCTCAAAGCAAACACTGCATCTGCGCTAAACAACCCATTTTACACCCATACAACCCATTTTACGTGTCCAGTCATCTGCAATTACTGAAAAAAGACTTAAAAATTTTAAGAGACCAAACTTTTGAAAAACTAAAAATTTAAACTTGTGAAAAAAGATTAATGTAGAACAACTACGGTTTTACAATTTGAAAAAAAAAAAGGAACTCGACTGGAAAAGTAAGGAAACACACGACCGCACATTATTTTGTACCTCTTCTCCACTATCTCTAGTGTGAGATGCAGCATCTCTCTCTTGCTCTTTTCTCGTCTCTTGATCATCTCCAGGATGGTGACGGCTCGGCTTAAGTCCCTACGCAGCTTCAGCATCTTTTCATAAGAAGCTTCATCATTCTTACGGTTCTGCAGGAGAGATGACGCAAACTTGAAGACACATCTACAAAGCTTCGGCTTTACACAAATCTGCAGACACAACTTATGGAAGATGATCTTGCTCAGATTCTCACCTTCCGGGTCTGCATCTTCTCCGTTCTGCGTCTAAAGGCCACATAGGGGTCACCGGTGCTGGAGACGTCACGCCTCTCCTGTTTGACGACAGGGATTACAGAGCCGCTCTGACATCCTTTTCTCTTCCTGCTCCAGTACTCGTACACCTCCTGAATCAGTTCATCATCCTCCTTTAACAACAGTTTGGCTTCCTGCAGAGAAACCGGCTAAAAGAGAGAGAAGAAATGTTAAGCACAAACAGAAAAAAAAAAAAACATAAAATGGAAAGTTTTGGTTTCTCTAGCATCTCTATTACCTGCTGTCCACTGCCTTTCTCCAGCCGGTCAATCATCTCCTCAAACTGAAGTGGCCCCACGTCCATTTTCTTTCTCAGCTTATTTACAAATGTGTCATCCTCAGAGTCCAGGTCAAAATCCGGCTGTTCTGTGTCCAGGCTGAATGCTATGGGAGGGAAATGGAAAGTCAAAAAACTGCAAAGGCATCCCTCGACCACACCACAGCACTCAAATTAAATGACAATAAGTCTAACAAACATCAAATAGCCTGGGTGAAAAGCAATCAACTCACGCTGTAAGTGAATGAGCTGTTTGGGCATTTTGAAGTCCCCTGGGTATAGCGAGTCATAGTAGGCGATGTTGCTCTCGGCCTCTGGGACAGGAATCACCATGTTTTCCCTTTTCTCCCCAAACACCTGCTGAGCAGATATTGCCCGCTGGAGATGGTGCTCCTGCATGGAGAATAAATAATTAGCCTTCAGGTGCAAAGCTAGATGCATATGCAGGTCATTTGCATATTTGTTTATAGGTTTGGCTGGGTGGTGCTGTCATGTAAACAAATTCTAACATTAGCCATCATAAATTTAAAACTGTAGTTTCACATCCTCCCTTTACAACGGCACATCCGAGATGAATTTCAATGCATAACAGAACCTGACCTGCTTCACCATTGAGTGAACTATAGGAATCCACATGAAAGCACGTAAATATAAACATACATTCATGAGAACTTAATACACCACAAAACTTAAGAGCTGTAAGACTCGCTGTTTATTTAAAGGTGCCGCAGAATGACAAACCATATTTACCAAAGCATAAATGAATAATAAGAGCTCTGTACACGGTATTGACATATCATAAGCCTTAAACTAGTGATGCACCGATGTATCGGCCGCCAATATTTATCGGCCAATTTTTGATGAATTTGAAAGCATTGGCATATCGGCAATAGTACGAGAAAGGCCGATACCGTTACCATATGTTTATTAATTAACTGCATAAAAAATCCATTATATGTAAAAAAAAAAAATTTTTTAACATTTATCAAGCTAATGTTGTTAATAAAATAAATGCTGAATAGCATAAACCACCTTTTAAGGTTGCCATCCTGTCTTATTATATTAGTTTTAGCTTAATTTGTGCCTCTCTTATTATGTTGGTCAGTTAAATGGTAATTAGATCCAATCCATGTTCAGTAAAAATAATTTGATGCAGAAATAAACTAGCTTATAGACCAGCTGTATAGTATTGTATACAAGTGCTTAATATCGGTATCGGCCAGAAGTTGTCTGTTTAAATCGGTATCGGCCCAAAAAATCCTATCGGTGCATCCCTACCTTAAACACAATTGTTTCCTCCTCATATTCCTTGTTCATGCAAAAGGCCGCCGGAAAACAGGCCAATCTTAACATAACACCAACTAAAACGTTACAGTCGAGATGGACGCCCCAACATTAAATTACTACAATGTTGCTACAATGCTAAAAACAAAGTTGTGACTAGCGCTATATGCTAGTTAACGCTATATGCTTTTAGGGTTCAGGCTGAAGTTCTACTATTGATGTTATGGTTACGTTTTGCATGTCCATATTGAAACCCCTCACAAACTTACTACTCAGAAACGTCCATTAACTCTTTCCCCGCCTGCATTTTTTTTTTTAAAGTTGCAAGCCAGCACCAGCATTGATGGTTTTCACAAAAGTTTAATCCCTTCCAAAAAAACAATCTTTTTTAAATGTAAACATACAATATATCAATTTTAAAAAAGCTTCATCCTACATTTATTTGTTCTCTTTTTATCACCTCTTGAATATAGGTAGGTTTCTTCAAAAATAACAAATTTTAAGCAAAAAGCTGAGATAATTGAATTTTTCTGCAGGAATTTTTAATAGAGATCAGATTCTGAGCCATCCTCAAAATGTATGGAGTTTGAACCATTTGCCCTAAGGGAATACTTCTGGGTTTTTTAAGTTGGCTAAGATTGTCACCTGGCAGATAATAGCAGAAACACGGATTGCCGGAAAACTCGTCATTGTCAGGGAAGCGTTTTCCCTTTATTGACGAGTTAAAGGGACACTCCACTTTTTTGGAAAAGATGCTCATTTTCCAGCTTCCCTAGAGTTAAACATTTGATTTTGAATCCATTGAGCTGGTATGGCACTACCACTTTTAGCATAGCTTAGCACAATCCACTGAATTTGATTAGACCATCAGCATCCCACAAAAAAAATATCCAAAGAGTTTGGATATTTTTCCTATTTAAAACGTGACCCTTCTGTAGTTACATTGTGTACTAAGACCAACAGAAAATTAAAAGTTGCGATTTTCTCTCATTCTGGCGTAATAATCAAGGACTTGTAACATGGCTGCAGGAGGCGCAACGATATTACGCACTGCCCGTCAATAGTCCCCTGCCATTGAAAGTTATTAAGGGGACTATTTTCGGCTGCTGCGTAATATTAGGGCTGTGACGGTTAGGATATTTTCTCACCGCGGTGAAGCATAAAAAAAATCATGCGGTTATGCGGTTAACCGCACAACAGTAACCCCCAAAGCCCAAAAGCACAACCCCCCACCCCCGCAAAGCATCGGAAACGTCTTCTTATTTATTATTAAAACAACAAATTATATTAGCAATAACAACATAAAATAATATTTATTTCTATAGGTATAATATATATATATATATATATATATATATATAATATTATAATATATATAGCAATACATATATATATTTTTACATATAATATATATAATAATTATATAATTTTTTGTCATCGTTTATAACCCATTTTGTACAATACATTTCATACAATAGCAACCTGAAAAAAACTAGAAAGAACATGCCGAGCTTAACATTGTTTCTTGTAAGCAAAACCTTGATTCCAATTTCTTTAGACATTTTTAGAGTGTTTTTCGGGTAACACTCCGTGGATATAACGCACTCCTCCTCCAAACGCAACGGGTTGAACATTAAATAATTTATTGCACAATAAAATGGGTTACAAACAATGACAAAAACTGTTCCATAATTCATATTAAACTCAAAAGAAACGAAAATAAATACTATTTCATGTTACTATAGTTAATATGTTTAATTATAATTTTTCAAAGCAGATACGAAACGAAATAACGTATTGCATCATCCCGTAAATAACTGCGCAAAACTTATGGATACTCCAATCAATGCTTTAAATTACTGCTGTCCATTTACATAATCAAGAAGATAATAAAACTTTTTTGATCCCGAGCTGGAGAAATTAGTTTACAGCATTAACGGGTCACGCGGTCAGTAAGCCCTCACCTGCCTGACTGATGTCACTATGGTACTTTGCTCCTCTCGCAAAAGTCTTGGAGATTTCCAACTGTCGTTGCTGGGCTGAAGTTTTATGCTTTACTAAAGGTATGTTTGGTGCTCCCAAGTCCGACAAACGCCACATGATAGTTAATCATCACAAGATGTGATTTTAGAGAGTGGCATTTCCTCACTACGATAGTCAGACATATAGGTCTACAGCCGACCGCGCTAGCCTTCATAACTATAGTTGGCATGTTTGACAATCATAGTTTTAAATAATTATGCTATTATTATCAGTACCAACGCGCATTTCGTGCTGCCCTGTGACCTTCTTGCACCTGAATAATGTAATGCGCGTGGCTGTGAGATTTCCTTGCACTTGAGATTTTGTTATTCGCGCAGTGAGTGAGTTGGTACGGTTCCATAGCATGCAATAAATATCAGAGCACCTGGGCATGACTCGCTTAAATTAATGGCTTCATGTTTAAGAAGATTGCGCCCGTGACAGTAGGCTATTGTGTGTATTTAAGTACTGAAACTAAGTAATTAAATAACAATTATAAGACATGCGCACATGATAAACCCCTATAAATGTTTAATGCACCGTCCCTCCCCCTTGTGCGGAAAGCAGTTTTTTCTCTAGAACCCTTGAACACAGGATGGAAGACAGTAAATTATGATTAACAATGACTTTTGTGTATAGTTCATATCATACACCATATGACTTCTGTAACTTTCACCAGCAAAATAAAGAAAATATAAAAAAGTGCGGTGATGACGATGATGAACTCAGCACCGCGGTTGGCATCTCATTACTGCGGTGATGCGGTGACGCGGTTATCGTCACAGCCCTACGTAATATCATTGCATGATGCTAATGGTCCAATCAGATTCAATGGATTTTGCAAAGCTATGCTAAAAGTGGACGCGTCAGACCCAGAGGATCAGCTGAATGGATTCCAAAACGGTAAAAATCAAATATTTAACTCCAAGGGAGCTGGAAAATGAGCATTTTTTCAAAAAAAAAAAAAAAAAAATGGAGTGCCCCTTTAACAATCTCCAAACAACTGATAATTCTGTACATTTGTCTGATACAGACTCAAACATAAGATATGTTTACACACATACACGGAGCTACAAATCAGAACTGCTCTGTGAAACAGCCAATCAGAGCAGAGCTCAATATTATTATTCATGACCCTTTCAAATCAGGTAATAATAGACCATTTCATTCTTAAGACAAATACCAGGGTTGTATATGTAAATATAAAACTGTCTCTAAATAATTTTGCACTTAATAAAGATGCATGTATTCTATGTAGATACCAGAAAGCAATTTAACATTATTTCAATGCATTTCTGGCACCTTTAATAATGAAGCACTTTTGCTTATGTATATAGGTTTTTTTTTTAAACCAACCTTTTAGTTGTGTCAAATGGAGGGACATTTGCAAGTAGGGTTGAGTGTGGCAAAACCATGCTAATGTTATTTAATCTTACCACAAATTGTAAATGAACCAAAGAAGCCTACCACTTAAAACAAACTAATGCTTCAATTCAAACAAGTGTAGCTACCAAACCCACCGACAAGGCTAGATCTATCAGACACAAACATTTAGCGTGACTGCTCCAAACCACAATCCAAAAACTGACCTCTCACTCAACCTCATTTTCCTCTTTCACTAGCACATCTTCACGGAGCGCTCAATGCAATGATATGCTTGTTGTGTGACTTGCATGCTGACAAGGATGCATTTATAACCAATACTACATTTTTAATAGAGTTCATGTATAAAAACATTTGCAATCATTAAATCCCTCCATGCATATCAACATTATACATCCTGTGCCCAGGCCCCATGCCCTGCACAACAATTGCATACAAATAGTAATATAACACTTTCTCTATTTAACACCGGTTTTCCCACAGCAGCACGGCTAACGCTAAAGCTACTTTGTTTTTATTGTCAAACCCGGCTTTTTAATGAACCGTATTTATGCATTAAAAATGTGTTTATTGCCCCCTGACAAATTTGCATACATTACTACACCATTAGATAAGTCTAGTGATCTCCATAAGTATTTATAAAACAAATACAGAATGGAACACCATGTACTCAAAGGCACAGTTTAGCCATTTAATTTGCTGCACAATCTTAAATGAAAACAATATTGTAGTATATGCAGAATATTACAAAAAAAATAATAATTACTACATTTATTAATACACATTATGTAGTATTAAAGATAACTGATAACTTTTAGTCTACATATTGTAGCATACTTGAAAATCTACAACTGTAGTATTCAAAAAATAACTTCAATTTAGTGCAGCAAACACTAAAATATACTACAGTATTTTCCATTGAGATAATTATTGAACTGAAGCTACTAAGTGATTTAACTCCCTGTGATAAAACAAGGCCTCATGTGCACCTCTGCTCTCCCCCAAAGCACACACCCAAGCAGAACAGTGGGACCATATAGGCTTCCTCTGTCAAAAAGCGATGCATTCACATAGAATATTTACGGTTATTCTCAATAACATACATGCCATTAAAAATGCGTTTGCCCAACATGACAACTACTACGCTAATGAATAACTTGTTCAATAATGTATTTTTGCACTGTGAACCATTCAGCCATGACAGAATACTGCACCAGTATGGTGTGCTGGAGGCCTATAATGGTTTTGATGGGTGTTAATTGGTGATTGCAATGCGGGAGAGCAGAGACAGGCGCCCCCTGTGTATCTCTGCCGGGTACTGCAACTACGCGCAGCCGTCAGAAAAAGCAACAAAATGGCGGTTCTGCCACAGGTCACGTGACTCCTTTGTACTCAGTAAACCGTCTTTCGGCAAAAATACTGCATGAAAATCTCCACCGAAATTACATACGTAGAGTAAAAATCCTATCGTTCATGTACATATCGCTAAACAACAACTTACTCGACAGAT